>OX375799.1:19530515-20130515 GCA_947359425.1 Lagria hirta
TAGAACCATTTTCTTCAACATTATTATTATATATATTTTTTTAAATAAAAGTTACAAACATGATAAAAAATAATTTAATTAATATTTTAGTAACATCATCCGTTTGACGTTATTTTTATGTATTTTTTTTTATATTTAATTTGCAATTAAGTAAACATATTATATAAAGAGTTTATACTGTAAAATCATCATGTAAGAAAAAAGCTTAATTTGTATATTTTTTGTTAAATTGAAATAAAATAATATAGTTAATGAATTTAAAAGAAAAATGACTTTAAGCCGTTTTAAAAATAAATTTAATAATAAAAAAAAATTAATTATTAAAATAGTTCTTACAATTATTAAAATAATAGTTGTACATTTTTTTTACATAATTTTTATTTTCCCCCCTGTTAATTGTTTTTTTTTTAATTTAAATTTGTTATTTTATATAAAAGTAAGAATATTTATCAAGGATACTAAAATAGTAACTTGGAAAATAATTAATATTAATACAATACACTCAATGGGGCTCTTAACACGTTCGAGCAGCAGTAGAAGAACCCTTTCATATAAATAAGTTGAATTTATAATTTTTTTAAATTTTGATATCTAATAACATTATATTGAAAGAGTTCGTAGCTATACTGGCTAAAAATTTGGTTTTTTTTAATCAATTTTACAGAAAAATTATTAAAACTTACTAAATTTGTTTGTAGTGCATCCATTTTTTTAACACTCAATAATTGTGTTGCTATAAACAAACTTTGGCTTACTTTACTTTCTTTTGTTCATAATAATCAATCACTATTTGAAAAAAACCATAAGATTAATTTTAAATATTTATTAATTAATTTGTTTACAACAATTGTACACTACAATTTAAATAAATAAACAAATTATATACTCAATCAAAATAGAAATTTAATTAAGACAACAAAATTCAGCCAATTTTAAATTATGTAAAATTAAATTGTCTGCCAAGTTTGTATTTAAAATTCTTGTATATTCATAAGTCTGTGGTAATAAGATCATTAGCTGTCATAAATTAATATAATAAAAAAAATAATAAATAATTTTTATTGAAATATTTATATGTTTGTCTTTTATCATAAATAAAATAAAATAAAATAAAATAGTGGTTTTTTTTCTCGGTAAGTGTTTGTAATTATATGAATGTTGGTGTACTGTCCGAAAAAAAATCTGTTTTTGAGGTTATATAAACTTTTTCATATTTTTATGTTATACAGAAATACTTTATCAAAAATTATAAATGTTTTTTTTTATTATTTTTTATAATAATCGATTACTATTCGAAACTAAGCATAGAATTAATTTTAAATATTTATTTATTAATTAGATTTCAACAATTATAAATTACAATTTAAATAAATAAAGAAATTATATTCTCAATAAAAATAGAAACTTAATTAAAGTAACAAAAATTTTGTCAATTTTCAATTATATAAAATTAAATTGTCTGCCAAGCTTGTTTTTAAAATTTTTCTATATTTATTTATAAGTTTATGGTAATAAAGTAATTAGCTGTCATAAATTAAAATAATAAAAAAAAATAAATAATTTTTATTGAAATATTTGTTTTTGTCTTTTATCATAAATAAAATAAAATAAAATAGTGTTTTTTTTTTCGGCAAGTGTTTATAATTATATGGATGTTATTTGGTGTACTGTCCGAAAAATAAAACTGTTTTTGAGGTTATAATTCTAAATTTTTTTATATTTTTATATTATATAGAAATACTATATAGAAAATTGTTTTTTTTTATTATTTTAATATTTTTCTATAGAAAAAAACTTGTATTAAAAAATATTTAGTAATTATTTTTTTTTTCATATGAATAATTATTTAAATTTACCGCGCTAATGAGTGTAACACATAGTTACTTTTTTGTTTTTTCAAAACAAAAAAATTGTTTATAAATTTTTTCACAAGAGAAAAGCTATATAAAATATTTTACTAGAAAGTTTTCTTATATTTCAAAAAACTCAAGAAATAATTAATAAAATCTAATAGGTATGTGGAATATTTTAGATATTTTATATAATAATATATGAAAAATACTTACGTGATAGAAAATTTTTGGTGAAATTTCAATGTTTAATTCTGATTTAACAAATAAGCATTGCTCAACTACTTTCTTTAAAAAATATCTTTCCAAAAATGATGCCATATCGCCTATCCCTGCAGCATTCGAGGAAAATGTATCATTGGAAACTGTTGGTGAGAAAGACTTTGAATTATTAATATAATTCAATATTTATTATAAAATTAATGTAAAATTTCTACATGATAATAAAATTAACATCTTAAAAGTTCAACATGCTTTGGATATTTTAAAAGTTGATCAAGTAAGTCAAAAGTAATTTTGTTATTGTGAATTAATTTATTAATTACTTTTAGGGCTACACTGGGAAAACATGAGACATGAAAATGCCCTCAATATCAGAAGATTTGTGTACGAATTCGAAGCTAAATGGTTTTCGGAATTTAGCAACCTAAAAACCAGAAAAGAAAAGTACACAGCTTTAGCGAAAAAAAACATCGAAACATTAAAAATATCACTTTACAGAAACGCTTTTTGTAGATTTTGTGATGCGCTTTTATAAAAGGCAGTGTGAAAGCGCACATCCCGAATTCAATGTTAATTCGGTGAAAACAATTCCCGAAGGGTGCATGTTGAAGAAAGATTTTAAGATTCTGGGAATTTTGTGGATTGTATTTCCATTACCAACGAAAAAGTTAGTAATATCTACAGATACATGGATATAAATAAAGATGATTGATAAAAATTTAACTAAATTTGTATTTTTGGTATTGTTCCCTATTTGTTTATTTAATTTTTATTTGTAAATATAGATGAATTGTAAAAATTTAATTGAATTTTGTATTTTTGATATTATTATTTGTTTATTTAATTTGATGAATAAACCTTTTATATTGAAGAGGAAATAAATTTTTCTTTAAAAGATGCTCAATGAAAGCAAAGTAAGTACCGTGTGTTTTTTTTCAGTTAGTTTTACAACTAAATAAAGCTTGGTAAAGTCAGTTTAGAGATGATGTTCAAGCAAGTTCATTTATCAAAGTTTTTCATTTACATAATACAATAAATTATTCATAACCTAGTAACAATAAAAAAAGATTATTAATTATAGTTTCTTTTTATTGATTTATTATTAATTACCAACAAAAAAGATTAAAATCCAAACGGTATTGTATCAAAGTTTACTAGAATAACTCTCTTATCATAAACAAAACCAAATTCTTTTGTTTTTTTTTTATTTAAAACTTCTTTAGTTTTAGTATCTCTGGTAATTCGATTATATTGTGTACTAATTTTTTTGTCTTTATATTCTAAAATATTATTTATTTTAATCTGTTCGGACGTTTCATAGTTTAATGTAAATCTTTTTATTTTACAAACAACTTTACCTGTGTTGGTTTTATAACAATAACTCTTTGCACCTGTTGCTATCCAGTCTATTATCCATGCGCCTTTACCTAATTCGTCTGTCCAATCTCCCAATAGACAGCCTGTTTTAACAGTTTTTTTTCCATCATCTATATATAAAATACTATCTGTATCATAATATGCTACGCTTTTTCCTAATTTATCTAACATTTCGTATAATCTTAGTCTTGCGTTTGCAGTTGTCAAAGCAGCTATAAATATATTGGTATTGAAATCATTTTCTATATAACAATCTTTTAACTTATAATCAATTTGTAACATATTTTCATTTATATCGTTTATACGTATTATCAAGTTTCTCGTCTAATAAAATTTCATAAAACCTTTTAACATCCGTAACATATTCTGTTGCACCCATATTTTGTCTTTGTCCAAATTCACCCCATAAGGAATTGAAGCATATTTTCGCAACAGCCCTCTTTCCAGGATTATTTTCTATTTTACCCAATTCAATACTTCGAATTTCTTTTACAGCATTTCTATATTCTTCTTCTGATTCAAAATCATCCAGCAAAGGACTTGTTTCTAATTTAATTTTCATAAACGCTTTCACATATTCTTTGAATAAATTTGATGATTTTTCGTAAAAATGCCAAACCTCATCAATAGTTATTATTTTGTAGCCCTTTTCAATTGCTTTTTTTACTTCGTTGGTACACCAGGTTCCTCGGATAATTCTTTGAGATTCCGTATGAGAATATTTATCTTTTTGATTGTTTAATTTTGCGCACAATTGATATAATGGAAAAGTTAGTTTTTCATCACCAGATTTGGTTTTATTCTTAACGGGTGAAACGGGGTGATACAAACCTTTTGGTGGTACAATGGCACATTTTATTAAACCATATCAATTTGAATTATACATACGAGGTTTGAATATTTTAGTAGGATGTCCAACTGGATAATCATCGTAACATTGTACTGTTGGACATAAACTGCAAATTACTATATGTTTCAATTTCTTTGCCTTAACGCGCAATTTTGTTGCATTTGTTCTTCTACTAAAGAATGCGTTTCTAGGATTAGGTTCTTCCAATTCCTTAATTTCTTCTTCAATTTGTTTCATTTGTTTCTTATATTCTTTTGACTTTGTCCACTCACATTCCCAAATTTCTATTAAGTTATAACCAGCTTTTTTTATTTGCTCACTTCTTTCTATTGTTTTTTTCTCATAAAGATCTTCCATAGTTGTTTTATTCTTATTATTAATAAAATCTGAACTATAAAATTTGGTATAACCATGCCAAAAACAACCGCGATATTAATAAACAGTATTGGATTTTTCATCAAACCCGTCAACTTTTGATCTACATATTTTCACTTCACCATTGTTTCATGCGTGTTTTATATTTAGATTATGAAAACTATTTAACCATGAAATAGATTGTTGAGAATATTGATCTTTTTTTAGATTATCAACAACAGCTATTGCATCTTTCTTAACATATTTTGATCTATATATAGCCATACAAACACCAGCAATAGTAATATATCTAAAAGGGTCTATATTAGCAATTTCTAGAAACTGCTTTCTTAATTCAAGACATCCTCTTCTTAATATATCAACATCAGAATTACAATAATCATAAAGTTCTTTTCTAAAATCAAACAAATATTTTTTTTTTCTTTTTTGTTTATGCCATTCTAAAAAGTGATAGCGGCAACCATCATTTCTGCATACCTTAGAGTTCGCCTTTGGATAACATTTTTTACATTCTGTCATAGAATTAACACCATAGTATTTTGTATAAGGTCTTTTTCTAATATAGCTCTAATTTTCCGTTGTATTAAAGAAATGTAGAAAATATCCTTTTTTAAGTTTTTTTAGGCCAAATGTTTTGCGGAAGTTTTTTAAAGGTCTTTGCACAAAATTACTACTATTAATAATTCTTAAATTAATTGATTTTATTTCCATCAACATTATTTTAGATCCATTATATACGCCGAAAGGTTTAATACCGTTTTCAACGCAATATTTTAGAATAAAGTAGGAATCATAACCTTTAGAATAATGTGCAATAGCTGTGTGTTCTCGATGATCTCTAGAAATTAACCATTTACAGAAATCTTCGTTACTCTTAAAAGAATTAACATTTCTGCTAAAATCGTGAGATATATCTCAATTAGAGATGTGTTTGCCTTTTTCTTGCATCGCTTCATAATCAAAGAATAAATATTTTTTTGTATAGGTGCAATATATTGTATGCCTTGTAGAACCACAGTTAACACATTTAAACGGTTTCGTATCATTCAGTGGTTTTTTATTGCAATTTTTGCAACCACAGCATTGATAAGCCCAGTAGTTTTTGTTTTCAATTTTTTCCTTAGAGTATATTATAGCACAACCTTTTTTGTTACAATTTTCACAACCTTTTACTGTGTATTCCTTGTCATTTTCTTTTATTTTTCTTTGGCAGATTTATTATTTTTCAGATTTCTTATTATTTCAGAATTTTTATTACTGTCCGTAATTTACTAATAGTAAATTATATAATGTAATAAATAATATTTACTATATATTTACTATATATTAATATTTACTATATATTTACTGACAGTAAATTACTAATGCAGGTACCATAAGAGAGTACGACATAGCGCTGAGTAAATAAAAAGCTCTAATTATTTTTTTTGTACAAAATGGTGTAGAAGACATACAATTAAACCAACAAACAAAATTTCATACAAATTGTTAGAGCTATTTTCAAGATTTATGCAAATTAAACATATACAAGAATTGCTCGTTTAATTGCTATTTATTATACGTCTTATAAAGCAAACAAGTCACGAAAGAAATGTTTAGCTAAAGAAATGCGAGCTTGCTTGAAGGGCTTAATTTCTCTTGAGTGACTTATTTGCTGTTAATACACGTGTACAATATATAGTTTTATCCAACACCTCTCTCTGAAAGAGTTTTTAAAAAATTATCAAAACCCAAAAATTGTATATCTACAAAGATTAGTAGTAGTCTATAAGTGGGATGCCTTGTTGTTGTTGACAACAAATTTATTATTTAAGAAAAATTTTGCAAGCAAACGGTTTCGGCGCTTGTACCATTGTTGGAAATAAAAATGAATAGTTTTCTTCCTGAAAAAATTGCAAAAAATGTTGAAGAAGCTACATCCAGTTTGCTAAAAAAAAATTCAAAGACGCTTATTATAAAGAATTGAGTGGGTTCAATAACTAAAAACAAGAAAACAATGTTTGTGGGGTAAGCGAGAACGTGCTGTTAAATTAATATTAACTTTATTTTCTAAACAAGTTATTATTTTGTGTGTTGTTATACAATAACTATTTCTAATTTTTAAATATAATCAATAACTAATTGATTTTTAAGATTTTTTTTGCCAGAAATTTATAGCAGATTTTTAATTTTGTTCAATTATATTATTATTTATAGTTTTCTATTTGTAATAGTATTCATTCAAAAGTTTTTTTTGTTCAATTTTTTGAAGAGCTAAATAATAAGTTAGCAAACGGAAAATGCAGAAAACAAAAAAGACCAAAAAAAAAGGAAAAAAAAGTTTGACATGTGAGAGTTTTTGATTTTATAATAATTTATATTTATTTTTTTAAGTAAAAATAAGCCAATAAGGCGCTGAATCGCTTGTATAATTGAATCACCTCGATAAGGGCCATATGGCATCTTAAGTAAAAGAGGGAGAGCATCGGCTTAGCATCCCTGGAAAGGTGGTGGCAGAGGCCAGTCTGTAAGAACTAAGCCGGGCGAGAGGGCAAAAAGTCAGAGCGGTCGGACGGGCAATATCATGAATATTTAAACTGTTAATTGTTTATTGATAGAGAAAGATAGTTAACGTGTTGATCTTGTTGATCATGTGTTGTTTTGTGGTATAATTGTGAATTCAGTGCAGACTCCCTGAATTCGGAGGAATAATGAGTAAATTTATATTGATAAACATCAATATGTTAATATGAAATATCCACGGCAGAAACTATAGTTTAATACCTGGGGTACGGTCTATGTGTTAATTCATTTCCGACTGAGGTGGTACTCCCATGACGTCTGTAGACATTTACAGATTGCTATCCTGGTTCTCTACTTCTTCGAACAGAGGCGAAGAGGTAGAGGGGTCTCTTGGAGCTGGAGCCTGTTAACCGCTATGGTTATGTTCCTATCAGTGTATAAAAAGGTTGTGGATTTCCCTTTTGCTGGTATGACAGGGTCATGCGTAATGTCCTTAGGTTCTTCACTCATTAATCTTTATTTTATACCTTTTCCTATCACGTATTATTCTTGGCCAGTCTATTCCGCGTAATGTGATTGAGGCCTAGCGACACCGTCCACGTTGCTTCCGAACCAGGTACCGAAACAGTGAAGACATCATTGAGAACACGATGCTAAAGAAAAGGGGTGAAGATTGAGTCAATCGAGTCCATAGAGTGGTTGTCCAAGTCCAATGAGCCTGGTGATGTCTTCCACTATCAGTTCGAGAGGAAGAGAATCCTGCGAGGGGGAGAAAAGCCCCCGGTGAGTTACTTTACAGGTATTATTGACAGGTACATTATGTGTAAATATGTTTCATGTGTCGCCCAATCGATCCGTCTGACTGCTCAAGCGTTTCGCTAACTATGAATATAGAAGGGTGAGTTGAAGTAGATTGTTGATAATAATGTAGCTGGCTGTTGCTATTCTGTACACTGTTTTCGAGTGAATAATTAAAGCTAATAATCGTAGAACATAGACATCCTGACAAATTTATTATGGAGACCGAGTTAACTGTTATTTAATTCAATTTAATTGTTAAAATTTGGCAAAACGTAAGATTAGAATAAAGAGTCTTACAAATTTCAGAAGTGGGATAATAATTTGCGTTAAACCTCAGTAATTAATTTGCTAAATAGTGCATATTTAATAATTAAAACAATAGCATCTAATGACAATCAAAATGTCTAGTTTGAGTAACTTTTTGGGATTAAAATTGTATATATAAACAGCAGCTACATTATTGAGACTGTCTGCAACAACAACCTTGTACAAATTATGGTTTATAATTGGTTTTTATAAAATAGTTGAATTTTATACATAAATAACAGTTTGCTAGCACATTCATCTTGAGTATATTATACTATAACAAAACGTGATAACCGCATCTCCATCTTGCAAAAGTGGCGCGTAAAAAAGATTTATTAATTATGACAAATTGTTAAATGTTGTAAAAAATTTGATAAAAAACGGCATCAATAGAGTTTCGTTGTGATGTTTTGAGATAAGAGTTGGATTTTTTTGTGGTAGGATAAAGGGGTACGAGGAACCGTTAGTACGAACAATTTTTCAAACGAATGACCGATAAAGTGAGTAAACGGATAGGACGTATATAGGACGTTGGCGAAAAAGCAGAATAGATAGATACTCAAATTCAGAAAACAGTAATTTTTTTGAGGAATTTTGTTGGCTTTCTGAAATAACTAATACCAGTCGAACAAAAGAGCTCCTCGAAAATAATTGATTCAGATAAGATTTCGGTAAGAAAATTCCTTTTAAATTGCATTATTTGCTATATTATAATTATTAGAATGATTTTCAATGAATTTTATAGCCCCAAAATAGAAATATCGCTAAATTTTCCATTAAAAAAGTTCAAATGTCAAATGGAATGACAGCGAGTTCATTGATCCATTTCATAACCTTAAAATGTCATTAGTCAAATTATCGATTCGTGATGATATTATAATATTCTAAAAAAGCAATTTACCGCTGGAATTATATTGAAAATCGACGAGATTATGCAAGATTAGAGTAGACCCAGTGCTCTTTGTCCACCGTACATAACATCAAAAGGCAAGGTGAGTTGTATTTTGCAGCCCCACAAAGCGGGGCGGCGGCGTCTCAAATAACTTTTCTGTTTTAGAGATACAAGTTTTCGTTGTGTGAGACATCAGTGTCTTTATTATTAATAATTGAGCCGGTACTATTAAAGCCTCTCCCGATAGTCATTTCAAGACAAGTTTGATATGTCATTAGTCAAATTATCGATTCGTGATATTATAATATTCTACAAAAAAGCAATTTACCGCTGCAATTATATCGAAAATCGACGAGATTATGCAAGATTAGAGCACCAAAAGCCCAAAAGATATCAAGATCATCATCAAAGGTAAGTAAAAAACGCAACGGTGGGGCTTCTCGCCAAATAAAACTTTATTATTGATTGGATCCGGAAGAATTAAAGCCTTCCAACCTTCTTTTCAATAGAATAAAGATTGCGTTTATGGATTTGGTCAGCTCTGCTATGTCGTATCTATAATATATCTAACAGCCCCATCCCTTATATTATCATCACATTCGGGTGGACGAGGCAAATATAACCTCACTTTTTTATTATTTTAACAGAAAGTCAAGACGATATATTTATTGTATTGGATTTAGAGAGCACACAACAGCCCCACAGCTGCTGTAACCACTGATTATGTAGTGGTACTGCCAATACCACCGCCTGTGATAGCATTCATATTTATTGCTAAAACAAAAATTTTTTTGGAAGAAAAATACATATCCGTGATATACTATTTTAAAAAATTTTACAATTTATTAAATTTAATAACGTATTTATAATTTTTCAATTGCAATTAATTGATAGTATATTATTTAATAAGTGTATGATAATAAATTTTGATAAAAAATTTGCAACACGAGTCGAAGGCGAGTGGTGTAATAATTTTTATAGGTAATAGCTATTATGCACGAATTAAATACTATGTTTTAGCTGCAACGGTTTATTAGTATATTGAAACTCTTATTAGAAGTTTTGAGACCTTTATCGACAATTGTGATGATAACAATAATAACTTTTAATGCAAAACTAATTAACTATAATATAATTTATTAAATATAGTTTTTATAAGTTTACAACATTTCATATAAAATTTAAACCACGAGACGAAAGCAAGTAATTTAATATTCTGTTTTGGTAATAGACATTATGCCCGAATTAAATACTTTAATTTTTTACAATTTATTAATTTTAATTTTTCAAATATAGTAAAAATAATTAATTAAATAATAATAAAACGCGTTAACCGCATCTCTTTTTAGGTATAGGCGAATCGATGATTTGAAGAGATTTTTCGGATAGAAAATGTATTGATTTTAAAATAAAACCTCTCCATTTTGCTAATAGAGTATTTGGTTTTTGTATGTGTCAAAATAGATTTTTTTTACGATACTGTCGCGGGCACAGGTTGTACCGAAAGCAAATTTATTAAAGTGAGATAAAAATAGTGGCAAAACATAAACACTTACTAAAATCTATATCACAATGGATTTTTGACATTCTGACACTTCGGGGTTTTAGTGTCAACTGCCATCCAACGGTGACAGTTTTACATTGTTAGGTTATGTATATTTGATGTAGAAGATTGAAAGAATTTTTTCAACAAATATTTGTCAAATATTGATAATGAGTGACACATCTATGACACCGACAACATCATTGTCAGATGTCATTATGTTTGCTATGATATAACCTACTTCTTTTTTTATAAAAGTTACGTCTAAGAAGTGTTGCCAACTAATAAAATATTGATAAAAAATTTTGGTTTTATTTATGCTGTACAAGCTAATGTTTATAATTAATAATTATAAAAAAAAAGTTTTGAATTTGTCTTTATCTGAATTGTTAACAAGAGAAAATAGGAACGGCGTTTTCGGTTACAATGTTGCAGCTAGGCGTAAATAAAAAAGTTTTTTAAAGTGTTGCTAAATTAAAAAGTCATTATTAATTACAAGCTTAAGAAAGTTTGAGTTGGCAATCTTATATTTTATATTAAAATTGTACCACAGCAATAACTTTCTATTGATTATGGGTGACACATTTTTGACACTGACAACATCATTGACAAATGTCATTGTCCTTGCTATGACATAACCTACATTTTTTTTTTATAAAAGTTACGTCAAATATTTGTCAAATAAACGTTTCCGGTTACAGTGTTGATACTAGGTCAATGAAAAAATTTATAAAAAGTGTTGCCAACTGAAAAAAAATATTGATAAAAAATTTTGGTTCTTTTTATGCTGTACAGGCAAATTTTTATAATTAATAGTGTAAGAGTTTTTGATTTTATAATAATTTATAGTTATTATTTTAAGTAAAAATAAGCCAATAAGACGCTAAATCGCTTGTATAATTAAATGGTCTCGATGAGAACCATATGGCATCTTAAGTAAAGAGGGAGAACATGAGCTTAGCATCCCTGAAAGGGTAAAGCCCAGTTTCAGTCAGTAGAAACTGAGCCGGGCGTCAGAGCAGTCGGACGGGCAGTATTATGGATATTTAAACTGTTAATTGTTTATTGAAAGAGAAAGATAGTTAACGTGTTGATCTTGTTGATCATGTGTTGTTTTGTGGTATAATTGTGAATTCAGTGCTGACTCCCTGAATTCGGAGGAATAATGAGTAAAGTTTTATTGATAAACATCATTATGTTAATATGCAATATCTACGGCAGAAACTATAGTTTAATACCTGGGGTACAGTCTATGTGTTAATTCAGACTGAGGTGGTACTCCCATGACGTCTGTAGACATTTACAGATTGCTATCCTGGTTCTCTACTTCGTCGAACAGAGGCGAAGAGGTAGAGGGGTGGGCTGGAGCCTGTTAACCGCTATGGTTATGTTCCTATCAGTGTATAAAAAGGTTGTGGATTTCCCTTTTGCTGGTATGACGGGGTAATGCGTAATGTCCTTAGGTTCTTCACTCATTAATGTTTATTTTATACCTTTTCCTATTACGTATTATTCTTGGCCAGTCTATTTCGCGTAATGTGATTGAGGCCTAGCAACACCGTCCACGTTGCTCCCGAACCAGGTACCGAAACAGTGAAGACATCATTGAGAACACGATGCTAAAGAAAAGGGGTGAAGATTGAGTCAATCGAGTCCATAGAGTGGTTGTCCAAGTCCAATGAGCCTTGTGATGTCTTCCACTATCAGTTCGAAAAGAAGAGAATCCTGCGAGGGGGAGAAAAGCCTTCGGTGAGTTACTTTACAGGTATTATTGACAGGTACATTATGTGTAAATATGTTTCATGTGTCGCCCAATCGATCCGTCTGACTGCTCAAGCGTTTCTCTAACAATGAATATAGAAGAGTGAGTTGAAGTAGATTGTTGATGATAATGTAGCTGGCTGTTGCTATTCTGTATACTGTTTTCGAGTGAATAATTAACGCTAATAATCGTAGAACATAGACATCCTGACAAATTAATTATGGAGAAAGAGTTAACTGTTATTTAATTCAATTTAATTATTAAAATTTGGCAAAACGTAAGATTAGAATAAAAGAGTCTTACAAATTATGGTTTATTTGTGAAAATTAATAAATTTTTTTAGGTATTATAGTCTTATTTTTAGTTTTACCATTAACTTCTAAGTCAATATAGCGAAGAATTTTCGAAGACGACCAACAAGAGCTCAGTCCACTTCTGTGGTGTCGAAGTTTAACGCGGTTAAAAAATAGTTATAATCACAGTCATATCAGTAGTAAAACACTTAATAATTTTGAAACATACAATAAATACAGTTTTAAAAAAAATGTAATCAAAGAAGCACTTAGAATTATTGGTATAATGCAAAGTATAAAACCGCTCGTATCAGTTATGTTTAAACTCAGTTGAATTTACGTAAAACTCTTAAGACTGACGCAGCCGTTTGCACTTTTTTTAAGCGGTTTCTGATTATAAGTTAATAAGGCTATTGAATATAAATTTAGAAACACACAACGTAACTTTGTTCAGTTTATATATTATTGGAAGCAACACTTTTAACATAGCTTTTACATGTTATTTACTTCAAGTTGCACAAGAGTAAATATCGTTTTTTTATTGCTTTGTTTACTAGTTTTTTACAAAAAAAAAACTAATAATATTAATATACAGTAAATTTTATAATATTAGTTGATACTTATCTTGTAATGAGTATATAAACACTGCTTATAGAAAAATCTATTTTAATACTATTGCTAATAGAGTTTTTTCATTAAACTCTATTTTTTTAAGCAAAAAAAACTAAAATATATTAAATAAATATATGTCATAGGTATCTGATACCACTAAGTATTACGAGGATCAACAAGTGTTCAACATCAACAAAACTGTTCAAACATTGATTACAAAATGAATTAAGCATAAAACATAACAAATCTAGTTTATTTTCAAAACTTATGACGCTTATCTTTGTTGTTCTGCCTCTCTTAATTTACTTTTTGTTGCTGCGACTATTATTTGGGTTGCTTTTTAGAAAATGTTTAATCTTTATACATCGGTATACTATTCAATCGGTACAAGACCACCCTAAGGCGATTGTTTTTTCAGCTTGAAGAGCTGTCCAAACAAGCAATAGACTGTTAGATATACGTAAACAGTATTCAACTACGCAGTTTTGCCCTGTTTGACTGATTACGTATCTAAAGCCGATACGTAAACGTGTTGAGCAGTAAACATATGGTTATAAGTAATGTGGTCGCTGTAAGATAAACGAGCTGGGCTGCTGTAAAGACGTAAAATGCGCCAGCCGTATACGTTTTGGATCAATGTCTGTGTACTCTACTTTTTTATTAGCATGTTGGAGCATATCTGCTTATAAAGTTTACCATCAGAGAATTGAAATCGATACAACATTTAGTTGGACTTAAAACCCTTTTTTTGAATTAACAAATAGGTACATATGAATTTTTTTTTAAAAACCGTAAAAAACAAAAAGTAGAGAGAGTCAAATTTCAAAAATCAAAGTTTTGGGCTTTGTACTCACTGTTAATAGTGTATGCTTATAAGAAACTGTATGGGTTTCCTGACTTTGACTTGATAGCCAAAGAAATAATGCATAATAAAATTTACTTTTTGAATACAGCTTTTATTTTCTATATTGTGAATTAGTAAAAAAAGAAAAAATAGTAAGATCTAAAGTTAGCAAATCGAGGTTTTAAACATTTAAGATGTTTTAAAGTTAACCCTGAGATCTAATCCAATACATATACTATCAATTTTGACAGGTTTCCTTGCGTTTTCTTCAAAATTCTTCATAAACAGATTTGCAATCACTGGAGAAAGTGACGAGCCCATTGGAGCGCCTGGATATAAGAAGAGCTTTCCAAAACAAACCAAGAAAACAAGAACAAGAAGAAGGAAATCAAGAACAAGACAAAACCTACATACCATACATAAAAGAAACTACAGACAAGATTGCAAGAATTTTAAGAAAACACAACATCAAGACGATATTCAAGCCACACAAGAAGATGGACAGCATTCTTGGAAACCCAAAAACAAAAATTCCTCTGGAACAACAAAGGGTTTACAAAATTCCATGTGCAGACTGCAACAAGACTTACATTGGCCAAACGAATAGAAGAATCAACATAAGAAGAGATGAACACAAAGCCGCCGTAAAAAACAACATGAAAACTTCGTCGCTGGCACAGCACGTTCAGGAAACATCACACACTATAGACTTTCAAAACACCAAACTTTTAGCCAATATTGAACACACAGGAGCTCAAATTATCAGAGAAGCTATGGAAATAGAAAAACGATCAGAAAACCTGAACAATAGAGATGGCACACAGCGTCTGCCTGCAGCCTGGAAACCGAGCCTAGCAATGAAGAAAATAGTGAAAGTGAAAGCGCCGAAGACCGTTGCACCAACACCAAGCGCTACCCCTTCCACAACTTTCACGCGCGCGACGCGCAGTCGTACCCGCGCTACTGAATATAAAATGCCGCCTGAAGCAGCCACAGTCAGTTCACGCGTGTTTCGCAGTCAAGCAGGAACCCTCCGGCCTGAAAATGGCAAATGAGATTTTGCCGAAACGTCGTCAAGAAATTCTAACCAAGAATTCCACGCGGATGAATACCCGGAAACCCAAAGAATTTTCATCAAGCACCCGCGTAAACCTGAAGATTAACATATAATATATATATATATATATATATATATATGTTTTTTGTTTTAATTAATAAATTGAAGCTATATATATATATATAATATATATCGCTTAAATTTATTAATTAAAACAAAAAACACATACTCAACATTTGTCATAGCCCGCTTTAAAAAATCTACTTTGAAAACACTTGTTAACTTAATAATTAACTTAATAAGAAATAAAAACAGTGTTTTTAATTTATGTTATATGATGCAAAAATATCATTTTAATCATAATAATTTGTTGCTAGTACTAATATGATGCATACTTGACTTATTTCAATAGGTTTTTATAAACTAATAGAATATGATGTGTCGTATTTATCATTTAAAACGTCAATAGTTATCAAGTTCCACGATATTTTTGTCTAAACCATTATTATCTGATGATAATAAACTCAAAACAAACTAATCTAAACAAGGATTTGTAGACTCAGACATATTTTGTAATTATCAGCCTTCGTCAGTGAGACTTAACAACCAATATTTATAGTAGTTGCGTATAACGCAGCTGATCAAATTATTTTATTAAACTCATTTTGAATAAATTAATCGCATATTGAATAACTTTGCTGTGGCTTTAATAGGCTTATATTTATTTAAGTTTCTAATACTAACATCAAATACGTAAAAAAAAGACACAGCTATAAAAAGCTTTTCCAATAAACCACATAAATTTTAATTTTCAAATTTCAGTAGCAAGTCATAAAAAAACCAAAGCATTGACACTACAAACATTTATTTTAAATAAATTTGCTCTGATTTTATTACTTACTGATAACAGTATACTCACTAAGAATAACAAAATGATAACACCAAATGATAGCAATGTAGAAGATAAACTATGTCTGTTGATTGAAAAAGCTTTTGATAGGTTCGGTTGTTTTATACGTTTTCTTTATTATCTCATCTGCATAGGAAAAAAATAAAAATGTTTACTATTACAAACAAAACTAATTTAAATTTTAAATAATTTTTTTCTTTAAAATTCCTTTACTTTCGTTTAAAAATATGTTTGAATTAAAAGAAAAATGGTCTTGCTGCCGTTAAGTGTTTTTTTTTTCAAAATACGTTAACATGTGATGTTACCGAGCAATTTAAATGTAACATTATGTAAAAAAATGTTTTGTAAAAGAAGTAATTGTATAAAAATCAGATATAATTATATAGTAAGTTAGTAGAGAAGGGTAGGTATCATGTGTTTATTTGTTCCTTGAGTAGGTTCAGTTAGCTTGTAATCACTTTACTAGTAATCACTCTTGTCACAACTTTTTACCAAACCCTACTACATGAAGTTCCTTCTCTCAAATAAGCTTTTATAGACAAGGATGCTCGACAAATACGCTAAAGCCTACCTCCTGTTACTTGTTGACATTTTTACTTGAATACTAATTATCATTAAAAATTGTTAATTGAGTAAACAATTAGGTTATAAAAATGTATGCAGTTTTTTCATAATTTGTTTTATCTCGCTGTTTTTTTGCTACAATGCAAGAATTCAATTTTTGAATTAGTATTGAATTTTTATAGTTTATACAAAAGTTGTTCGATGTCAAGGACACTGAATTTTTTATTTTTTAGCTATTGGCAGGATTACTAAATTTTTATGTTTAAAATAGAAACAGCCAAATTATTCTAATTATGATTTGTTTTGAAAAACTAAAATATTACTATAATTTACCTTTCATTTATCTATCTTTAAAGTCATCATAACAATAAATTTGAAGAAATAAGATAAAGAGTGACAATTATACATAATTTAAACAAATTTACGCTGCCGTAATAAACACAACCTGTTTTTATTCAAGCCGTAAATAAATGTCGCAGTTCTTGGATTTCTAAATATACTAAAGTTTATAGTGAAAAAAGCAAAGCACTATCATGTAGATATCTGATAGGTATATACGTTTTCATAAAAATTATTGTAAAATTTTAAAAATATTTGTTTTATGTATTAGTATTATTTACAAAAAAATATTAAGAAATATTTGTTTTTTGATAATATAGCAACATATAATAAAAAATCCAAATGCCCACAAATTGTGCAGCAGCCAAAATCATTGACAACAAAAAAAAACTTTAATATTTACTGTTAATCCATTCAATAGTGTAAAAAGTTATACAGCCTTCTACCACACATATCTTGTATATATTTACCAGAACAAAAATTGATACAAGGTTAAAATTTGACATGAAAAATGTATATTAAAAAACGCACTGTTTAATTAAAGAAAAAAAAATCACTTTTGCATAATTAAATGACCTACTTAATTGATTTAAATTTTAAGAATAAGATATAAATTTTTAATTATTTTATTCAATAATTGACAAAATTGAAAAAATTTATATATAAAAACTGAAAAAAAGCATAAAATAAAATATTTAAAATTTGTAAAACCGTTATTAATATTACTTAGAATAATAAATTGCAATAGCTGCGCAGTCTCAAAAAACCAGTTTTTTTTTCTCATGGTATGCCTGTTTTGTTACAAAAAATTAAATTATATCTTGACAATTTAATTTCAACATCAAAACCAAACCTAGAAAGAAATAGTAATGATGAAAAAGCATTCAAACTTTTGATGGAAGCAACCTACTGCAGTCTTTTGCTTTTTAATAAACAAAGAGTTGGAAGGTTGCAACGAGTACTTTTAGACACATACATTAAAAATTTAGATTCGGCACCATCTGGGGAATTTGAACGACTGCTAACTGAATTAAAAAAAATTTTGCTAAAAAAAATTAAACGAATAGTGATTAGAGGAAAAAGATGTCGAGAAGTTTCGGTGCTAATCGATCAACTGAGCAAAGAATGTCTGGATCTGTTGGAAAAATGTCGCGATAATTTTTTTTCCGATTTTAATATGAATTAATATGTTTTTTCGCAATGCGGTACTCTAAATTCGTCTATCAACAGTTATCATACTTTTTGAAAACATGTTAAATTAGCAATAGAGACAGCAGAAAAAACTGCAGGTTTAACATTAACAAAACTCAGAAAACATTTGGCTACTATTACCCAAATACTTAAAATGAGAAATGAAGAGCTGGAACAACTAGCTGGTTTTATGGGTCATACAACCAAAACTCATCAGGAGTGGTATCGATTGCCAAATGACATTTACCAAACAGCAAAAGTATCTGAAATTTCGCTAATGGCTCAGACGGATTCGATTAAACAATCTGAAGGTCGTCCGTTAAGCGAATTAGAAATAAATACAGCCTTGATTATTAAAAAAGCTGTCAGTGAAGATGATATCTCTAAAAATGAAGCTTTAAATTTTCTTGAACCGTCAACAGTCAGCCACGAACTTAGAAAAGAATTCAAGAACAAGTTTTAAAAAACAAAAAAAAAAGCCTGTGAGAAAAGCGTGGAGTGATGTAGAAAAAGAAAAATAAAAATTCTTTCTAAAAAAAATGAACTCATAGAGTTAATAAAAAAACGCTTTGAAGTTTTTAACGATTGAAAATGGGACTCGATTAAAGTGTATGATTTTAGAATAAGAAAGGCTTTCACGGCCCGAAGTCATTGAAATATTGACATCTTTCGGAAAAAACCGTGTCAAAAGGTTTAATGAAATTGTTAATGTTTCGCACTCCATCGGTGGAGGTGTCATTAGGACAGGGTAATAAAAATGAAAACATGCACGGTAACTCAACGTGTGAACCACGCTAGAGGCAAAACTTATTCTGGCTAGACCTCGTTGTTGCTGCTTGGGGTTTTATTGGTAAGCAAAGAAGAGAAGCAAAAGGTGGGAGCAAGTTTTGCGGTAGGAGCAAAAATGCAAACTTTTTCTGAAAGAACACGAAGATCTATATATTATTAGGAGCGATAAATGTAACGTCACAGTTGCTATGTCCAAAACGGATTATATAAACAAGTCAGAACAGCTACTAAATGATAAAAAATATTATAACAGAATAAATAATGATCCTACATCCTCCATACAACAAAAAGCCACTAAATTAATAACAGCATTAGAAAAAAAAATCGATAGACAAAAATTGCGCTAGCGCTCTTAGAAACTATAACTATAATGCCAATATATAACTATAATTTCAAGATTTTACGCTCTTCCTAAGATCCATAAACCACAAAATCCTCTTAGACCAATCATCTCCTCAGTAAATGCTCCTAATGGCAACCTATCCAAATTCATCACCAATATTTTAGCTAATGCTTACCATCAACAAAATGATTATATAGTTAAAGACTCATTTCATTTCAGTAAATTCGTCAACAACATCAGAATACCTGAAAACTATGTGGTCATTAGTCTAGATGTAATTTCTTTATACACAAAAAACTGTTAAACAAAGTTTAAACAACAAACGGGACACAATAAAAAATTTTACCACATTAAGCCACTGTCAACAATTGTTTAGCAAAGCTAAGTTTTTCAGTCCCTGTTCTGAAAAGATATGTTGATGGTCCAATAACGGTAGTACCATCAGATAAAATTGAAAAAACATTGGAAATTTTTAATAGCTATGAACCGAACATACAACTCACCGTAGAGAAAGAATCCAACAATTCTGTACTATTCTTAGAAATGCGCGTCATACGGACCATAAACAAGACCTTAATAACTGAAAGGTTCAGAAAACCTATAGACAGTAACAGATTCATTAATTATTATTCTTATCATCCTCTCAAAGTTAAATAGCCTTAATCAAAGCTTTAAAAACAAGAGTACAAAAATTATCACATACCACAAAATTATATATCTGTCTTAGAAAATTAAAAACAATTCATCTACAAAACTTATATCCTGAAAAAGTAATCAATAGAATATTATACTCTTCAACACCTCATACTCAAAGAGAAACAGACTCTTACAATAGAAATATTTTGAAAGATACAATAACACCAAATAAAACAAATTCCATAAACAACAGAAACGCTACAGTAGAAGATCAAACAATTTATGCGTCATTGCCACACATACAACAGCTTACACCGAAACCTATTAACATCTTTAAAAATAAAAATGTGGTGGTAGCTAGTAAAAACCTTTTAACAATCAACGACCTTTTCAGTTACGTAAAATCAAAACTCACACCTTTTGAGCAGTATAACATCTGCACGATTCCATGCGACAATTGTAAAAAAGAGTACATCGGTCATACATCACGCAATTTGAAAAGTCGGTCTAGTAAAACACCATCTTTCTACCGGCCACAAAATTACTGCGACAAGGCCAATCCGTTGGAAAAAGAAAAAGTGATAACAACACCCACTCTTTTTAATACAAAATATATATGTTTTATTCTTTAAAAATTTTTCTCGATTGGAGATGACAGCAAACTCAAATAATTTACATTTAGATGATATATAATATATCATTGTATTGTATATCACTTATCATCTCGTTGCCACGCATTCGATTGCCATACAATTTCAGTTGATTTTGATGATTCAAAGTCGCTTATTATTGTCAAATTTTACATCAGTGGATTTATGATTTTTTCCTCTATTTTTTGATGTGCATTTGATGCATGTGATGCCAATAGTTCACTGGTAAGTGGCTTAAATTGTATAATTTTACGGATTTGTTTGATTTCAGTGATATCGCTTAACTTTTTGCTGCACAATTATCGGACGAATTACTACTTTTTTTTTTCTATTGTCTTACTTTATCACCTATCCGTCGCCTTTATTACCTTGTTTGTCTATTATTTGAAGTCGCTGCAACAGGCATTACCAGCGTGAAAATTGTCTCTTGTCTAACCTAGCCTGATAATAATATATACAATACCAGCTTTTCCTTCTTGATTTTTGACATCCCTATAAAATGAACGCTTGCACTTGCTGTGGTAAAGATGCCGAGCCACATAGAATTGTCACCTGCTGCGTCTGCCGTAAAAACTACAAAATTGATTGTGTGAATATTCATAGTTCAGAAGCTCGTAAAATTCATAAAAAATCGGGATTATCCTGGTCTTGCAAGAGCTGCCTTCAATTATCATCCGATATTAATGGTTTAAAAGCGGCGATTGTTTCTTTACAAGATGAGATTAAAACTCTCAAAAAGAAAATTGATGTTTCAACTCAGACAGCGGCTGCTTCTTTATTAGACAATGAACGAATTATTCAAGAGGTATATGAACGTGAGAGAAGAAAACAAAATGTCATTATTTATGGTTGTGTTGAAAATAATAACTGTAAAAACAATGAGAATCAGTTAGAGTTAGACCGTGTTACAGTAACTGACATTTTGTCAACTCTTGGTATTAATAAAAATGATCTAAAACTGTTTAGGTTAGGCAAATTTGATATAAGTCCTGATCAGAAGTCTTTCCAACCCCTGCCAGTGTACGGCTTTGCCGGGCCAGGTATGGGGGACAGAAGAGCAGGCAACGCGCTGCCTTAGGGAAAGAAAACCCCGACAGAAAACCCAAGCACAGCGGATGTGTGCCTTGCACTACCGCGCCAGAACCGCCGAAAGGCGGGCATTACCCTGACACATGGAAAAAATAAAATCTAATGACAGGGTGATTTTCGCCAATCAGAGTGTGAGAGCAGGCTTTGATAGTGCGTATGGTGACTGCACAACTCGCCCGATTTGCCAGGTCGGGGAGGAGGACAATGCCACTGGCACAATGACGACCAACGCAATGCACACGGACATGACCAAGAAGAAAGTATTTGAGGATTGCAATACGCCGGAGGGCGCAGTTCCAGTAGATGCTTCGAGAGAGAGAAGAGAGGAGAGAAAGAAGAAGAAAGCCAGCAAAAATGTCGAGTACCTAGAAGACCTGGATATAACCGAGGACAGTTTCTTCTCAAACATCGTAAGTGAAAAGCCTGGGGAGGAGCCCAGCAATGAAACAGAGCGTGTGTACACCCTGAGCTCTAAAAGTATGGAAGAAGTACATGCCGAGGAAGACACGCAACAAAAAACGAGAAGAAGAATTAGTAGAAGTACTCCGCAGAAGAAAAAGGATATATAGGAAGCTCAGTCGGGGCGTTTAAGGGATACCTGAATAAGGCCACTGGGATATTAGACCAGTTTCGCAAGTTCTGCCGAGAAAACCGAAATGTTCATACAGTTATAAAAAACTTAGTGGTGGACCTGGAAGAAGCCATGCAAGAAGTATGCAACATTAATAAACGGGTGCAAAAGAAGAATATGAACGAAGAAATTTCATTCTGTGAAAAAACCAAGTCCCTGGAAACAGAAAATAGAAGACTAAAGGAAAAAAATGCCACTCTGCAAAAAAGGATCAAAGACCTGGATTTTTGCGCAACGGAAATGGTGGAGGTGCAGAGCGAACTGCAAAATATCTAAAGCAGAAGAAACTCGGTGGGCTCTGCGCCCTTAAACAACGCAACCAGTGTGCAAAAGCTCACAGTGGAAGCATCAACCCAACGACAATCGGCACGAAAGAAGTGGAAAATGAGCTACGAACAAATGCGAACCTGCGAATGAAAATGGCAAGCATGATGGACGAAGAGAATCTGAAGGCATTACTGGAATCGAACTGGCCTAAAGAGACCTACCTATTCGCAGAAACAGAGGAGACCATTACGGACATGGAACACGAGGGTGACACTGTTGTATTTGGGGACATGGTCAAATACAAAGACAGTAAACTTGTGGAGAAAATATCATGCCACTCGGCAGCCATTAGGAATTATATTAAAGAAGGCAAACTGAAAGACGGGCAAGTAATATCCTCCAGGTCCGACGGAGAGATAACACTCGATGATGTAGAAATTAAAGAAGAGAGATACTTGCTCCTTATAGGGGTAAAATAGGAGGAAGTGATATCTACGTACAAAGCCGCCAGGAAAATCCGACAACAGTTTTTGGAGAAAAAACCGAAACGGCTGCATATAGCATGGATAGGCGCCGAAGTACAGCGAGCGCGCAAAGTTGCGGAGTGTGTTTTTCACGACTGCGCCGGTAAAGTAGTGTGGCATACAGGGAGAGAAAAAAGAACAAACAAGACAACACGAGGAAAGACAAAGCCATTATCATGAATACCGGAGAGAGAGCATATGCGGACACGCTAAAGGACCTGCGTGTAAATCTAGTCGGGATAAGAGAAGCGAAAGCAATCGAATCGGTCAAAAAAACCAGAGCAGGTAGGTCAAAATAGCAGTTTCGGGAAAAGGAAATGCGGTTCCAATGTTGGCACTACTGAAAGCCAAACTAAAAAAAGGCAAAGCGAGAATGGCCGGAGAGAAGAAGAAAACCTTACACAGACGAGATAACTACCGAGGAATAAATTATTCTCGCTCTGCAAGAAATGGGAATAACTAGAGAAGAGGGAATAACGCTGCATTGATGCCAATGCAGCGGAGGAGCACAAGGGCCGCCACGTTGATATTGGCTCCTGCAGCCGCCGAAAAACTTCTGGCTGCTCAAACAGTCAGGGTGGGGCTAGCAACATGCACCGTTAGGGAGAGGTTAGAAGTTTCCAGCTGCTTCCGCTGTTGGGAAAGCGGACATGTGGCAGGGAAATGTAGCGGAACCGACAGGAGTAGGAGCTGTAAAAATTGCGGTAAAAACGGTCACATGGCTAAAGAATGCGACGCAGTGCCGTATTGCCCACTCTGCAAAAAAAGGGGCCACACAGCTAACACGCCAGCGCGTCCTAAATTTAGAGAGGAGCAAAATCGGGTAGCAAGAACAAGAGGACAAGCTCATCTGTGATAATTATGAGTGCTGCGACAGACTGTGATATTTTGTACAAATTTTTACGTAAATTTTTTACAGACTCTATTTACACAGATTTTATTTAAACAGAAGACCCTATTTATACAGATTTCATTCATACACATTTCGCAGAGCGCCGCAGATTTCTCTTACTGGGAGACTTTAAAGCAAAGAGCGTCACATGGGGAGCCAGGACCTCAGACGAAAGAGGTGACACACTGGAGGAATGGGCGGCGCACTATCATCTTCGGTGTCTGAACGATGGAACGCCGACCTTCAAAAGGGAGCCCTCGATCTCGCACATTGATGTAACTTATATTGGGGAAGGACTGCGGAGTACAGCTCGGAAAGCGAGCTTCGACAACCCGTTCACCCACCATACGCATATCGAGATAACCACCAATAAAGAGAAAAGCCGCAACAGGAAGAAAAGATTCTACGCCACGGATATGGAAAAGTTTGAAAAAGAAATCGAAAAAGGTGTAATAGGTGATAAAAACGCGTATGAACAGATGGTTCGAGTAGCTGCAGGAGACAGAACGGAGCATCAGCAAGCGGGGGAGAACCTATATTGGTAGACAGAGGAAATACACTTGATGAAGGATTGTCTTAAGAAAAGAAGAAGAGCCTATAGAGGAATCGGCAGCGAGGCATAGATCATAGAAAGAGAGAGAAAAGCCAAGGAGGCAAAGAAAGCACTGAAAAAAGCAATAAGAACCAAGAAGAAAGAAAAATGGAGAGAGCTACTTGATGAGCTAGACCAGGACGCATGGGGGCTTGGTTATAAGATAGTAAACAAAAAGCTCAACAATCAGCAGATAACCAAGCTTTCCATACGAAACAAAGTGAAACACGTTGAAGCTCTCTTCCCAGGACGAGAGAACAAGTACTCCGCGCCGCCGGTTGCTGACTGGTCTGACGAAGAACATAGGGTAGACAAAGAAGAGCTGATAGTAGCGCTGAAAAGAATTAAACCTTGCAAGACACCGGGGCCGGATGGCATAGTAACGGAAGTTCTAAAAAAGGCGGTTGAAAAGTCTCCTGATCAGTTCCTACATGTTTAACAAATACATTAGAGAAGCGATCTTTCCGACAAAGTGGAAGGTAGCCAATGTTGTCTTGATTCCAAAACCAGGAAGGGATCCAGTACTGTCATCCTAATTTAGACCTATCTGCCTCCTCAATATAACTGGGAAGTTATTTGAGAAGATTATACTTGGGAGGCTTGAACAGGAGATTGAAGAAAGAGGACTGATATCTAGCCGGCAACACGGTTTCGTTAAAGACAGGTCAACAATAACGGCAGTGCGCGCTGTCCTGGCGGCGGTGGAGGCTTCACGGAAACCATGATGCGTCTTGGTATTAATAGATATCAAGAACGCTTTCAACACTGCATTCTGGCAGGCTATCACGGAAGCCGTGGCTAAAAGAACAATAAGCCCATACCGCCAGCTGCTCATTAGAACTTATTTGCAAGAAAAAAGAACAAACGTTGGAGGAGAATTCTCACACGATTGCTCTGTCGGAGTCCCCCAAGGGTCGGTCTTGGGACAGACACTCTGAAAGTTATTGTACAACGGGATTTTGGAAACCAAATATCCCGCGGGGGTCGACCCGGTGGCATACGCCGACGATCTGGCATACGTTGTGGAGGCAGCGTCGGCGGCCGAGTTACAGGGCAGGGTTGGAAACACGATAGAAAGGTCGAAAGAATGGCTCCGCACCAGGAAGTTAGAAAAGGCGGCCGAAAAAACAGAGATTTGCGTGGTGAAGGGAGGAAGACCACGTCAAAACATAAATTTCATAGTGAATGCGGAAAATAGAGAGAGAATGACGTCAAAAAAAAACTGTTAAGTACTTGGGGATAATGATTAGTCAAAATCTAAATTTTGGACCGCACGTTAAATACGTCTGTGATAAGACCGCCACACAGACGGCGGCATTGCAAAGAATCCTTCCAAACGTGGGCGGAGCAAGGTATAGTGCTGGCAGGCGCTGTGCACAGCACAGTGTTGTACGCCGCATCGATATAGGTGGGAGCAATGGACGCAAAATTACACGAAAACGCCCTGACATCGCAGCAACGGAAAGTAATGCTGAGAGTGGTGTCAGCATACAGAACTGTGATAGCAGCCACACCGCCCATTAAATTGATGGCCAAGGAGAGAAAGTATCTCCAAAACATACAGGCCAATCCTGTCCTTCCTGGTGTTGAAAGACAGGCAAGAAAAAGGACGCTCCAAGCCTGGCAAAGGGAATGGAAAAAAGAGGAAAAGTCGACACGCGCGCAGTGTAGGCACAGAAGAACTAACTACTACTTCACCCAATTCCTTACGGGGCATGGCTCATTTTGGAGCTATACAAAAAGGATCGAAAAAACAGAGACGGACACATGTTCGGAGTGCGGGTTGATGGACACACCTAAGCATGTACTGTACGAGTGCAGCAGGTGGTTGTCGGAAAAGGAGGAACTATCCAACAAATTGGGAGAAGATATTCCACCTGTAGATCGCATAATAGAACGAATGACTCAGAATAGGGCAACATGGGACCTCATATACGATGCAGTGGTGGGAATCATGAGAAGGAAGGAAGAAGAGAATAAAGCCACGAATGGATAAGGTGTGGTAAAAAAGGTAGGAGGGAACGTAGATGAAAAGGGCTACCTTGTTCGGCCTACGTTTTCCCTCGCAATAGGTACGGAGGTGATGCTTCCCCTCAGAACAAACATAACGGCGGGGAGCACAGAGAGTTTTTAGTAGGTATACTAGCGGCGTATGCCAGCCAGGAGTCCCACACTCCCCGGAAGCTGCCATCTTTTTCCGGGAGTGCGTAAAGCATTTTCTCTGTGAAGTAACCTATTAAGGTGACTTTACAAACTCAAGATACAGCATTGAAAATCTTACGTGCTTGTTCCCACCTTAAATCAATTCCAGCCTATCAAAGTCTCTCTATATCTCATGATCGGACTCCAATGCAGGTAGAAACTTTTAAGAACGTTAAAGCGGATTTAAATCAACGTTTGCTCAATGGCAAAACCAACTTAAAAATCAAGTACAAGCAAGGCATCCCAACTATTGTTTCCTCGTAAAACTGACTTTGCCTAACAGGAATCTGATGTCTCTTTAACGTCTACTATTAAAACACACGCGGTTTACGAACAAAAATTGTTTCTCTCTATTTGAATATTTCGGATTGTTACTATGATATTATTATATTCACGGAAACATGGCTAAATGATGGAATTTTTAGTTCCGAAGTTTTTCCAAGTCATTATAATGTAATGCGTTGCGACCGGAAGTTTGATGCTGTTGCTCGATCAACGGGAGGAGGAGTATTAATTGCACTTGCTAATAACATTAACCGGTGATATTAACCTAATTTCTCTGAATTAACCTTACATCAACCTTAATTTTAAATTCAGTGCAATCTTAATTACTACAAATTGTACAAAACATTTGAACTTAGGATAAAATAACATTATTCTTCCAGTGAAATAATAAACATTCCGCTAAGTGCATTATTCATCACATAACCATGCCCCCAAAAAATTCTAAGCTCCGCACGTGTGGTGTCTGCAAGGAAAAAATAAGAGAAAACTCATCAAGCATTCAATGTTCTAATTGTCATTCCTGGATTCACGCCAAATGTACAAGCTTGTCAAATGATGAATTTAAAATAATAGCAATAGAGGTAAAAAAGCACAAGTTTCAGTGGGAGTGCAGCAATTGTACCGCTGGGGCTAGCGTTTGTATCTCATCCGATATTGACGACGAAGATAATGAAGGCGATGCCGACCCATTGTTAATCAAACTGAAACCGATGTTTGAACACCTAATGGTAAAATTCTCGCAAAAGATTGAAGGCAAATTTGATAAGTTTCGCAGTCACATTGAGGTTAGTTTGTCATCATTGGAAGATGACGTAAATGAACTAAGTAAGCAGAATAATGTCCACATGACCGAGTATAATAGCATTAACAGCAAAATTACAACTATCGAACATAAACTGGAGTCATTCAGCACAAATGTGTCCACTGAGGAAATACTCTCTGAGCTGGAAGAACGCAAAAAACGTGCAACAAACGTTATCATTCTGAATGTCCCAGAATCAAAGAAAAGCTCAGGCTCGGACCGACTTGATGACGACAGAGCTCGTCTTTCCCCCATCCTCCCAAACGAATTGCCTAGTCTTGCTGACTTCAAGCTTCGCAGACTAGGCAAGCAGTTTGCTGGACTTTGTACCACCACCATCACCAGGGTGGTGGAAGAGAGGCAAAGAGCAACCCTCTACCTTCTCTAAAACCAACTACTCGCCACCCAACCATCAGCCGAGAAACTTGTAACTGCAACTGCATACTTCAATTTGTTAATTTGTTTGAATATAAGCATTATTTATATTTATGGTGATCCTTATTTAAACAACATTCTGATTACGGTCAAAACATTGGTCCCTCGAGCCGGATTACCAGAAAAAAGCAAGAAAAGAAATCTAGTGCCAAAGTGTCCATTTAATAAAGAAGCTAAAGAATTCAATCAGGAAAAAAGCCTTAAGAATCAACTCCGGAACAAAGCAACAGCCCTGGTAGCAGCGTCAAGTACCCGCCAGCCCGTTCAACTTCCGTTAAACAAGCGCTTCAAGCGACATAAAGGTCAGTCTCTTTTTCTTCATTTCCCTTAAATAATATATCTGTGCAAACATTTAAAATTGTTGTTAAGGTTGCAATCGCATGCTAATAATTTAAACTAATTCAAGTAAAGTTAATAAGTCAAAGGTTAAAAATTTAATCGATATTATGACAAAATTAGACGAGCATAAAGCTGCTCTTGCTACAGTCAATGATAAGTTAGAGCGAATTCATACGTACGTATCAGCGTTCAATCCAGATATTGTTAGTATAAATCAATTAAAAATTCGTAAAACTCTTTTACGCGATATCAAAATAGAATTTGAAACAATTCAATATGAAATTGAAAAATTGAGCAGTAAAATCGAAGAAGCTCCAGAAACTAACCGTATCGCTAGAATTGAATTATAGGACCGGTACTGCGATATTAGTGTTGCTATAATGGACTTAATTAGTGTTTATGAAAGTAAAACTGCCGTAAACTCAAATAACGCAAACGTAAGCGATATCAGTAAACACATTTTGAATTTGCCTATTTTAAATCTAAAAACATTTTCGGGTTCATATAAAGAATGGTCCAATTTTGAAAACAATTTCAAATCAGTAATTGCTGATAATGAGCATTTGAGCGAAAGGTAAAAGTTTCACTATTTAAAATCTACATTAAATGGTGAGGCTTTGCGCGCCATTGACTCCCTTACCTTAAATGATGCAAACTATCACAAAGCCTGGAATGTTCTAGAAGATCGGTTTAAAAATTTGCGGCTAATAGTACAGGATCATGTGAGTGTCATACTAAATCTAACTGAAATTAATAAATCATCCCATAAAGCGCTTCAGGAACTGCTCGATTCAATAGTTACAAACAGAACTGCATTAAAAACATTGTCAATGCCCGTAGAGACATGTGACTGTCTTTTAATACCGATATGCGTTGATAAATTAGATTTTAATACCAAGCGAGATTGGCAGGCAAGCTTAGATAGCAGTCTTCCTACATTTGCTCAGTTTAAAACATTTCTTAAAAAGCGATGCACTATACTTGAGTCATTAAGTATAGTAGATAAACCTATTTTTAAATTCAATAATGCTAACTTTCCCAAAAAAACCTTTGACGCAGGGCTATCGCGTACAGCAGCTAACGCAAGCACGAGTAAATTACAAGCTAAATCTAAAGGGTCATTTTGTTTTTATTGTCGAAATTCGAATCGTAATATTATGCAGTGCGCTGAATTCCTAGAACTTTCAATTAATCAAAAAATCGAAAGAGTTAAGGCACTTAAATTATGTAATAATTCTCTCAGAAATAATCATGTCGTAGCAAATTGCCGTTCTACTATAAAATGCCGCACGTGTAATAATAAGCACGACTCCTTACTGCATCAGAATGATAATGTCGCTGAAAATTTAAGCTTAACTCTAAACAATCATTCATTAAATCAGACAATAAACCAAGATACCACTGTTTTACTAGCAACTGCTAGAGTTCTAATAAAAAATGCGCGAGGTCAGTATATTAATTGCAGAGTACTGTTAGATCCCGGATCAATGTCAAATTATATCTCGAATGCAATGTTTAATAAATTGGGTATTAAATCTACGAAGCAAAATATAGAAATTCGAGGTCTTAACGGCATTATAACACAGGCCAATAGAAGTACCTTTGTTAATATCAAATCAAATTATAGCGCGTTTAGTATTAATTCGATAGAATGTATTATTGTTAATAAAGTAACAGAACAATTGCCTTTAATTAGTGTAAATGTAAAAGACTTGGGTATCCCAGAAAACCTTCAGCTCGCCGATTTTGCCTTTCATAGCAAAGGAAAAATTGACATGTTAATTGGTAGCGGCATATTTTGGAATCTTTTGTGCATAGGGCAAATAAAATTAAAGTCGGGATTAGTCCTTCAAAAGACTCAGTTAGGTTTTATAGCAGCCGGTTCTTTAACGGCTCCATTAGAAACTCCAATAAAACGTACCGCCTGCAATTTGGCAATAAACGAAAATTTTGCAAAGTTAAACGAAACAATGCTAAAATTCTGGGAAATAGAGTCGGCAGGCAATAATGACAATAAAAATCGTCTCCAAGAAGAGATACAATGTATAGAATATTTTAAGGTAAATACGTCTCGAGACAATAACGGTTGGTTTGTTGTAAAACTACCTCTCAAAAACAAGAATTTACAATTAGATACAAAGGGATTAGCTCTTAAAAGATTCTATAGTTTGGAAAACAAATTTGGAGAGGATAAGGTACTTAAAGCTGAATATATAAAATTCATGAAAGAATATTTAGAACTTGGGCATATAAAATTAATAAATTATACGCCTGATATAATTAAATGATTGGGCCTTAAATACAAAGAGATTTATTTGCTATTATGATTGATTTTAGAAGTTTTTTATACGCACTTAATGAAGATTTAGCAAAAATGTACAGGATGATTAAAGTTCACCCTGATGATCAAAGGAAACAATTAATTTTTTGGCGCGACAATAGTAATCAAGATATTGGTACTTATGCTCTAACTACGTCAAGCTACGGTATGAAACCTTCCAGCTATATAGCGACGCAATACCTAGAACAACTTGCCAGAGAAAATAGCGAAATCTATTCGAGAGAATGCATGATTATACGGAATCAATTTTATTTGGATGATTTACTAACAAGAGCGAATTCTGTTCAAGAGGTCGTAGAAACAAGAAAAAATTTAACAAGCATTTTAAGCCAGGGTGGATTTGAGCTTCGAAAATTTAAGTCAAACGATGCCAAAGTGCTGCCTATTAATGAAAGGAATGATTGTCATTTAAACGTAGAATTAAACAAAGATGAATTTACAAAGGTTATAGCCTTATCATGGCAACCTTGTAATGACATATTCAGCTTCAAAATAGATTCGAGTAAAATCACGGCAAAAATTACTAAACGCTTAATTCTATCGCTTACCGCTCAGATTTTTGATCCATTAGGAATTATAGGGCCTATTACAATGCTGGCAAAAATAACTTTACAAAAGCTGTGGCTAGCTAAACTAGGTTGGGACGAGTCTGTGCCCATGGATATTCATACAATATAGAAAAGATTTCAAATCGAATTAGAATTATTAAGAAATGTAAATATTGATCGAAAACTATTTCCTTCGAAAACTTATGAACAATTTGAAATTCACGCATTTTGCGATGCTTCACAGTCGGGTTGCGGTTGCGCAATTTATTTAAGATCATACAATCAATGCACTAATAAATATCATATCTCTTTAATATGCGCGAAATCTAGGGTTGCGCCAATTAAAAAGAATCTAACATTGCCTAAGCTTGAACTTAGTGGCGCTGTATGATTAGAAAGATTAGTAGACAAAGTAAGAAAAAATATATCAATCTCTATATCAAGAGAAATTTATTGGAGCAATTCTACAATTGCATTAGCCTGGATAAAAACAAGCCCAAGCGTATTAAAGGTATTCGTAGCTAATAGGGTTAAAGAAATTGCATCGCTAACTAATCCAGATTTTTGGCGACATGTGCGAAGCGAAAATAACGCCGCTGACATTCTAAGTCGTGGGGCATTTCCATCAGATTTGTTAAAAGATATTATGTGGTAAACAGGCCCAAATTTCCTACGTCAAGATGAGTCAGAGATAATTTGCCAGAAATGCATAATTGTAACACTCTGCAATATAAATTCTATAGAAGAGCCTTTATTTTTAAAAAAATTCTCATCGCTTAAAAAACTGCAAAATGTGCTTGGATGGATGTATCGTTTTATAAATAATTGCAAAGGTAAAATAGAAAAGAAGAAACAATCGGGTAATCAAATTATAGTAAATAATAATAAAAAATTTGCTTGTTTTGACAAAAGGCAATTAAGTGTAAATGAGTTGAAAAATTCCCTTTGCGAATAGTAAAAATTATTCAAAAATTAGAATTTCCAAATGAATACAAGCTATTGTCCGAAGGTAAGCCTATATCTCATAATTCAAAATTGCTGTCTCTAAGAACCCTCTATAGGAGAGGCGGGTATAATCCAGGTAGGCGGCAGGCTTAAGCACGCTAACATTACTCCGGATGCAAAAAACCCATGGCTTTTACCAAAAGGACACTTTGTAACCAGATTAATTATAGTAAATGAGCATGAAAGGCTTCTCCATGCCGGCCCTATAGCCACGTTAACTTCATTGCGTCAAAGGTTTTGGATTATTTCCGCTCGCGGTGCAATTAGACAAGTATTGCATGGTTGTCATAAATGTTTTAAAGCAAAACCAATACCAGGCAAAATTAAAATGGGAACCCTGCCAGCTTATAGATTGCAAGTCGGAAGACCATTTACAGCTGTAGGGGTAGACTACGCAGGTCCTATTCAAATTAGGGAAATTAACGGTCGCGGCAAAAAACTAATTAAGTCTTATATAGTATTGTTCATTTGCTTCTCTGTGAAAGCAGTACACATAGAATTAGTAACAGATGTAACCGTAAAGTTACACAAGGGGAAAAGGAGAGAAGGGAATAAAGGGAATAGGAAAACTCGAGGACAGGCTAATCTCGGCTAGCTTTACCTTGTTCAAAATTACCCGGTAGTTCAGCCGTAGAGGCGTGAATCTAGGAACACAGGTGGTGGATATGGCGCCACTCAACCTAAGCGCAGACAATAGCCGAAATTAGCCTCCCTTTAGCCTTTTAGGGGTCAAGACCTGCAGGCTAAACAAAAGCTCCAGTAAAATAATATTAATATATTGAATAAATAAAAGAAAATACAACAAATAAAAAAAAATAACTGATAGCAATAAGTGATATTGGCATCAAAATAAAATAAAATAAAAAAAAAGGTAAATCCAGAATGTTCAAATAATTAATTAGTTCTAAATAATTCAAATAAAATTTTATCACAATTTTAACACAACTTGACAGGACTCGATGCAGTCTGAGTTAGACAAGACAATTTCCTTGAAGTTAACTCAAGCAACCCTTACAGATTGTCCTGATTACCACAAACAATAAAGGCAATAGTTTGATGAAACAAAATATAATGAAAGGAAGGTTTTCTTCACTTTAAAGGTGTCGTTCAAAGGCTTACTAACATTCACACATTCATTCTACCTTTCATAGACCTTGAACTAACCTTATCTGCTGTTTCCGTTGGAGATGGTTGTTTTGCAGTGGTTTACTCCTCGGAAGCTCGGTGGTAAATAGCAGGATAACAGGAGGAAGAGATCGAGTGCCGCAATTGAGTCGTCTCTCGACTTAACCCTAGACTTGTCCTAAATGACCCGCGAAGTAAAACCGTTAGTGGTGGAATTAATGAGACTGTTTAACTTACCCCTTCTAACGTCACGTAATCGCGAAAATGGTAAAGTCGTTATCAAAACGTGGCTTCAAAGCCGTACCAATTTTCTTGTCAAAAAAAGTCGTGATCACACGTAATACCCACTACCGGGTTTATTTGACTCACTAATTGGCGTAGAAGGGTACACTAACACTACGTACGGTGGCGGACTTAAAGTGAAACATGGACGCTATCACCACTCCTATATATAGAGTCGGTATCTTTCCCGCTTAAAATCTGGTGAATTCTGCTTTACTATCGGATTATTCTTTTCCCATCCGTTAAAAACTACCTGGGTTTTTTTTCCTGGCCAATAAAAAAAGTTAGCTTGCTTTACTTTATATACCGAGTGTTCAGAAAAGACAGTTACTCGAAAGACATAAATTGTCTTAAAGGCGTCGGGTCTTTGCAGTTCTAGACTAAATCGATGACAGCGAATTCAATAGTGCACAAACTAGCGTCATGCAATGAGTAGTTTACCGCAAAATGGCAAGAAGGCGCTTATTTATCGTAATTTTTGGCGTGTGCCGCAATTCAACCGTTACACAGACCTGTCCACAAAAGAGTTTTTAGAAGCGTTTCGCCGATTTGTGAGGCGCCGTGGTCGACCGCGGGACGTATTTAGCGACAATGGTTCGAATTTCCGGGAAGCGAAAAAAGAATTGGGCGAGCTGTTTAAGTTTTTAAAGGAAAGTCAATCTAAATTATATAATCAACTTGCCGATATTGGAATAAAATGGCATTTTTTGCCACTTAAATCACCTCACATGGGTGGTATTTGGGAGGCAAATATCAAATCTGTAAAAAACCATATAAAGCGTGTGACGGGAAATGCAACTTTAACATTCAATGAAATGAATACTTTGTTAGTGCAGATAGAATCCTGTTTAAATTCCCGCCCTCTGACTCCTGTCTCCTCAAGCCCTGATGACCTCACGGCCTTAACTCCTTTTCACTTCTTAATCGGAGAAAGTACTACGGACTTGCCCAGTGAAGAAGTAGAACAATGCCCAATAAATCGATTATCAAGATAGCAGCTGGTAACAAAAATTCGTCATCATTTTTGGAAACGGTGGAGCCGTGGATATTTAACGTCTTTGCAAGAACGGGCCAAATGGTGCAAGGACGTGGTCCCAGCCACAAATCTTGTAGGACAAATGGTAATTTTAATAGAAGATAATTTGCCACCGGCGGTTTGGAGATTAAGGCGGATTATCAAAGTACATCCGGGCGATGATCAAGGTCACGTCAGGGTTGTAAGTGTTAAAACAGCGCAAAGAACAAACGCTCTATGAAGAAGGTGTGTCCACTTCCGGAAGCATCATAAAGGCAAAAAGTGGAAGTGACATTTTAAAGTGCCAAGTTTCTAGGGATAGTGACAGTGACGCGGGCCTAAATCGAGCTAGATGTTTGATAACTCAACGTTTTAAACCAACTAAATCTTAAATCAAAAAAAAATAATTGTGATATTGTGCTTTTGTGCTCTCTAATTATTATTATTACCTGTTCTGTTTTTTTTTGTATAAATCTTATTATAATAATTTCTTTGTGTATAATATTCTAATAGGTGAAATGTACTATTACATTATTGGTAATAGTAATTAGTAGTATTAGTAATAATTGAATCTTTTGGCAATTGTTTCAATGGGGGGAGTATGTTGGACTCTGTACCACCACCATCCCCAGGGTGGTAGAAGAAAGGGAAAGAACAACCCTCTACCTTCTCTAAAACCAACCACTCGCCACCCAACCATCAGCCGAGAAACATGTAATTGCAACTGCATACTTCAATTTGTTAATTTGTTTGAATATAAGCATTATTTATATTTATGGCGATCCTTATTTAAACAACATTCTGACTACGGTCAAAACACAGTTGTCTGACCGTCATCGTCCTTTATTAATTGAGACCAAGTCTGCTAAAGGGGCAAAATCTATCCTAAGATTAAGAGAAGTACCCAACACCAATCCTCCTATAAAATTCAAATCGGATCTAACTAAGACCCAACAAACTCATCTCAATCATCTTCGTGTTGAGCTCGACTCACTCCAAAATAGCGGCATCAAAGATAAGACCATCAAATACGTCAATGATGTCCCTAGGATAACATCCAATAATTTTCGCAAAGTCCATACCTCGTCCGAAGCCTCAATCTCTCCAATTGTTCTACCAGAACACTAGGGGCCTCCGCACCAAGCTAAGTAACTTCCTTGCAGCATCAGCAACCAGCCAACATGACATCATCTGTGTAACAGAATCTTGGCTTCATCCATCAATCCTTGATGGCGAAGTTATAGTCGACTCATATTCGCTGTACAGGAAAGACAGAACACCGTCAGCGCACGGACCTAGTCAAGGGGGAGGAGTTTTTATTGCTGTTAAATCTACTCAAGCTGACCAACTTAACTTAATAACAAACGACTTAGAGCAGGTTTTTATAAAAATCAGAGGCGAACACAATGACTTAATTATAGGCTGCATTTATATCCCACCATTCTCAACTTTAGATACCTACGAACAACATACTAACACTCTCTCTTTTCTCAGAAATAAGTATAAAGACGCTTCACTGATTATAACTGGTGATTATAACCTACCTTCCAGCCGGCCATCACCAATGTGCACTGATCTTATCGTGGAATCCTTTGCTGAGCTTGAATGTAACCAGCACAATTACATCAAAAATTCTATGGGCAATATTCTCGATCTATGTTTCTGTAATCTTGAGCCTTTAATCACCAAAACACTTGCACTAACAACAGAAGACAAATATCATCCTGCACTCAGCATCTGCATTGACTTTCACACTACGCTCACCCCAAAACCCAAGCCATCTTTTATCTTCAACAAGGCTGACTTCAACGGACTCAACCGTTTTTTCTATAATACTAATTGGGCTCATCTATAAAGTTTTCATTCCGCATGAAGCGAAAACAACGGAGTTAAAGCTATTTTTACATTTTTAACTTTATTAAGTGCATGGTTATTAAATTAATCAGAACTAGAACTTCTATCTATCAGGACCTGACCTGACCTATGTTTTTTTTTTTATTTTAGAATAGTAAAGAGAGCAGAAGAACAAGCTCAAGTTCCTGAAACTTTTGCTTTCATCTCTGAAAATACAGAGAGTTTTCCAGAACTCACGGTCGAAAATGAAAATTCATCCAAAAATATAACACCGAAAAACATAAGTGGATCTAGGATTGTAGATAATGTTCATTTTTTTAACAATTTGAAAGCTCTTGGACATGAGCCCTTTCAATGTGATTTTAATAGTTTTGAGCTCGTCTCAGAGAAAAGAAGTGGACTAAATAGTCCTCTTTCGTAAAATGTGGATTCTGTGGCTTTGTAGGCTCAATTTCGACACAGAATATACAAAATGTAGATGCCAGTGAAGCGGCGGTTTATGGAGCAATCGCAGTGGGAGCTGGATAGACTCAAGTTAAGGAAATGTTTGCTTCTATAGATATACCTATGATGTCATCCCACATTTAAAAACAAAGAAGAAGTGCTGAGCAGCATCATTCAAGAAACTGCTTTTGAAGACATGGCAGAGGCAGGTCGGAAAGAAGCGGACTTGGCGAGAGAAGCAGGTGACGTTGACGAAGATGGGACTCCAGAAATAGCGGTAATTGTCGATGGGGATGGTCGAAACGGTCATACAAATCCAATTATAATGCGTTATCTGGAGTTGCTTGTATTATAGGAGCTCGAACCAAACAAATTTTATATGTAGGTGTCAAAAACAAGTTTTGACGTGTTTGTCAAAAACATGTAGTTGCCAAAAGAGACATCCCTACTCATAATTGCAGTAAAAATTGAAAAAAAACATCAACCTCTATGGAATCACAAATCATTGTGGATGGATTTTTGTGTTCTTTGAAAACGCATAGCTTAAAATATAATAAAATAATTGGAGACGGTGATAGCAGCGTTTATAAAAAAAATTAGGAATTCTAAGCTATATGGACCAAATTATTTTGTAGAAAAAATTTAATGTAGGAACCACATTCTTCGCAATTATTGCAATAAAATTCGTGAATCATCTAACAGCTCAAGGGTTGAAAATGTGCTAAAATTATTTATACGAAATAGTATTTTACGTTTTAGAACTGCTATAGTAACTGCTGTTAAACATAGGCGGACAGAAACATTTCCTACTTATGTAAAAATAAATAATTTAAAAGAGGATATTTTAAACAGTCCTAAGCACATATTAGGTCGCCATGATAACTGCAAAGATGAAAATAACCGATATAAATATTTTTGCAAAGGCCAGAAGCCTGGGGAAAAGAACCTATATAATATATTTAAAGAAAGTACGATTTTTTCAGACTTTGAAAATTACTTCAATCGAGTAGCTAGCCATGCTTCTAGTTTATTGCATGATGTCGATACAAATTTCGCCGAATGTTATAATAGCATAGTGAACAAACTAGTGGGGGGCAAACGAATAAATTTTTCACTGAGAAAATCATATGAAACACGATGTTTTGCGGCAGTTTCTAATTTTAATAATAAACGACCATTTTTTTATAAAAATCAGAAAAAATTAAATAAAAACAAACTTTGCTGAAAATACACTGAACAATTTTGTTTCATCAAAAAAACTTCAAAAAAGACAAAAAATAAAAAGAAGCTTGAGGTAATAGAAGCAGATGATGATTACGGCAAGTCAGATGATATATTACCAGATAAAATTTCTGAGGAGTTAAATATTTTAACTTCTTTGTATTTAGAAAATCTTAATAAGGTAAATTTTCAAACTGTTGAAGAAATTACACGCGGACAAAGTTCAAATCCTGAGTGGTTTAAACAAAAATACTTTCGTCTAACCGCCAGCAGTTTTGGCCGAATATGTAAAATGCGTCCGACTACATCAACCGCAAATCTTGTTAAATCATTACTATATTCTTGCCCAAAAGTCGGTTGCAAGTCATTAGAATATGGAATATCTAATGAAATCCATGCACGAGATTTATTTGAACAGACATACCAGTTTGATGTCAATTCTTGTGGTATTTTTATTCATCCGGACTATAAATTTTTAGGTGCTTCACCAGATGGTCTTGTTGATGAAGATGCTATATTACAAATTAAATGTCCGTATGCTTCTAAAGATATGACAGTGCGCAAAGCAATTATATCAAAAAAAATTTCGTATTGCATAATAGACGATAACAATAAAATTAAGTTAAAGCCAAAAGATAGTTATATGTTCCAAATTCAGAGACAGTTGGAAGTTACTAAGAGAGAATTTTGTTATTTTTTTTTATATACACCCAGAAAGATTATCACTGCGAAATAATTTCTCGCGATAGAAATTTTTGGAAAAATTTTATGTTTGACAAGCTGCAAAATTTGTATATGTTATACAAATTTTTTCTTACCTGAACTGTTCGATTCCAGATTAAAGCGCAATTTACCTATTAGGGATATCTATGGCTGACAATATTATTTAGATGGTATTATATTATATATAAATATATATATAGCGCTTTCATACAAAGCTGAGCCTATACTATGTTCTCGAGCGGTACATCCTGATCCACTTTTGCAAACCTGAGCCATATATATGGCTCAGGTTTGCAGACCCTTACAGAACGATCAGATATCATTTCTGGAGCGTCTACAACAAGTTTTAAAATGGGTCAGCTTTGATAGAAACCTCAGTTTTTAGTTCCAGCAAATTCCGCTTCAACAGTTGGTGGCGCTGCTATCGACCTGACTGTATATGTTTTGTATACAAAATACAGTCGTTTCGTCATAAACTGAGCCTTTTGTACTTCTCTTATATAATTTGGTATGTTTTGTGTTAGTAATGAATAGCAAATTAATATTGCGACATTTTTGCTAGTACCTCTCTCATCTATTGATCTTGCATCTCGTTACTCGTTTAATTAAAAAATATTTTTTTACAATCAAACCTTACTCAATATAAATATATTTATTCTAAATCAATATTCATAGTTTATACAGTGTGATGATTAAGTTTGGAACAAAATTCATAAGCTAAAAAAAAACACTCGATTACTCGACAATTGTTTTTAAGCAATGACGTCATTATCAATTTTTTTAAATAACAATCTCAATTTTTTTTATTTTTATCAGTTTTGCCTTAGAGACCTTTTGACTTCTTGAATAATAATGTAAAAAATTGAAATCTTACATAACAATTATTCTGAGAAAATAACACTAAACATATCAATAGATATAAGCCCGACATATTTTAGCGTAATGTACAAAGTGTTCACACTCGTGTCGGTCAAAGCCAAATGGTTGGTGGCAAATAGTTCAAATATTTGCATTAAGTCTTGTTTGTTTTTTTGTTTAATTGTTATTTTTACTGTTTAAGATTTTAATTTTTAAAGCTAGTATGCTTTTTTGTCAAAAGAATTGTCATGTAACGTATCAATATCAAAACAGATAATAAAATGGGTTTTTCATTTAAAAAAATTGATAATGACGTCATCGCTCATGAACAATTGACGTCATAAATAAAAATTTTTCGTTATAACTTTTCAAAGTGTTTTTTTTAAAACAACATACAAAGCAGCTATTTTTGTTCCAAACTTTATCATCACACTGTATACCAAAATTATATATTTACCTACTATGCTTTTTTACAAAAAAAGCATAGTAGGTAAATATATAGCATTGAGCGCAATAAGCATTGCGCTCAACTAAACGCAACACTGACCTAATCTAACCTGACCTAAAGACATTTGGTTTTTTTTATTTTTACTGATAATTTTTATTATGATTTTTAATATTGATATTGCTGATGTGTTGTCGGACAAGGTTTAGATTTGATTGATTAATTGCTAATTAATTAATTACAATAAATTAATTAGCGACGTAGTAATTAATCAGTCGCCTGTCTGTGTTAAGGAGCATATTTCCCGTGTTTCTTCCCTTAGGGGGTTATCACTACCTTTTATGAGATTAGAGACGTCAATATCAATTGTTTAGAGCACTTTAAAAAATTTGATAAAAAGTCTCGACTCGCCTCGCCGTTTACATTTCCAACTCGCATCAACTGGCTGGGTACTCGATCAGACTCTCGAACTGTTACACGTCACGTCACTGGTTTTTATCTAAACAATCTTGATTGTTTATTGTTAACTTTAATTTGTAATTTATTTAATTTATTCTCTGTTAAAATTTGTTATGAAAATTACGTTTAAATAGTAAATGACCCATTGTGATCAGTGTGACTGATAAAATTATTTATTCTAGACGAAATAAAATTTTTTTATGATAATTTTAGAACTTTTAATTAAAAGTTGAAATAGTTTTATATTTAATATAAGACAAAGCATTATTATTATCAAAATAAAAAGTTAATAAAATTAAAAATTTTGTTTTGAAAGTAAAACAAAACGCGTTTGCTAGAGCAAAGTAAAATATTATTATTATTCAATAATTGAAAATTTGTTTCACTTTTATTTTTAATTTTATATTTTTGATTTAGATTTTAAATAATACAAGTGTAACGGTATCATTAATAAATTGTTGGTACTTGTCTGATTTTTTTAAACATCTGGATTATATGATCGTAAAGCATTTCAAACCTTTGGAAAACTTTTTCAAGGAACGGAGCTGCACCCTTGTTTTTATACCTGGACCATTTTTGCTGGCAAAGTTTTAACAAAAACACTTGCAGCTACAGCATGACCAAGTTTTACAAAACACGTAGTCGACTTTAATATTATAAAATTGTGCAGCAATAACAATATAATTTTATAAAGTTTTTAGTTTTTATTTTTAAACAATGTTTTCACATTAATATTTTTTAAACATAGCTAGTAAATTCTATAAACCCCGCATTTGTTTATATTTTGTCAGATTTTACAAAATCAGTAATTAACAACTTTACAAAAACCATGAGAATATTGTAATTCAAAGATTTTTCCAACAATATGTAAGGTTCGTTATTTTTATTGTATCAGCATCAAATTATATAGTCATGTGTTTAAATATATAGTAATTATTAATAAATTCACATGTTAGATTTTTGATTACCCATTCAAAAAGACTTAACCAATAACGTAACAAATTATTTTAAACCAATTTTAAATTAATTTGTTAAAATGTTTTGCTTTTAGATATTTAACTGCAATTAATTGATTAAAAAACGCATTTATTTCAGGTGAGGTTACAGAAAGTAAATTAAACTAAAATAGTTAATTAAACAATAAAAGTCAAAATTAAAATGTTTTATTTTCTGCTCACGCAAATGCAACCAATCAGGTAAAGAATTAACTTTAGTTTTGAACAAATAATCAATTCTACTACGATCTATAAACCAACTATTTCTTTGTTAAAAAATAAATAAGTTTTTTCTAATTAAATAAAAGTGCTTTTGTAATAATAAAAATTACAAATTTGCATTTACGGGATTTTATGAGAGAGATTTCCCAGTTTTAACGGTAATTAAATTGAGTATTAAAATCTATAAAAAACACTTTAATGTGATATAATTATTGTTAAAAAATTTTATGAGCAATTGTATTGTTCATACTTTTAATAAACAATTTTTTTTTAGAACTGTTTATATTGATAGAAATGAATTTATCAATAATTTATATAGAGAAAATCTTATTATTTTGACAAATTGTTAAACATTTTAAAAATATGGTTGGTTTACTGTGTAGAAATTCACTCTCAGACGGTTAACTTCAATTAATAAAATTAAGACAATAGATTAATTTATCAAATTTGTAATCGAATTTATCTAAGGTTGGTGATTTGTGCAACGGAAAAAGATGCTTTTGAAAAATATTAGTCACAAATCTGTTACTACCCTTATAGAAGGTTGTCACTACCTTATATAAGATGAGTGACGTCAATTTTAGTTGTTTATAGTGTAGTGGTGGGCTTAATAGTTCTTTTTGAGGAACTAGTTCGTGTTTTAGGGAATCGTTCGTAAAGAACTAGATTGCGGATTGAGTAGATGAGAATGATGAGATTTGAGATAGAGATTTGAGATGCCAAATGAATCGTTTATAATTTAAGAGACACGAGAGTTACGACCACGAGACCGAGATCGTCTTTAACTTTAACTCTTTAATCAAGGACGGATACCTTTCTCAATAATGATTTAATTTTGTTATTAGCATTATTACATTATTATTATTCAAATTATTAATAAATAGCTTATCATACGTCATACTTTATACCTGACCTATATAATTTAACTAAGTATAAACAAAGACACCAATTTATAGCGCTTTTATTAAATCAGATAGATTAATAATTTAATCACTGTAAAATTCATAACTTGAATTAGGCCAAAATAGTCAAAAACAAAATATACAAGCAAAATTTTTGACTTGCATTACTGTAGCAGACATTCAGCCAGATATTAGTGATATTACCGACATTAGACAATAGAAATATTAGAAATTACTCAATTAGACAAAAAAGGTGGGAATTTCCAAGAGACAGGATAAAATCGTGCTGGACGCCATGCACGCGTGCCGGTTTAGGTCCAGGCCAGAGCCAGACAAAGGCATGTTGGTTTATGGTTTTATTATTTTCTTGCTGCAAGGGTGCAAGGGATAAAGAAGAAAACCACTGTACCGGACCGGACCCACGCCGGGTTCATGAAAGAAATAGAAGAATAGAACAAAAAAATAATGCAAAATGATAGAAACGACTGGAAAGTGCGTTTGCGTTACCACAAAATCATAATTTTTTTTAATATAATTTTTTCATTAATTTTTAACTCCGTCAAATATTTAAATAGCACAGAATTTATGCAGCACTAGCTGCTGATATAAAAAGTATTTTTTTTGTATTAGCATGATGCTGTTAATGCTATTATATCTACAAGATCTTTTAAAATAATTTATTCTAAATTCTCAAATTAGTGATTTTGCACATAAGGATCACCCATAGCATTGGCTATCGTTGTCTAAGGTCTTTAGTTTTTACATATAAATTAGTAATGTTTGAAATTGTTCAAATTAATAAATATTATTATTATGACCAAAATATTAGGGGAATTTTGGAAATTTCATATTTATTATTATCTACTTTACAACACTTGAGTGCATAGCTTTTTCGAAGAAAATGTGTTTTTGCAACAATAAGTACCATAAATTTGGTTCAGAAATTTAACATAGGACTTTACACCTTGGAAATCCCAACCCCTACAGCTGGGGAAAATATTGTTTTAGCTTTTATAATCTCAGCACAAAAAATTTTAAAAAAAGTCTCGACCACAGGTCTCGACTCGCCTCGCCGTTCACATTTCCAACTCGCACGAACCGGCTGGGTACTCGATCAGACTCTCGAACTGTTACACGTCGCGTCACTGATGTTTATCGAAACAATCTGAATTGTTTATTGTTAACTTTAGTTCGTAATTTATTCAATTTATTCTTTGTTAAAAATTTGTAATGAAAATTACGGATAAATTATAAATGGCGCACTGCGATCAGTGTGACTCTGATTAAATTATTATTTGTAGGCGAAATAAAATTTTTTTTTATGATAATTTCAGAACTTAATTAAACGTTGAAATAGTTTTATGTGTAGAAGACGAAGCATTATTATTATTATCAAAATAAAAAGTAAATAAAATTAAAAATTTTGGTTTGAAAGTAAAACAAAAAGCGTTTGCGAGAGCAAAGTAAATTATTATTATTATTTAATAATTGAAAACTTGTTTCACCTATATTTTTCATTTTTTGTTTTTGATTTGGTTTTTAAATAAGACAAATGTCTTATTTAAAATGTTTAAAAGATTTTTTTAAACATTTGGATTATATGATCGTAAAGAATTTGAAACTTTTGCAAAACTTTTTCAAGGAACGGAGCTGCATCCTCATTTATACCTGAAACCTAACCATTTTTACCAGAATTAGAACCGAAATTAAGGTTTCTTCAAGCATTTAAATAACGAACGCGCATTTAGCTTGAACATTTTTGTGAAAGCTGCGCTGCAAGTTCAAAATATTGATAGTGGATAATCGCTTTATTTATTTTTCTTATGATTTTAATAATTATACTAAAAACTAGCACAAAAAAACAGACCATAAAAAGATTTTTTTATTAAAAATCACAATACGTGGAGGTATGAAAATTCATAATTGATCAAACTATAATTAAATTTTAGTGTGTATAAGTAAAGTAAGTGAAGCAAATTGTGTAATAATTGAATAAATTAACACAAGAATTGATATTTTACTTTTTTTGACATTGTAACCCTTTCTTTTGATAAGGGCTCATATGACCTCTAAAGGCTTGATTCGTACTAGCTCAGCTTTGGTCGTGGATCTTCAGATGTAAAATAAATTGGCAAGAGTGACCTTACTTGAGTTTTGAGCGCCACTTGTTATCTAAATTTTGCCTATAGGTTGACAACGACCTATTTATTGGCTAGCAAAAAAAAAGGCTCAACCAGTAAGATTTTGGAATATATACACAGCCAACAATGAACGATATTTAATAAATCATAATTAATTAAATGAACTGGAATTCTAATTACAAATATCTTACATAAAAATTAAATAATTATACCTCCAGTACTGAAATATTTACAACAAATAAAAAAAATTAAAAAAAATTCTCAATTATAATAACTCAATTTATAAAAAAATAAAAAAAATCTTAAAAACAAATTAAAAATTCACAAATTTCAGAAAAAGTACCATGGCGGCGTCGGCCATTTTCCAAACAACGTCTTCAAAACATGAATTTTGACACTCGAGCTATATAATTTTGATAGTCGATAAAGAAATTAAACCCCAAAATAAAGCGGTAATAGAACAAGTCTTCTACCGAAAAAAACGCTTATCGTCTAGTTTCAATTTGTCCCCCTCTAATTAGAGATACGTAGTTATTTTTTCTTATTTTGGTTGGCAGCACTTAATTTTAGACTTGACATTTTTGAGGCGGGGATTGAAGTCAAAAGTCGTCAAAAATAAACAAATTGTTGCGAACAAACATATTATTTTTAAATTTATTTCTGTCAATGATGAAATTTCAATAAAAAAAATTTTGATCATTAGCATCATTGATATTTTGTGAGCAATTGCTCATAAAAAAATATGATAATTAGGCATTAAATATTAATCTTATTAAATTAATCTATATTCAATCATATTTTGAAAATTACCTTTTCAGATACCGTTGTTAAATTGACATAATCAAAGTTGCTGTTGCTACAACAGCAACATTTTCTAGCCTCCTAGATAAAAAATCTCAATATTTTAAAATTTGCAAGAATGAATGTAATCTTAGAATAAAATATAGGCCAATGGTGTACAATACAATAGGAAATGTATCTACACCTCACTCAAACATTGGATTTAATTCTTCAACTCTTAACACTTGTTGGGAATTTCAGCTCTGACACATATGACCTGACCTGACACAAATCAGCACGTACACAATTTGCACCTGTTAATAATTATTATTTGTATAGAACACAAATATATTCAATTTTTGCAATGTTATCAAGAGTTTTTTGTAAATCTTATCAACAAAGTTATTATAAACACATTTGGTTAGGTTTTGGAACAAGAAAACCACCGATGGATAATAAAACTCACTTCCTATTTGCAAACATATAAGAATCCTTTTCTACGTATGTATGCTAAAAACTTCATAAAGTAATTTTTAATTTGAGTCTAAAGAAGTTATTGGTCAATAAAACCAAAATAAATCTTTTTTAATTCTTGGAGCAAAATTTCTGAATTCAAAAACAATAAATTTACCGAAAAAAATAAAAATTACTAAAACAAAACAAATTTTTCCATAGAAAAAAAAATTTTCAATAATATAATCTTTTTAAAGTTTTCAATTGCTTCTAAATTTTATGGGATCAGAATTGTATGATTTTCCTGCTATTAATATACTGGCTCATAATAGTATGAAAACTAAGAAAAAAAGAATATACATACTCGTAAATGGATCAGAATGGTCAAAACAGAATGGGTCAGAATTGTATGAAAAAATTCGTATAAAATTCAAAAAATAAATTTTTTTAAAATTAACATTTTATATGTATATATAAAAAAAATAAAATAAACAATTTAATAGTAGTCAATATACACCAAGTTAAATGCTGTAATGTTTGATTTAAAGGGTGGATCAGAATGGTATGAAACTTCAAATGGCTCAGGTTGGGTATAAGGATGTATATATATATATATATATATATATATATATATATATATATATATATATATATATATATTTATTTTGAACGATATTAGTTTGCATGGCAAAGACATGGCAATCTATAATTTTTTTAAATATTTTGTTGTAAATTTTTAAAGTCGAGATGTAAATAAAAATACTGCCTGGCATTTTTTTAGCTTAGTTTTTTTAAAAATCATCCTGTATAAGTAGATAAAATTTATAAAGTTCTAGTTTATATGTAGATTTCAACAGAATCTAATCAATGTTTATTGTAAATAATAATTATCATCATAGTCTTATGTATTTTCAAAAAAATATAATGAGCACAATTCACAATAAATATTTTTTTTCTATGTTCACCAAATTATACTCGTCTAAATTATCTAGACGATTCTACCAAAACATCTCGGAGAAGTTATCTTAAATTTCAAACATCAGGTAGTGTTGTAAATCAATAAGTTCGACTCAACTATATTATGATTATGTAGTTATTGGTTTATTACGAAAGTGTCAGTCGCTGGCCATGTCATAAAACTGTTGGGTTGCGGGACCAAATCTGAAAATTCTTTTCACTGCACAGAAGCAGAATGGTATCATCCAAACGCTATGCTGCAACGGGAGGCAGAAATGCAACCTATTGCAAATGATAACCTTTAAAACGCACAAAAAAATTAAATCCCATTTCAACTCCACAGTAAAAAGAAACCCTTGACTACGATCCTAATCTGAACCGCAAATTTAAAAGACCTAAACTTGCCCTGGATCAACTTTAATCCTGTAACATCCCAACCCACTGACATGTTAATCCATCCTAATCCCTTCCAACCAAAAAAAAAGAATAAAATAAAATAAAAGCGAGAAAAACCGTCCTAATAAACCAACTAAATGTAGAAAATAAAACCAAGACTGCCATCCAAAGAAAGAGAAACTTTCTGTTGGCGTAACAAACCAGATTATATCGTAAAAAAACTAAAAAGTGGTTCACTCCAGAAATTAAAAAAAATCATTCGTTATTATGCGAAATATATAGAATTTGTAAAGTTATCAATAACTCAGCATACACAACGCGTTATAAAAATTTGAAAAACATGTTCAAGACCGATATCAAAAAACAACAACAACAATTTAACAATAAGATATTACTATTATCAACCAACTTAAATAAAGAATGTTGGAAAATTGTTAACAAAATCTGAAGAGCTGACTATAAATTTCAAATACCTAAGAAAATTAAATCACTCGAAGAAATAGATTGCCCAACTATTTTATATAATTTTAGCAGTGCATTTGAGATTGTGAATCACAAATTACTTTTAAAGAAACTCTATTGTATTGGGATTAGAGGAAAAGCTAATCTGTGGATAAAATCTTATCTAGAGAATATGTATCAAACTACAATTATAAATAACATTAAATCAAAGAGTTGTCCGGTAACAACAGGTGTTCCGCAGGGCTCTGTATTAGGACCATTACTGTTTATAATATTTGCAAATGATCTATGTTTAAACTATAAATCAGCTACTAGTGTTATTAATCACGCTGATGATACAAACTTTATTATAATAGATGACTTGATAAAAAAGGGTAATAATACGTGTAATGAAATCTCTTCTTAGTGTTCTGCTAATGGCTTAAAACTAAATCAATCAAAAGCACCAAAAAAAATTATTCCCAAAAATAAGTTATACAATGAAAGTATGTTTATAACATTAAATAATTATTCTATATGTACGACTCTTTTATTCTAATCTTCCGTTTTGCCAAATGTTAGCAATTATATTGAATTAAATAACAGTTAATTCTTTTTCCATAATAAATTTGTCAGGATGTCTATGTTCTACGATTATTAGCCTTAATTATTCACTCCCAGCTACATTATCATCAACAATCTACTTCAACTCACCCCTCTATATTCATTGTTAGAGAAACGCTTGAGCAGTCAGACGGATCGATTGGACGACACATGAAACATATTTACACATAATGTACCTGTCAATAATACCTGTAAAGTAACTCACCGAGTTACTTTACACCGATTATCTTCCTTTCGAACTGATAGTGGAAGACATCGCAAGGTTCATTGGACTTGGACAACCACTCTATGGACTCGATTGACTCAATCTGCACCCCTTTTCTTTGGCATCGTGTTCTCAATGATGTCTTCACTGTTTCGGTACCTGGTTCGGGAGCAACGTGGACGGTGTCGCTAGGCCTCAATCACATTACGCGAAATAGACTGGCCAAGAATAATACGTAATAGAAAAAGGTATAAAATAAAGATTAATGAGTGAAGAACCTAAGGACATTACGCATTATCCCGTCATACCAGCAAAAGGGAAATCCACAACCTTTTTATACACTGATAGGAACATAACCATAGCGGTTAACAGGCTCCAGCCCACCCCTCTACCTCTTCGCCTCTGTTCGAGGAAGTAGAGAACCAGGATAGCAATCTATAAATGTCTACAGACGTCATGGGAGTACCACCTCAGTCTGAAATAAATTAACACGTAGACCGTACCCCAGGTATTAAACTATAGTTTCTGCTGTAAATATTTCATGTTAACATATTGATGTTTATCAATAAAACTTTACTCATTATTCCTCCGAATTCAGAGAGTCTGCACTGAATTCACAATTATACAACAAAACAACACATGATCAACAAGATCAACACGTTAACTATCTTTCTCTATCAATAAACAATTAACAGTTTAAATATTCATAATACTGCCCATAGCTGATGGTAATTCAAGTTGCTTTGCGAAGATCAAGGAAAATGTGCCTTATGGACACAAAGTTCGGAAAATAGAATGCACCAACCATGCTCTTAAAAACTTTGGCAAAAACCTCAAAAAAATCAAATCTGACACACACATCAATCTGAATAAGAAAAAACTGTTGACGCTGCAAAAAATCAAATTGCTAACTAAAAGAGCAAAATGCACCATATATGAACATGCAAAAAAGGAAGAAAGGGACCTAGCAACATTTCATCTCAGAAATAAGCTTCAACATGTTTTTGGGGATGAGCAATGCAGAGCAGAAATCTGCAATAATGTCGGAGATCAAGCTGCAAATAAAATACCAGAGCTACGAGCCACTAACATGTATAATCATTTATCTGGTATGTAAATGAAAGAAGCTGTATTGCTGCATATTAATTTTTTGTATTATCATTCTAGGGGCGACAACTCTTCTTTTAAGGAAGGCACACCTTCTAATAGATAATGAAAATAACAACAGAGCAGAGCAATTGATGAATATTGTGACGCGTTTCAATATGGGAAAACGCCTCAATTTAGAGGCGAAGAGAATCCTAGAGAATCCTATGAGAGGCGAGCGTATTTATCTGGTCTACGCTACAACAAATCTTTCAAATGGCACTCCAGTCCTTGGAAAAAGTGCATTGGAAAAAGTCCTGGGACTAACTTCAAGCATTTTATAAAAAAACATGAAGGCAAAAAAACATATCGAGCTAAATTGTTTTCAAGGGAAAATAAAAATGATGAGAAAACTGATAAACCAAACCCAAAATCGGCAATGAATAGAGACTACGGTGTATATGCGGATGAACCCGAAGATGCTGAGGATTTAAATTTTATAATGATGGAGGCAGAATTAGTAGTGAATCAATTGACTGTGAGTATATACAGTACAAAATCATGTTATTGAAATTTATTCTTTTATCCCATATAATATGTAATACTTACTATATTGCTAGCAACAGGTAATTTTGTTCGCCAAGATAACGGCGCAGAAAATCTCTGTATTTTCGTCGTGAGGAAAATTCTCTCAGTAAGGCGCATGTGCCGGCAACGAAAGAAGGGATCGTAAACCAAACCCACGCGTGCGAATGTTATTGTCAGGGTTGCCAGATGCGGCGACTTATCGCCATTTAGGCTACTTTTAACAAGGCTCGGCGACAGTGTTCGGAACCGTACGATAATTATCGTACATATACGATAATTTCGTGCCTACGTACGATGTACGATAGCACATTATTATCGTACGCAGATTGTACGATAATATCCATCATGATGCAAAATTTGAGAATTTATTTTATTTTATGCAATATATAGTCGGCACTCAATATAGTTAACACTTTCAGAAGTTACATTTTTTTCCCGCTTGATTATTTTGTTCAATAAAATCTTAGGGAAATACCGGGAAATACAAATTCTCCATTTCTATTGGTTGTTATGATCCGCTGTGAGAAGTTACACCACCACCACCTGGACTGTAACTTTATTCTGCTATACATGCCTTCTCATTGGTTAGCATCTACCAATGCAAACAAGAGAATAAGTTTGATTCGATATTTCGACATTTCGATTATGTTCGTACTTCATACGTATCGTATATTTTGTGTAGAGATGTTAGCAGTTGTTCCGTAAAGTTATTTAAATCAAGTGAAGAATGAAGCGATTTTCTGAGACAACAAAATTTTGATTATACACTTAGCGAGATTGTTACTATTGTTGTATTGTATTGACAAGTACGTATATCTATCAAATACGTTGCTTCAGTGGCTATATATTATATATAACTTTACTAACCTATCAATTATTTTTAATCTGTACAATGAAGAATGAGTCCTAGACGCAAGGTAGATAGCACGAGCAGTCAACAGACTGAATCAGACTTGGATATCACACCTCCCAGAAAAATCGCCAAAGTCAGCAACAAGCATCGCCAACAAAAATTCAGAGACGCCTGGCTTCAAAATGAAGATTACAAACAATGGCTTAGCAAGGTGCCTGAAGATCAGTACAAAGCTAAATGCCGTACATGCAATGTAATAATGAATGCAGAGTTGACTGTGATAAAAAACCACATGACATCAAAAACTCATCTTCGTAAACCTCTAGCAGCCCAACAATCTATTTCTGCTTTTATAAAAAAGACTGACGAAATCAGTACGAAAGCCAAAGCAACTCAAGCACTTGAAATAAAGTTATGTGGTTTTCTAGCCGAACATAATTTATCCTTCACTACTTTAAATCATTTGACAAGCCTATTGCAAAGTTCTGTGCCTGACTCTGAAATTATTAAGAACATGCAGATGAAATCAACAAAAGAAACTGCAATAGTAAAAAATGTCATTGCTGCAGCCGAAAAAGAACATCTACTACAAAAATTGCAGACCAGTCGGTTCAGTGTCTTAATTGACGAATCGACCGATATTGGGGGCATACAAACGATGTGCATCATTGTGAGGTAAGGAAAAATAATTTTTTTCCACTGCTTTAACGGATAATAATTATCTATTTTGTGTTCTTATATTTTGTACTGTGTAAAACAGGTTTTTTGATGCTGAAGAGGGTCGAGTGGTCAGCAAGTTTTGGGATCTCTGCCAAATTTTTGAGCAAAATTCGGATGTGGAGAGTGCTACAGCAGAATATTTATTCGGACTAGTGTTGAAGTCCTTGGAAGATTATGAGATTCCATTTGAGAATATCATTGGATTCGCGTCAGATGGAGCTAGTACAATGATGGGAAAAGATAACTCTGTAGCTTCGAGATTTCTTGAAAAATGCCCTGGCATCTATATTTTCAAGTGTATATGCCACTCATTGCATCTTTGTGCCAGCAATGCATGCAAAAAATTACCAAGGAGTTGTGAAGATCTGGCTCGGAATGTCTATGGTGAATTTAAAAACAGCGCAAAACGACAGCACTTGTTTAAAAAGTTTCGAACATTTTTAGACATTGACATTCACAAAATTCTCCGCCCAGCGCAAACGCGTTGGTTATCTTTAAAAGCGGTTGTTTCAAGGATAATTGAACAGTGGCCTGCACTTGAATTATACTTTAGACATCAAATGTTGACTATACGATTGAAATCTGTTGAACAGATTGTCCAAGCTCTCAACAATCCGATCATCAAATTATTTTATCTTTTTCTGGACTATATACTACCTAAATTCACCAAACTGAATGAACTCTTTCAGTCATCGTCGGTAGTCGTTACAAGCCTCCATGATAGAATGTGTAAAAACTATCAAGAGCTTTTGGAAACATACATGTCCAAAGATTATATTTATCGGACCGATTTAAGCGAACTAGATCCATGCAATGAGTCGCATCGTTTACGTCCGGAAAATATGTACTTCGGCGTTGAAGTCAGAAAAATGCTAGATCAGGTGGAGATTCGCAATAATGAAAAATTAAAATCAGATTTCGCAATGACTTGTGTCGATTTTCTAATGGAAGGCTGTAAAGAAATTAAAAAGCGCTTCGATTTTTCGGATCCTGTTTTAAAATTAGTGTCAAATCTAAATCCGCCGAAAGCAATGTTGAGAAAGACCAGGAATATTGTCCCCAGTTTGCTGTCCTTGATGAAATCTTTGCCTCGCATTGCATCAATTGAACAACATCAAATAATCGATGACGAGTGGCGTCAATTACCGTCTTTTGAGCTCCCGGCAGATATTGATGTAAATAATCCGGTCGATATTTTTTGGGGAAAGCTGTTGGAATGTGAAGAAGGAGACCAAGGAATGACCTTCAAAAACGTGTCAAAATTTGTGCTCGAAGTAATTTCACTTCCACATTCGAATGCTGACAGCGAACGCATATTCAGCCAAATCAACTTAATTAAAACTAAGACTCGCAATAAAATGGCAATTTCGACGGTAAACGGTGTGCTCTTAGCTAAACAACGAGTTAAAGGTAAAGAAAATAATTGCACAACGTATGATCCATCACAGAGCGAATACAGTCGCATGAACAAAGCATTACTTTACAAAAAAACAATCACAACAGAAAGCACTGCCAAAACGGTTCAAGATTTGTATGGTGACACGGATGTAGAGGAATTTAACAGTATTTTAATGCCAAACGATTTTTAAGTGTGATAACGATATATTAATATTTATAAACACGTTGATTATATTAATATATTTTAAAAATGTTATATTAAAATAGAGTAATTTTATTTTCTGTTTTTATGAATAAAGTATATATTGGATATATAAAAAAATTCTTTCATTTTATTTGTCACGACCGTTTCATATCCATTTCTTCTTTATAAATACGAAGTGTTGGCGTGTTACATACAGAACTAGCATGGGAAGAGTGAAATTTTGTCAGAGCTAATTTCAAATTTGGCGCGTTTATTAAACTTCAAGTGGAAAGGGAGTCTGTTCAGGTTTGTACCATGCGTAAAACATTTGTTTTGTTGATTTGAAAGCGGTCACTTAAAAAAAATAAACTATAAAGTTCTTGCATACATTTCAATATTACTTATTTATTTATGATAAACATTATCTTGGTAAGTACGATAATTTCGGTCTATGTACGATAATTCTACGTCCCTGGTACGATAGTCAGCTCGCTTCAAGTTGCTAACGTTGCTCGGCGACTAAAATGTTATTGAAGGCGACTGGTCGCCGATAGGCGACTTTTGAAATTAAACAACAGAACGAAAAATTTTTTTTTAATTATTTTTATAAAAATTAATAAAGACTACGAAGAATTTTATCACATTTTTATATATTTAGATACGCAGATCAAACTTTGCATGAATACTAAATATTTGAATCACGCGCTACGCACGCGCCTGCTTTGTGACCAATGATAAATCGTCTCCCATTTTTTACGAGTTTTAACTAACTTCAAGACTTTCATAAATTTAATCTCGATGGATCTATTTACGTATAATATTGTCGTTATTAATAGATAAAATTTTAATTAAATAATTCTGATGCCATAACAAATGCGAAACATTACCGAGAAGCATGGGAAAATCAACCTATTTTCAAAGGTATGTAATTTTCACATTGTTAAAAATAATATTTATTCCGGTTATAGGTTAACTGAAATTAAACAAATTTGTTAATTTTTCAATATTTTTTTTAGGTTGGCTGACTAAAAATTCAAGCGAGTTGATTACAGCGGGGCATGGCGAAGCACGATGTAAATTTTGCAAGGTATCTTTAAGAGCTCATGCTTCTGATTTGAAAAAGCATGCCGGTACAGGATCTCATCTAGCTCAAGCAAAATTGTGGAACAGAAAAAAACAACCATCTTTGATAAGTCATAGTACGTTCTTGTCGTATTATAAAATAACTATAAATTTTATTTTTTTCATATGAAAAAATAAATGTATTTTTATTTTTTAGTTAATTCATCGCAACAGAAAGAACTGAAGATTGCGGAATTAAAAATGGTTTTGTACATAGCTAGTCACAGCTCAGTCAAGAGTGTTGATCACTTGGGCGAGGTTTTAAAAGAACTTGGAAAAGGAAGTCAATTAGAAAAATTACGCCTCCACCGGACCAAAGCTTCCAAGCTTATTTTAAATGTTGTGGCACCGGCGATGTTAGAGGAACTAATCGATGACATTGGTGAACAAGATTACTCCATAATCCTGGATGAGTCAACTGATGTATCAACCATTAAATACATGGCATATTGTGTTCGCTATTTCAGTCGGTCCCTAGATAAGTTTGTTATTGATTTTCTCGGTTTTGACCAAGTGTTTACTGCCACAGCTGAAAGTTTGTTTAAAAACTTTAAAGAGTTTTTGACAAAAGTAGGCCTAAATATAAATAAACTTGTGGCTATTGGTACAGATGGAGCTAATAATATGTGTGGTATTAAACATAGTTTGTTTACTCTGATCCGAAAAGAGTATCCTAATGTTCAACTCATGAAATGTAGCTGCCATTCTCTCAGCCTATGTGCTTCGAAAGCAAGCGACGAGTTGCCAGCATCGGTTGAATTTCTGTTACGCGAGTCGAGAAATTGGTTTTCACGAAGCCCACTACGACAAACTACTTACAAAAACATGTACGAGAAGTTGAGTAGTGGTAATAAACCTCCTAAATTAGTACAGTTATCAGATACGCGTTGGTTAGCGTGGACAAACGCAGTTTCAGTTGTTTTGAAGCAATGGGATGCCTTAAAAGGTTTTTTTGTACAGTTAGAAGCTTCCCCGACAAACAAGTGTATTATCGCTCGAAATCTTGGCCAGATGTACCGAGACGATAGCAATCTTCTCTATTTAATTTTTTTAGATACTGTTCTAAAAGAAGTAACAGACTTGAACATAGCTTTTCAGAAAGCAAATGCTGATATTACAAAATTATATTCTGAGCTTAGAAGATAACTGTTGTCTGTTGCCCGACGCATATTTAAACCAATTTACTTAAAGCCTATTGCTCCTAAAACTGCATCTACAGCAATGCTACATGAAGCAGACATAAAAGCTGTAAACGAAGCTTTATTAAAAGCTAATTCGGAATTTGGAGATTCTTTATTGCCCTTGGATTCAGTTGATTTTGAGATAAAATTTTCAGAATATGCGAAAAAATCAACTATTTCTGCTGAGGGCTTAGTTACAGTAAAGTTGAGATCAGGAGCATTCATGCTTAAACTATGTGAAGAACTGGTTAAACGTTTTCCTGCTAATGTTGCGGTACTGACTGACTTACGGTTTTTTACACCAAATACTTGTATGGACCAAACTTCGAATCTGTCTGTAGAATGTTTACCGTGGGATCTTGCAGGTAATATTTACATATATACGCGCTTATAAATGTATGGATATATTATTTATTTATGTATTTAATTGTATGTAAAAAAATTTATTAGGTAATTGTAGCTAGTGATGCCAATAAGGATGCAATTGAGATACAGTGGCGTACGTTAAGAACAATGAGGATCGAATGTCGACATGAAAGTGTGAGCACAGTCAATTTTTGGACTTCGGTAAACAAAATTGACAGCGCTGATGGGTCAAAGACTTTCAAAGATTTAAGTGCATTGCAATCCGCGCGTTGTCTCTACCAACGAGTAACGCAGACGTCAAACGCGTTTTCAGCGTTATGGCTGTAATTAAAACGAAACTTAGAAATCGCATGCTAATTCCGATGTTAGTAGCTCTGATGCGTATACGAATTCACATGCGCGTATTTAACATTTGCTGTAAAGATTATACACCCTCGGAAAAAATGATTAAGCGTTTCCCGAGTCAAATGTATAAAAATCAGGAGCAAGATTGTAATTTAGTTGATGACGATAAGGCTAGTGATGATCTTGTAGAGGCAATGAACTTAATTAAATATTCTGAAAATGATAACGATAACTGTGATCTAATTAATGACTGATTATTAATATTACTTAGTCTTAAAGTTAAAACTAAAAAATATGTTGATTGGATGTTTCATGAATTCTACATGGAATTTAGTCATGTTTATGTTAATTTAAATATTTGTGGAATAGTTTTAATAAGCTTAGTGATGATTTTCAGCTGCAATACGTGTAATTGCACACTTTTAGAATAAGAAAGATAATTATTTAATGCTGATGACTGAGTGTGATTACCTGAGTGATTTAATCACAATATTACGATTAAAAATATATGTTAATTTATCTGAACTAATTTTATGATGAGAATTTAACTTTATAAAACTTATTTTAATTTTATATTCTAAATTATAATTTTGCTAAATGATAATAATTTCATGATTCTCAATAAACCAAATTTGAAAAAAAAAAATTTATTTAATTTTTATAATTTGAATTTATCGCAGCGACTTGGGGCGACTTTAGCGCCACAGGTCGGCGACGCGCCGAAGAGAAAGTCTGGTTACCCTGGTTATTGTTCAATGCATTTTTCCTCTGCCTGACGCAGGAACCGGCCATGACAGTTTGTGTCGTGACGGAGATACAGAGATTCGTTTGGCCCGTTATTTTGTCGAGCAAGCCGCTTATTGAAGGGCATAGGACGCTAGCAATACAGTAGTATTACATATATGTTTTATCCTTACAACATAAAGGTAACTGAAGGAGAAATTCAAGAAATTGCAGAATCCACAGTTGGACAATTTGGGAATGAGCGATACGAGTCGGAAAGAGCAAGGCGATTAGCAGCTTCCTTATTTGGACAAGTAATCAAAAGAAGACCGGTAACCCCATGTCACAACATAGTAAAAGCTTGCTTGCAACCGAGTATTTTCAAAACAGAGGCAACCGAGTATGGAATAGCAAAAAAAGCAGTGGCCATAAAATTGTTTGAGAAAATGTACAAACTAGATGTTGAAAACTCAGGGCTATGGATTGACAAGAATTTTGGGTTTTTGGGTGCATCACCTGATGGTATGCATCTATGCAATTGAAATATATATATAATTATTAAGAAATTTTCTTCTTTCTGTTTGTAGGTCTCGTTGGAGAAAAAGCTCTTGTGGAGGTAAAATGTATTTACGCACCTGATAAGAAATTTAATAATTTAGAAGAGTTAATACATTTACAAAAAAGCAAAATTTGTTTGAAAAAGACATCAGAAGCGATTCAGTTGAACCGAAGACATAGTTACTATTACCAGGTATGAAACAGCTTTTGAAGTAAGTACATTATAAATAATTGATTTATTTCAGATTCAGGGACAATTGAACATTGCTCGTAGAAGCAAATGCTTTTTTATTGTTTACATTATTGACAGCATTCCTCTTTTTGTGGAAGAAATTAATATAGACGAAGTTTTCTACAAAGAAAAAATGTTGCCGGTGCTGAAACAATTTTATAAGGAATGTATTGCAACTGAAATTGTTCGAGGCAACTTAAAGAAGAAAAAAAATTGCGTGGACCCGCCCTATATCTTGGCTGCAATTTTGAAAAAAAGAAATTGGACGTCATAAAAAGAAAAAAACAGGAAGAAATTAAGGGAAAAAAAACATGTTTCTCTTGAGACTTCTACTAAAAAGCAAAGAAAAATTGAATAATACTTTTATTATTATTATTATCTATCCAATTTTTACATAATTTTCGATAATTTTTTAATGTTATGTTTTAATTCATAATATTCATAATAAAATTTCATTATATTCATTCAATTCAATTTATGCATTCATTTTACTTTTGGGTAACTAATTGATTGATTTGGAGTCTTTAGCACTATAAACTATTAACACAATATTACCACTTGTTAAAATTTTGTTTTAGATCTAAATAGAAGATTTAGATTAAGTGACACTTAAGAACATTAAGTGATTTGAAGAAAGCAAATAGATTACCATCTAATCTTGAATTTTTTGTAAAATTAGTGTTAACTGTTGTATATGTACCTCTTATAAAAAGATTTGTTCCAACTTGTGTTTTATTTTGATACAGGCTTCGATAACGAAGGCACGGCTTGCGGCGTTTTTGTTAAGTGACTAATTAAAATTTAGCACTTTAGCACCATCTACATTATTTGTTTTTTTTATTGGTCATTTATTGATTTATTTATGTTGTCATGACATTTTTTTTGTTTATTCGTCATAGAGACACAGTTATCAGTTTAGTTGTTATTAAGAAAAGTTAAAAAGACGACACATTTTGTAATTCTTACTTTAAAATAAATAATATTAAAACAAAGTTTAATATTTATTAGGTTATGGGCCCAGAGCGCTGTTAATAAAAGTAAAAAGTAAAAAAAAAAAATGTCGTCGTCAAGTACAATTAAACCTCTCACAAAGGGAAATTATGATACGTGGGCTATGCAAATTAAAGCTGCAATGGTAAAAAATAGTACATGAATGTATGTAAATGGCAAGAAACCAAAACCCGCATTGGTTGAAGATGATGATGCATCGGCTCAAAGAGTTGAAAGGTGGGAAGAAGAAGATGCTAAAGCTAAGTCAGATTTAACAATTGCTATTGATCCAAGTTTATTACGAATGGTAAAAGGTTTAAATACTTCAAAACAAATTTGGGACAAGTTAAAATCAGAATATGCATCTACGGGACCAGTAAAACGAGCAAGTTTACTCAAACGTGTGACATCTTACAAGATAATAGACAACGGTGATTTTCATACTCAACTGATGGAATTTTTTGACATAATATCTAAGTTGTCAGCTATGGGAGTCAAAATCCATGATGATTTACAGTCAACGTTACTTCTTAATGCATTGCCCTCAAGTTTTGAAATGTTCAGATGTGCTATGGAGTCTCAAAATGAATTGCCTAAACCAGATATACTTTCGATGACCGTACACGATAGTGTGATGTTAAATTTTTACGTCTTAAAAGTGATGTTCTTCAAGCTTTTAAAGAATATAAAGCACGTGTTGAAACTCAGACAAATTGTAAGATTAAATATTTGATGTCCGATAATGGAACAGAATATTGTAATAAAGAGTTTGATGAATTCCTAAAGAAAAATGGTATTTCTAGACGTCTAACTGTTCCCTATACACCACAGCAAAACGGAGTGGCAGAGCGGAAAAACAGGACATTAATTGAAATGGCGCGATGTCTTTTAATTCAATCTGGATTGAGTCATGGATTTTGAGCTGAGGCAGTAGCTACTTCTAATTATCTAAGAAACAGATGTCCAACATCTAGTTTGGATAATCATTCTCCATTTGAAGTTTGGAATAAAATAATACCTGATTTAAGTAATCTAAAAGTTTTTGGTGCAAAATCATTTGATTTAGAAAAACAACTAGGGAAATCAAAGTTTGATCCGCGTTCAAAAGAAGGTATTTTAGTCGGTTATTCAGAAGAATCAAAAGGTTATCGAGTATGGATATAGAAAGGTTGTAGTTGCTAGAGATGTACAAATTCTTGAGAATCAATTTTTAAATGAAATAAAAGAAGATAAAATTATGTTATAAATTAATGAAGAAATTTGTACACCAAATCGTATTTCACGTCGAAAACCGGGAAGACCACGGATGGAGAAAACAGGTAAAAGATGAAGACCAAGAAAAATTTACAACACTGGACAAGCAGCAAATATAAACGAAGACCAAGAGGAACATGATGATAATGAAGATATTGAAATGCAAGAAGAACCAAGTGATGATGAAATATTTGTTGATGCAACAGAACATGAAGAAGAAATAATTGAAGAAGCAAATCTTATTGATATAACCTTGAAAAAAGCGATGGCTGGAGACAAAGCACTTGAGTGGATGGAAGCAATTACTGAAGAAATTCGTGGTTTAATTAAAAATAACACGTGGGAAATAGTTGATCGTCTAAAAGACAGAGCGGTTATTACTTGTAAAATTGTACTTCGAAACAAATTTAAGCCAGATAGAACACTTGAAAGAAGAAAAGCTTGAGTTGTTGCTCGAGGGTTTACACAACGACAAGGAATAGATTTTACGGATACTTTTGCATCTGTAGCCAGGTTGGATTCTATCAGACTTTTGATGGCATTAGCTGTACGTGAAGGTTTACCAGTTTATCAAATAGGTGTTGTAGCAGCTTATTTAAATAGATTTTTGGAAGAAGAAATATTTATGGAACTGCCAGAATATATCAAAGAAGCATTAAAAGAAATTATTAAAAAGGATGATCAAAACAGTAATTTAGGAAAGATTGCTTACGAGATGCTCCAAAAATTATCACAAAATAACAAAGTTTGTAAATTAAAAAAGGCATTGTATGGTCTGCGGCAAGCTGGTAGTCAATGGAATAAAATATTGAATGAAGAATTACAAAAACCTTGGATTAACTTCAGCAGCTAGTGACACATGTTTTTACTACAATATGAGTGAGGATCAATATACAATTTTGGTTGTATACGTTGATGATATTTTATATATATATCAAGAAATAAGACAGATATTGAAAGAATTAAAGCTGGACTTGCAGAAAGATTTGAAATTAAAGATCTTGGTTTAGCACGACATTGTCTGGGAATTGAAATTAATCAAGTTGATGGAAATATTGAGTTAAATCAACAAAGTTATGTAAAAGGTCTTTTAAAAAGATTTTACATGGAAGAATGTAACCCAGTACGAACTCCTAGTGAATCTCAAGCTAAGTTACCAGAAGGAAATCAGCATAGAAGAAAAGATGAAGAAAAGCCATTTCGACAGTTAATTGGATCATTAATGTACTTGGCAATTGCTACTCGTCCAGATATCACATTTACTGTCAATAGACTGTCACAATTCAACGAAAAGTACCAAGAAGTTCATTGGTCAGCAGCGAAACGTGTATTGCGCTATTTACAAGGTACCCAGAATTATGGATTAGTGTACAAGAAAGACCAGTTGGGAATCCAAGGATTTTCTGATGCTGACCATGCAAATGATGAAAATGATCGAATTTCATATACAGGATATATTTTTATGTTGAGTGGAGCTGCAATATCATGGCGTTCGAAGAAACAGCAGTCAGTTGCAATATCATCAACAGAATCAGAGTACGTGGCTTTATCAGAAACATCTCGTGAAGCACTATATCTACGAAATTTGATGTTAGAATTGAAATTAAATGATTTGTCAATGGTGAATCTTGGTACTGACAATCGTGGAGCAAAGTACATTGCCGAAAATGCTACTTGTCACTCACGTACTAAACATATTGCTACAAGATACCATTTTGTTCGTCAATTGGTGAGAAATAATGAAATAAAATTGAGGCATGTTCCATCTTAAATAATGCCTGCTGACATTCTTACGAAACCACTTCCAGGACCTTCACATTATCGTCTTGTTGATGCAATGGGACTAAAAATTTGTCAAAGTGCAAAATTTGAGAAGGGCGTGTTAAGTGACTAATTAAAATTTAACACTTTAGCACCATCTACATTATTTGTTTTTTTTATTGGTCATTTATTGATTTATTTATGTTATCATGACATTTTTTTTGTTTATTCGTCATAGAGACACAGTTATCAGTTTAGTTGTTATTAAGAAAAGTTAAGAAGACGACACATTTTGTAATTCTTACTTTAAAAATAAATAATATTAAAACGAAGTTTAATATTTATGAGAAAACATTTACAAATTTAGATCTAAAAGAACAAATTTAATATAAACACCAATATTGCTGGCAATAGATGAAAAATATCGTTTTAAAACACTTACACTGCTTGATCCCGCTCTCGAAACCGAAGCCTTCGCCCCCTGTCTCTGGCCATTAACACGGCAAACTTAAACATAACATAACCACACACTATCACACGAGACACCATAGAACTTATGACAAACTGCGAATAGAGAAAGTCTATAGAAGCATACGCAGCCGATAGTGATTGGTAAGGCAAACGTGACAGACAAAAAAGCTAAAATACTGGTAGGCATTGGACTTGCGCAAAATGGCTTGTGTTTAATTAATAATTTTTATTTTGTTCACTGAAATAACACTATTTTTTTTTAAAACAATAGCTATTTACGGAACAAATCAATACATCGAACAAGCCTAAAAATTGTTCCGGCGACATGTTTGTGCTTCACATGTTAATAGCTAGAAAATGGAAGTAAATTTATTATGATTGTCGTGTACATTTTACCTGATAGAAATTAAATAATATCAATTCATTTTATATGAGAGATAATGTCCGGGAGTTACAAACGTTTCAAGTTTTGAAACCAAAAAAATAATTGACTATTAATTGCAAATGTTAATAATTACGTTTCTTCAACAAAAAAATTATTGAAAATTAACAACAATTTAAGAAAACCATTACCTGATATGAAACTGTTTTATGAGATATTTTGATAATGTTATGTCCAATACTTTCGAAATACATCAGTTATCATCGACCAAATGTCACAGTAATACTGTTTACCTTCAATCAGTATTGTAATTGAATAATAATAACAGACCTGTAGAAGGTAGGTAATGTGCATCTTCCCGCTCTCGGCTAAAAAAACCTACTTAAATACTTATAAAAAAAAACCTAGCCTACTTGTACCGTTATGAAGCGCATCCCATATAATTGCATAACCTTTAATTGTTTTAATTTTTCAAATAAGTCAAAATAAATGTATTGAATTAAAAAGGGATATTATGAGTAATTGTAGGTAAAAAAGTATAAACGCAAAAATGCAACATTCCGTCAAGGAATGTTGCATGTTATTTCTGTCTCGAAATAAAGCTTACCTCGACGCTTTGCGTCACGGCAAACGACATAGGCCCGGTATTTCAATCGAGGGTTAACCCAAAAAAATTGATTTAACCTTTTTATTTTATGGTTAGGCGTATTTCAATGCGAGGTTAGCAGATAAACCAGGTTAAATTTACACCAAAAGTTAACCCAACTGCAAGAGGTGGTTTAAACCAAAAAAAAGTAGTTAAGCATGCGCGTTGAGACATAAACAAACTGGTCGTATTATTTTGACATTTTGAAATTTGAACATAACCTAGTATAGTTGAGGACATTGTTTTCAAACATTTTGATTTGAAGCTATTTAATTTTTATAAGAACTTGATATAATGGACTTCACCAGTGGTAGTGAAAGTGATAGTTCGTCGTCAGACGATGATCAGGTGATTCAGTTTATCGAGAATCTGGATCGAAATCGGAAAATCCCAAGGCTCCAAATTCGAACAAATCACATGGATTATTGGGATAATGATGAATTTTATCGCCGTTTTCGGCTTTTAAAGGAGAGCGTTTGTTTGTTGCAGAAATAACGCGTTAAGCCCACAGGAAATGTTGTTAATCACTTTAAGATTTTTTGCGTCCGGATGTTTTTTGATTGCCATAGGTGACTTTACGGGAATCCATAAATCTACTGTTGGACGAATAATAATGAGAGTAATTTTTTTATAAATTATAGCAATGCTTATTTTGTTGACGGACTTCATTTTGTTAGGTTACAAGAGCTATTGCAAACCTTCGATTGCAATACATTTCGTTTCCACAAACTCCGGAACAGCGCCGTACCACTCAAAAAGGATTTTACTCAGTCGCTAGATTTCCACGAGTTGTCGGCGCACTTGATTGTACCCACATTAAAATAAAATCACCTGGTAAGTGCTTTTGTCTCCGAAATATTTATTCAATAATTTTTTTTTATATTTTTAGGAGGCCCAAATGCAGAGATTTATCGAAACCGCAAAGGCTTTTTTTCGCTAAATGTGCAAACGATTGTAAACTCGGACAGAAAAATCTTAGATATAGTAGCTCGATGGCCGGGATCCTCACACGACAGTACAATTTTCAATAATTCTTTGATTTGTAGGAAATTTGAAAATGGTGACTTGGGAAACGGTGTACTTGTTGGTGACTCGGGTTACGCTGTGAGAAATTATCTACTGACACCACTTGCTACTCCACAGACAAGAGGAGAAATGCGGTATAATGAAGCGCAAATTCGCACAAGAAACAGAGTTGAGTGTTCGTATGGTATATGGAAGAGACGATGGCCAATACTAAGCAATGGTATAAACGTAGAACTCGATAAAGTACAGTGGATTATTGTTGCTACCGCAGTTCTTCACAATTTGGCGGTTGACAACAACGAAATAGATCCTCCTATTTTAACAGCAGAAGAAGAAATTGCATTCAATAATGTGAACAATGTTCCAGGGGAAAACTAAGCAAATAATAATTTTAATAGAGTACGAAATCAAATAATTAATTATTTTCAGAATTTGTAAATTAGGAATTTATTAAATTTTTTTCTAATATTTTCATGCGCATTTTATGTTCCTCTTCTTCGTGCCTCAACTTTTGTTGGTGCAGGTCCTCCATGTGACGCAGCGTAGTTTTGTGGAGCTCCTCTTTCCTCTCATTTTTCATCTCCATGTTTTTTCTTTTTAAGGCTGAAGTTTCCAGTTTTGCGTCGGCCACTTCGCACCATTTTTTATTAGTTACTGCTCCTGTAACCTTTTTGCCTATAATGATTTAATTTTATATAAAGTATAAAAATAATAAAAAAAATATATTACAATGTAATGCTGTGCTTGATTTGCATTTTAGCATAGCTGGGGTGTAGTCTCCCCAATCTTTTCGAAATTTGGGCGTTTTGCGCTCATCTAAAATTAACAATAGTTATAGATAAAAAGAAATATATAAAATCTAATCTTTAAAATATTACCTTTTCCAACCTGTGTTGATTGCGGCACATCACATTCTACCACCACATTCTCGATTGGGACGATTGGCTCTTTGGCCGCTTCACTACTTTCTGAAACAAATTCAATGTACAAAGCGATTTAATAACACATTGTTAATTACCACTTGGCTCCTTGATATCGATACCATCAGGACAAAAGAAATCATCATCAGTGTCCTGGAATTCGACTGGAACTGATATTTCTGGCATTAATCAAATTATACTTATTAAATATTGTATCATCTCGTGTACTTACCTGGGGGTGGAGCATCGCTATCGCAAACAGCGGGCATGCCCGCCACTCTTTCCCCCAAAATAGCATGCACCATTGCATCCGCAGATGTAATCATGCTTGAGGGACGAGGTCCACCTCCAGTTCGCCGAATATACCGCCTGTTGTCTGCATAATTTTTCACTGCATTTTTTTTCAAATTTGTCTATTTTCCTTTAGGACTTTGGCTGTCCGAGGTTCAAAACCCACAACCGAATTAAACTCGGCTGCAAGCTCTTGCCACGCGGCTGCTTTTTGTTTTTTATTCACCACCCCACTTTCTTTATTCTCAATAACACCCCGACAATTGTTCACCAACTTTGTCAGGTATTCGATTTCGTCTGAAACAAAATTGCGAGACCGACCACGTTCTTTTTCCATTTTTCAATTTTACCACAATTCAACCACGCTTTTTTAAATAGACAAACTTTTTGACGATTGACACCAATTAGTTTGAAACATACAAAACCCTATCTTCGATAGAATGTAATCTGTAATGCTAACGGCCGGTAACATTCTAGTGGCGCCACCTTAAAATCGGCTCAAAGTGCTTCGGAACCATTCGGTTGTATTCGGTCTCAATCGTTTATCGCTTCTTTTTTAATATCGAAAGAAAAAATTGTTTATCAAAAATATATATATATTGACAAAAGTACAATAAAAATTAGTGCGTTAGCTAGATGTTAACACACCATTAACAATAATACAATACACAAAACAATATAATGCTATAATAGAGTTCGTTTTTGTAAACAATAGCCCATGACAGCAATGACTCACTACGCCCTCGACATTTATTTGTAAATGTCGGGAGGTTAAATCTAAAGTGAAAAAGTGTTTACAAAAACGAACAAAATATAATATAGCCATACAGATATGCTAAATTAAAAAGCCATAAAAATAAAGTAGTTATCAGACATAATGACTCCAACACTTGAACAGCAATTGACACTTTAATTTTTTACAACTTTCATTACCGTGAAATTCGGTCAACTTCAGCAGTGCGCTAAATTCGTAATATGGTGCCCATCTACTTCAAACACATAATCCACACTTTTCTGCGTATTACAAACAAGTGCATCTAATTTATTTGTTCCTTGATCGCATACGGATGATACAACCGTCAACCAAGCTGCGTTTACGTTCCATAATTACATCAACAGTAATTGTTTTTAGCGTAAGGGCTTTCATTTAACAAGTAATATGCAAGTAGTTGGTTCCAATTTTTAAAAGTGTCTCGTAGGCCTACAAACATATAAACTACATAAGTTTTGAAACTTTTCGATTCATTATACCTTTTACCGGAGCATGATTAGCTATCCTTAGATAGATCTTTCGTGTCGAAAATCTATAAAACCCTCAATGTGCAGATTATACTGCAAATGGAGTTCTATCGACATCTCATCAAATAGTAACGTGCAGTATGTGGTATTTTTGTTCATTTTGTTTACAGCACCTTGAAGTGGTAAGGAGAATTCTTGTTGTCAACATTTTTTGTAATGTTATTCTTCCATCACAAAAATCGGTCTCCGAAGGTCACACATCGGTGTCTCCCAAATTTTTTCCCATCGCTGCAATTTTGGTCTTGCCAAAACCCCAAATAGCGTATATCACAAACATAACTACATTTGTTATCAATTGCGACAATACACACTGTCGCAAAATTTTAATTAACATATTTGCAAAAAAATGCAAATAGCTGCGTCTTTTCCGATATAGTATGTGACCATGTCAGTTGTCAATTGTCAGTCTGCAAATTGACAAGTGACACATTTATATCAGGATTACTTGATTCTGACGTCACAGTTTTAAAATCAACATTCAAAAATGGCAAAAGCAGGTAAAAGTTATTTACCTAACGACTTTGAAAAATAACCGATTCGATTTGAGCATTTTGTTTGCAAGACGGCTGACAAGAGTTCTGCATTAGTGCGCATAAAAGCTGTTTTTTTCCAAAGAAGTTAGGTACAATTTTTTTTCTTATTATATACACAATATTTGTTTCAAACCTTCTACCATATATTCGGCAACAAAATATAAACAAAAGTGCAGGACAATCGTATTATTTCATTAGAAACAATCGGAAAACACCGATCTTTTATTGCGATGAGTGCAAAAAAGAAATAAAAGTTGCATACGGGATTAGCTTTTTTAACATTCTTTACTAATTGTTTTACGTATCCTGCACTATCACAAACACTTTGTTAACAATCTTATTGTTTTTATGACGCAACATAACTTTTGTATGTAAAAACATTGACTTCATACGTCATCACTTAAGTAGTCTATTTTTGTTCTTCTGTGGTTTGTGAACGTGCATAGAGTAGGTTTGTTGTCATTGTCAAAAGTGACATATTGCTTGTCAACTTTGTTGCTTTTGGCTTAATTGGTTTGGGATGTTCTGATTGGGCAATATTACTTATGCTTCTATAGCGTAGCTATATGTTATCTATGATTTGAAAACAACGAGATGCGCATGCGGACAGATTTCCACTGGCACCAACATAACAAAAAAATTGGTTAAATAAACCTGGTTAGCTTAACCCTGTTTTATGGATTGAAATACCCATGAGAGTACATAAACCAGGTTAAAAATTAAACGAGTTTATTTAACCACAATTTTAACCCTCGATTGAAATACCGGGCCATAGAGTAATTAAGTTGCCAGATAGAGTTTTGCGAAATCCCTTGATCTTAACTTCAAATCCCTCTAGAAATGCCCCACCAACTGTCATATGTCAAAGTTGATGTCAAAATTGTCAAAATGTGTAGCAATAGCGTTTTTTCAGTTAGGAAGGACTAAAAGACACAGCGAAAGGTCTTGCAAAGTGTAAACATAACAAAAAATAGCAACAAAAATGTTTAATGGAAACATTAAAAAAGTTTTAATAATATCAAGATACAATTACAGGTATAAAAAATTGGACAAATATTAACTTAAGCATACACTAACACACTAGGGTATATGATTTAAGCCAAACCTGTGCCCTTTGTTTGAAGGCTAAAAGCTGGCGATTTAGTGGTTTTGGTAGTAATTCAATCTCTCAAGACTGAAGAGATTTTAAAATAATAGGATAACGTTAACAAATGTCAATATTTAATGCTCTATTTACTGAAAATTAATAACTAGAAGTTTTGAATAAGTTAATCGATTTTAATGCCATATTCCCCAATCAAACGCTGATGCCTCCCATGACTGTGGTCTCATCAGGATCTGACTAGTAGTTTTTAAGATATTTTTATTAATGCTTTTTTTGACCTATTTTTTTGACACTTACAATTAACTATAAAATTTTGTAAACAATAAAAAAAAGTGGCTTTTAATATATTTAAATAGTAGTTTATTTATTTGATTAATTTAAACAAATTAAACAAAAAGCAATTTGAATTAATTAAAAAAATAAAATAATAATTAATTATATTAAAGTCGGATTTTTTAAAATTCTTAATTTGTTTAATTATTTGTGTCTTTTGACCTCGATTTTGTTTATGAAGGTGTTTTAAACAATCATACAAATTTTGAGCAAAAAAAAAGTTTTTAATAAAAAGTTTATTAAAAAATTAAAAAATTAAAAAAATAAAAAATTAAAAAATTAAAAAATTAAAAAATTAAAAACTTTATTTAAAATTCTCGCGAAAACTCAGAAAACACCATTAAAATATTTATAGCAAATTTATTATTTAAGGATTTTTTGGGGTAAAGTTGTTAATTGGCTCGGTTCTATGTTACTCGTACAGATAACTAACTAAATATTAAATAAAAAGTAATTAGTTGACAAAATTGCACAATTTCAGTCTCAGTTCATCGTAATAGTAGAAGATATAGTTCAGACTTTTCTTATCGACATTCCAGGTAAAACGTAGGAGAAAAAGGTCTTTCAAAGGAGCATGCTTAAAAGAGATTACATTTTTGCGCTAATAATAAAGAAAGAAATTGGAATAACGTTTATTTCTCTGATGAAAAGACGTTTTATTTATCAATGGATTCTTCAAAAGTTTTGTGGCGGCTGAATAATACCAGATATAGTAGATAACACTTTGTAGAATCAGGGAAGAGCGGTTGCATCACCACTAGGTTTTGGAGGTAGATGACGTCACATGGTCCAAGACAAATCATTCAAGTTTCTCCCCCTCGTTCTACGGCAGAAGCATTTGTTAATTTACTGTAAATCAATTCCTTCCTGAAGATATTAACCGTTTTCCTTGGGTCGACCGCGAGCCAATTGTTTTTGTGCAAGATAACTCGCCTATTCATTCGGCAAAAGTGGTTTGGCAATGGTTTGAAAATCGTTCAGAATTTGTAGTTCTTCTATGGCCAGCCAAATCCCACGATTTAAACCTTATAGAAAATCTATGAGGTTTAATGACAAAAGATTGGGAAGACATTGGATTTCATGGAGTTTGTAATGCATGTACATGCATTAAACCCAGAAATACATCTTGAACTAGTCGATTTAATCGATTCATCCACTATTAAGAAAAATTCATGAGTTTTTATCAAATCTAATGTTTTTTTAAAACTGTAAGAACCTATGGCATTATCCAATATCGCGGTTGTTTTGGTACGTTTGGCTATTTCTGAATCTGACAAACTTGCTTTTACAGAGTCAGTTACGTGGCCCATGATATTAAATGCTATATTATGTTCAGCCGCAAGAGCAGATAATCTAATTTCTGCGTTTTTTATTTGGTTTTCTAAGTTTATGTTTTTTTGAAAAGTTGACATTGAGATTAAAGTCTGCTGTGATGCTAAAGATTTTGCTTTAGTTTGATGCTCTTTAAATTGAGCATGTTTTTGCAATTTAGATCTTTCACATACCAAATCCTTGTTGCAGGCTTTGCAGAAGGCAAATAAGCAGTGGCGGCTCGTTAGGTGAGGCAGGTGAGGCTGTGCCTCACCCACTTTAAATCGCTAAACAAATAAATAATATCGAAAAAAACAGAAATTTGTTCGGACAGAAGAACTTAATTTTAGTCTTTAAATGGTCATATCAAATATCATATTTTTAACTACATTTGGAGTAATAAGAAGTAAGTACTTCCGTGTTTCCATAATTTTTTAAATTTGAAAGCGAATGCCCTTCAAATTGAGTGGGAACGTGTGTATAACTGTGTAGCTGAAGCTGTAAAATTTTTGGTTCAGTTAACCAGCAAATTTAAAGATTTTGCGCATGCGCACTTATGGCGGGCAAACTTAATTTCTACGACAAGTGAGTCTGTTTTCTTGTAGGTTCACTTGATGTTCGGAACATTTTGATTATCTTCGTTTTAAGGAATCTGCCATCTCAGTCGTATCCACGCTGCTTGATGACATGTGGACGTGCGATTGCTCTGTTGTTTTGCTCGTGTTCCGTGTTACCTGTATTTTTATTGACTTATTTACCTGTGCTTAGCTCATCACCTGGGTGTTGGATTGGTAAAAATTTTGATTTTTTGTAAAAGTCACAAGCCATTGAATCCCCCATTAAGTCTTGTACGGCATAAACCGTAACACCATAAGAAAGTTAAAATTCTTATCTAATTTTCTTATCTATTAAAAAACTTTCAATTTAAGAAGAGTATAAAAAGTCGGTAGTAAAACACAGCCTCATCTCTGTAGAGAGTCACGAGCCGCCACTGCAAATAAGGGTCTTTTCTTGCGTGGTAAATGTTTATGCATTTTCGCAAAATTTTTATTAATATATTTAAAAAAAATACAAATGGCTGCGTTTTCTCCGATATATCATGTCACCATGTCAGTTGTCAATTGTCAGTCTACAAATTGACAAGTGACACATTTGTTACACATTTATATTACCATTACTTCATTCTGACGTGACAGTCTTAAAATCAACATGCAAAAGCAGATAATAGTTATTTAACTATCGACTTCGGAAAATAACCGTTTCGACTTGAGAAAGACGGCTGAAAAGAGTGCTCCGCTAGTGCGAATAGAAGAAATTTCTTTCTGAAAAAGTTATGTGCAATTTTTTGTCTAATGTGTGAGAGTTTACTTTTTATACATTTATTATTATAAATTATTTATGTCAAAACGGCTTTAATATAATATTGCATGAAGGAGGAATGAGTGGAGATTGCGCAGAGCGCTTAGCTGAGGTGTGATACTATTGCCGTAAGAACAGTAGACAGCGGTCAGCGGATAGTACTAGTAGGAGTGTCAAGTGCGGTACTTGTGCATAGTCAAGTCAAGTCGAGAAAACGAGAGTGATAGTTATCTTTACACTCGAACGAATATAACTTGTTATTGTGTGCAAATTATGTGCGACTGTGGTGTCCTAACATTTCTGTTTCAGTAACCTTGCCAGGTGACAGACCCTACTGTTACCGGATGCTAGTTAGCACGATTGTTTATTGTTAATAATAAATAATTAAACCGGCAATGCATGATTGTGTTGCCGGATTACGATTGTTTGTTATTAATAATAAGTAATTAAGTCGGTAATGCATGATGTAGGAATCGCGATAGCCTTTTCAAACTAATATAATGTTATATTACTTAGTATGAAAGGGCAGCGAATCAATGCATAAATTTATCGAATATGGTTAGGTTATTTATAATAAGTTATTAATTATAAGTTCTTGTTTTAATAATTATATTTAAACAATTTATTGATTAAATATAATTTTAAAATAAAAAATGTGCGTTTTGGATTAGGCGAGACCCGATAACCAATCAGCGGGCAGGGAAACCAAGGAAAAACCCGGGCTCTGCCCTTTTTTCATGTTTTAATTATTTACGCGGATAATTAGAATCGGATCAACCCCAAATCAAAACCACATCGTAGGTTATTTTTTTAGTTTTAAGATGATGTATAATATATAAGTCTAGGTATTTAGATTTAAGAATTATTTAACTTTGTCTGGCGGCCGCCAAGCTGTCGCCAACAAAACAAAAGAATGTTAGGATAAAAAGAAGAAATTTACTCCCTTAAAATCAGTATTCTCCGAGATTTTAAAAGTGATGGTGTATTTCAAAGTAATAAATAAATATTCTAAGTGAAACTTGTTTATAAAAACCCGAGCTTTTATATCCTGATGCAATCCAGTCGCAATTCTTATTGCGGTTATCACTGGTCAATATCCAACAAAGAAATTAATACTCTATAATTAATTGTAAAAATAATTATTAATTAAAAACCAGTGATCGTGCCGAACTAGTCTGGGAAGTAACCAGAGCGGAAGTGCTGCAGTCGATATCCTTCAAACAATTTAATTAAAGTCGGGTTAATTGAGTACCACCAATTAATTAGTCACTAATTAATCAATTAACCCATCCGACAACACTACCTTCTTCTAATACTGCGGCTGGTTTGGCTATGGTAGCTAGGTTGAGTACTGAAACGACTTGCTCTAATCTTAGGAAAAAGCACATGTAAGACCTTATTATAATGCATGCAGATACATCTATGTCATTATTGTATTAAAAGCATGCAGATTATTTGTGTCAGAATTGACACCTTTGTTTTTGTTTATGATTGATATGTGAAATGATTAAGAATGGAAACCTACAGCAGAGAACTTGTTCTGTTCTTGAGCCGGTCTTTACTACTACTATTATTATTTATTAGTTGGCTCTCAACGCCGATTAACATAATTCCTGTTTTTCAGTTGAGATCTAGCTTCTCAGATTTCTTAAAAAGATTGGAGAGATCTTTGAAGCCGGGTTTGATGCTGCCGTCAAAGCTGGTACCTTGTCGCTGAAAAGAGTTGTAGGTGGGTTCTCTATTGTGGCAATGAAAGGTTGCAGTGTTCTTATACCTTTCAATTATTCCTTTAAGCTTGTTTTTATTCTCTTCGCCGAAAACACTGTAGCCAATGGTCATCTAGGTTTAATTGCCTGAGTGCAGGCACTAGTGAGAAGACCTCTATTGACTTCTCACATTAGTACCGAAAATAATAAATAGGTTGAAGAATGAAGAAGCAGAGGAAAGCCGCCAAAGTCCATGGAACCCGGACCATATGATAGAAACAGCGAAGCCACAGTAGCAGAGGATGTCCTCCACAAGGCTGGAATGGAGGAAGATTGCTTAGCGGGGACAAGCCTCTGGTGAGTTTTTTGATAAATATTATTGACAGGTACATTATGTGTGAATGTGTTTCATGTATGGTTAATCTAATCCGTTCGAGGCGGTTTCTTAACGGCGGCCACAAAAGGGGTGAGTTGTAGTAGATCGTTGATAATAATGTAGTCTGTTAATCTTGTATTTATGCCGTATTTAAGTTGTATTCATAATCAGAAAAAGAATGCGGTGAAACAATCTGACAATTATTGTATTTTAATGAAAGTCGGTAATTTAATTATATGAATTTAATTATCACGGCGCCTTCACCATTATTCTTATGCAAATTGCGTCAAAAAAATACCCCTTACAAATGATATAAAAAATATTTTTTTAAACAGTTTACCATCGATTCGGCGGCAAAGTAAAAAAAGTGCGAGATAATCGTTTTTATTTCAATGGAAACGATCCGAAAACACCGATCTTTAAGCAATGAGTGCAAAAAAGAAATAAAAGTTGCATAAGGGGCTGGCTTTTTTAATATTCTTTACTAATTGTTTTATTTATACTGCACTATCACAAACACCTTGTTGTTAACAATCTTATTGTTTCTATGACAAACCATAACTTTAGTATTTGACAACATTGATCTCATACGTCATCACTTAGGTAGTCTATTGTTTTCTGTGTACTAGTATTGTTAATTGTGACAAGTGACATATTAGATGTTCTGACAGGGCAATATTACTTATCTTTCTATTGCGTAGCTATAGGTTATCTATGATCAAATGCTTGAAACAAAGTAAAAGTAAGAATATATTAAGGCCAAGCATAGATAACCTAATAGCTACGCTATAGAAGCATTACTAATATAGCCCAATCAGAACATCCCCCACCACCAACGGAGCCAAAAACCACAAGATTGTGACAAGATTGACAAGCGATATGTCACTTTTGACAATGACAACTAACCTACTCTATGCACGTACACAAACCACAGAAAAAAAGAAATAGACTACTTAAGTGATGACGTATAAGGTCAATGTTTACACATACAAAAGTGATTTTACGTCATAAAAAGATTTTTAACAACAAAGTGTTTGTAATAGTACAGGATACGTAAAACAATTACTAAAGAATGTTAAAAAAACTAGCCCCGTATGCAACTGTCATTTCTTTTTAGCACTCATTGCTTACAGATCGTTGTTTTCCGATCGTTTCCAATAAAATAAAAACAATTGGTCTGCACCTGGTTTTTACTTTGCTGCCGCGTCTATGGTCAACTGTTTGAAACAAATCTATTTCATAGCATTTAAAAAAAATATTTTATCTTTGCGGAAAAACATTTACTTCATTATGCAGTACTTTTTTAAGCCTGCTTGCAAACAAAGCGCTCAAGTAGAAACGTTTATTTTTCGAAGTCGTTAGGTAAATAACTATTACCTGCTTTTGCATGTTGCTTTTAAAACTGTGACGTCTAAATGTTGTACTACTAATCGCAATGACGTGGCAACTGTCACTTGTCAATAAGTCGACTGATGAAAAGCGCGCGCCACATGCGCGCCACCCACACGGCTACACGTCATTTTGATTTGTGCAAGTACAAATTGAAAGCTTTGAAATTGTTTGTGTTATTTTTACAATAGACGATAAATTGAGTTGTGTTTTTGTAACTATTACGCGGTTTGTGTTTTGTTGCAAAAGCCAGCAAAGTTACTTGTCTGTGTAAGTTACACATGACACTATAAGTTTTGCCACAACACGTGGGTCTTGTTGTGATTTGTGTTAAGAAGACAACGAGTAGCGTTCTATTGTTAATACGGTGCATGTGTTTTTGTTGCAAAGGAGAACAATATTTAATTGTGCTTTTGTGACTAACATGTGATATTGGTGTGTGAAGCAATAAACATAGACATTACTTTAGTGGTGGTGTGTTTAGGTTGCAAAAGAAAACAATATTAATTGCGCTTTTGTGACTTACACGTGATAGTTGTGTGTTAAGCGAATACATATAGAAGATAGTGTAGTTGTGTTGTGTTTGTGTTGCAAAAGAAAACAATATATAATTGTGCTTTTGTGACTAACGGAAGATTTGAATTTGGATTGAAGTAGAAAGGAAGGTTATTGTGTGGATGTTCCTTAATCAAGATGTCGAAGCGATGCTGTGTACCGGAGTGTATGTCCCAGTGGCCCCAACAATCGCTTTATAGATTTCCACATCCAGTGAAAGAAAAAGCTTGTTTCAACAGATGGCGGGAACTTATTGGCAATGTTGAAGTTGCCAATGCCGAGCCCATGCGTGTCTATATGAGGCACCGTGTATGTAAAAAGCATTTTAAGCAAAATGCTTTTAGTAGAAATAATCGTCTGCAAAAGCTGGCTATACCACATTACCACTTGCCACAAGGTAAAACCAAAATTATTAATAGAAATTTTGTTTTTTATTACATACCAATACGCAAAGTGAATCTTTTATGGCTATGCGTTTTATATACTTTTATAACTTTGCTATTTCTTCCTTTGATGAGTTAGGTGTGTTAAAAGTGAGAGGCTTGCATGTAAAAATATCCTTGAAGCATGTAGTAAAAGAGACACACTGCATAACCATTCAAGGCATATGTATTAAAACTAAATGCAAATGGTTTTATTTTTGTAGTTGTAGTCAACCCGACATGGGAAGACTATTCATACGCAATGTTAGAGGAGGATGCAGTGGTAGAGGAGGATGCAGTGGTAGAGGAGGATGCAATGGTAGAGGAGGCAGCAGGCCCATCTCAACAAAACTCCCCTTCTATGTTCGCCTTAGACCATACATATACAGCAGTAGCAAGCTCCTCTGGCCAAAGGAATGCGAAGTTTCAGGACCGCAGAAGTGTAACGGAGGAACAAGCCCAGATTGATCCAACCGAAAGTGCCGATTTGGAAGTATCAACGTTATGCGCTACATCCTCTAAACATGTTGTGTCGCCCAAAGCACAAACGACGACCCCTGTCAACAAGGGAAAGGCGTTGTTGGTAAAAATTGGACTGTCAAAGACAGCGTTGTTAACTCCCCGTGCACGCTATTTTTATCACGCAGCCTCATCATTAAAAAGAAAAGTTGCTCGCTTAAAGAAAAAAAAGTTAAGTTTGATGACAAAACTAAAAGCAGTGCAGCATGCTTGTACTGGAAACGTGTTTTCTAACATGAGTGCTATTGCAAGACATTTTTGCCAAAACCAAATTGCAGCAATTGGAAGACACCCTCAGGGACGCAGATATGATTTAGAAGACAAACTTTTTGGATTGGCTCTGTATAAACAAAGCCCATCTGCCTACCGATTTATGTCGTCGATTTTTGCAATGCCGTCTAGCATAACATTGCAAAAAATGTTGGCAAGAATTCCCATAGACGCAGGCATCTATGAGGCAATTTTTTTACCACTTAAAGGTGCTGTAAAAACAATGAAGAATGACAGCACATATTGCACGTTATTATTTGATGAGATGTCTATAGAACCCCATTTGCACTATAATCAGCACAAAGATTATGTTGAGGGGTTTGAAGAGGTTGGACACGAAAAATCGTTAAAAATTGCTAATCATGTTCAGGTAATAAGTATGATAAAACGATAAATGGTACAACTAATGTAGTTAATATGTTTGCAGGTGTTTATGTTACGAGGCGTTTATAAAAATTGGAAACAACCAGTTGCATATTATTTTGTAAATGGCGCTATGAAAGCGTTTAGACTGCAAAAAATTATTATCGATGTAATAAGAAAAGCAAAAGAAGCTGGGTTGACGGTTGTATCAACCGTATGTGATCAAGGAACAAATAATAAAAGTGCTATTGATGCACTTGTGCGTGATACGCAGAACCTTGTGGGAACACAGGATTATGTGTTTGAAGTAGATGGGCAACGTATCATTCCTCTGTATGATGTGCCACACCTTCTAAAAACTATGCGAAACACACTGTTGTCGCGAGACATCCACTTTACAAATGCAGAAGGTGTTGCTAAAGTAGCCAGATAGAAAGACATTGAAAAAGTTTGGGAACTTGATTATGTGAGTCCCGAATTCAGAAATCTACCGAGGCTGACCGAATTTCACGTTAATAAAAGCAGAATGAAAAAAATGAAAGTGTCGATTGCTGCTCAAGTGTTAAGTCATTCTGTAGCTGTTGTCCTAAAGCTACTTCATACTTCAAGTAAGTGAAAGGCATCTTTTTACATGTTGTACACTTTTGTTTTTTTTTTTTTTGTAGACGCCCTTGAACCACAAGCTTCAGGCACTGTAGAGTTTATAGAGCTAATGGATAAGCTGTTTGACAGTGTCAATGGATCTGCTAAGATTAACTTAAAGGGTAAAACGTTACGGACCGCAGTGTCAATTGGAAACCCAGACAATGAACACTTTGGGCTGTGGAAGACTGCATTGCCAATATTGGCGAGCATGTTTGTTTACGATAACCTAAAGACAAAACGCATGCCAGCTTTTAAGAATTGGGCTATTACTATTAAAGGGTTTCAACTTTTAAGTGCCCAGCTGCACAACGATGGATTTACTTACCTCAAAACACGCAGTTTCAATAAAGATCCCCTTAAAAATTTTTTTGAAAAAATTCGACAACGAGGTCGGCAGGCGAATAGACCGACAAGCGCTGCCTTTACCCAATTTTACAAATCTTTACTTGTTAATGGGTTTGTATCTAGACATTCGGTTGGGGCAAATTGTCACACTGACAACGCAAGTATACTTATTTGTTTGCAAAGGTTCATTACTCAGGTAACAACTGCAATTGCGTTTGTGTGTATAGTATTTACCGTCTTGCTTTTGTGTGCAGGGTTTGTCGGAAACAGATACGCCAACTACTTTGGAACCTCAGGCCCCATCTGTGCTACAAATGTGTGACCAGTTGGAACCACTCCAGCAAGCGGCACTGTCCTATGTTGCCGGTTACATTGTAAAGGTGAAAGGCAACCTCAAGAACTGCGTAGCATGTAAATTCAATGTCCTTAGAAGATCTGAAGACATAGAGGAACATTATTATACTTTACTGAAGTGTAAAGAATATGGAGGGAGTAAGGTTGTGCGCCTCCAATATTGCAATATCGAGTTTTTGAAAAACCTAATTATTGTCTACAATGTAACAAAACACGTACTCGCACACGTACCACATAGAAACAATTTACTGCACCATGTTATGGAACATCTAAATAACGTCAACTTTAAGTTTTTCCAATGTGAACATTCTAAAAACCTTCAGCACAATGTTGTGTCTGGCTTTGTAAAATTAGTAATTTTTAATTACTTCAACGGTGTAAACAAAATAATTGTTGGAAAAGATCTGCGTCCCTTACCCAACAATCCAGCACCCTTGTTACTTCAGGCACGTGGAATTTGAGAGAAACGCAAGAAATATGTTGCAAAACAGAACGAAGGTGCTGCCAAAGCTTTATAAACGATCAGACGTCGTGATTGTTATTTACCATAGACTTAAACCTAAGTACATGATACATCAAGGATTGATAGGAGTGTAACCTCCGAACCGTTGAGGTGGGGAAACTTCTTACGCGATCCAAAGATAAGTAATCTACATGCCAGCTATTACTTAGGGCATTAACTCAGCGACAACACATCTATGATACAGAAGCTCTAAGCCGACTCAGGAGAAGACAGTTACACAAGGAAACTTACAAATGGAGATAAGTTGAGAAGCGAAACAACTTATCTAGAACTTAGAACGGAAAGCGGAGACCACTTCGACCAAAGGGAAAAGAAGAGCAAGCCAGCAACTACATTGGGAGACCACTTCGACCAAAGGGAAAAACGAAAAGAAAGGCAGCAACTACTTTGCATACCTCTAAGGACAGTATTTCTATACTATACTACTAAACTTCTTTTTGGCTTTTACACTTAGATCATTGACGTGCTTGTAAGACTAACTTTTTTTTTTGCTTTCGTGAATGTTTTTATTATCTAGAACGGGTGCCACATTACATGTTACAACGGAGTGTACTTTTTCTAATCGTTTTTATACATGTTTCAGGGCAAAGAAGTACTCATGCGAGATAAGGTGCCTCTAACGGAAGAACGTTTTTGGAAGACTCTGAAGTGTTACAAATGAAGGAGGCAAGCAAACAGTGGCTAATAATGGGGAAGACTTGCGGAACAAGGTCTCGCTGCTCTCTACGCTTTCTATGTAAGAAGACGTAGTGCTTTTGCTGAAGAATATTGTTGGATTGTACGACTGTAACGCTACTACCACTAAGGAGAGTAATATAACCCTATATAAATTTTTTCAATAATAAATACTCAATTATATACTATTATAACTTGCTATGTTTTTACCACTGCAATATGTTTTGTATGCATACATACTTTTATACAATGCACTACACATATTTTACCACAATACATAACACTATATATTTTTTCAGTTTTATTGCTTAATTCTAGCGTGCCGTTAATACTATATGTTGCAATTGTATATTGCTTATCTGTATAAATGTTTATTGTATTTTAACCTGCCAATTATATTTGTGAGGCTATGCTATTTGTATTTATAATTTTTTCGATTTTTATAAAATTATAGCATACATCTGTGCCGTTAATACTATGTATACATTGTATTTTTATAGTTTTTTATTTATGTTTTTGTTATTTAATTTGCTTTCACCATTTATATCTATTAGGGTTTTACTTAACATTTTGATTATGTACTTTTAGCATTTATATTTGTGCCTGATAACTACTTTATTTTTATGGCTTTTTTACTTAGCATTTCTGTAATTTTATCTGTATGGCTATAATTGTATTCGATTATGTAAACACTTCTTTACTTTAGCTTTAACCCCTCGACATTTACAAATAGATGTCGAGGGCGTAGTGAGTAATTGCTGTGATGGGCTATTGTTTACAAAAATGAACTCTATTATAGCTTATATTGTTTTGTGTATTGTATTATTGTTAATGGTGTGTTAACATCTAGCTAACGCACTATTTTTTATTGTACTTTTGTCAATATATATATTTTTTTGATGAACAAATTATTCCTTTCAATATTCAAAAACAAGCGGTAAACGCTTGAGACCGAGTACGACCGAATGGTTCCGAAGCTGAGCCAAAATGCAGGTAACGAAACTAGACTGTTACCGGTTGGTACCATTGAGATTACATTCTATCGAAGATAGGGTTTTGTATGAGGCCAAGTCTGCTCTCAACAGAAACTCCGAAGGCAATAAAATTCTTATCAAAGAGGCGGAGCTTGAGGGTTGGAAAACATGCCGTCAACCTTTCGTCACTTAAAGTTAGAATAACATCACTAATCTTTATTACTATATTGCAGTGTTTTTTGCTGATTATTACTTTTAAGTAGATGTCTCTTTTATGTGTGTTAGCAGTACATTAAAGCAATCGTATATTGGTAGCCCTCATACAAATATAACCATATTTTGTAATAAGTTATAAATTTAATTGTTTTTATTTATTGTGTTCAATATCAAGAAGAGTTTCAAATTTTGTAGCAATTGTACAAAAATATGTTGCAAATAAAATATTGCTTAAAATAAATACATATAGTGAGACTCAAATACTACAGCATATTAGATTTATACACAATTCATTAAGCAAGAAGGCCTTTTGCAAGGATTTTAAAAAGCGTCTGTTATTATAGGTGAATAAGTGTAAACAAAATAATTTAATAATAAAGAAACAAAAGAGATGTGGAATGTAATTATGTACAATATTAATACATTTATTTACAATACTAAGTGGTAGACAGATTTGTTTCTTTCTAAACATAAAAATGCTATAAATGCTACCAAATGGCAAATGCTAATTATATTTATAGCACAGCTGATCAAATACCATGTCCAGTTGTATTCGGGCTCCTAATAGGTAAACCTCGTGTTTATCGAGGATCTACTAATTCTGGCAAAAAACATTCCATGTAAAAAAATATGAGTTTGTCAAACATTTTGTTTTTCCAAAAATTGTCATCCCTTTTTATATATTCAACGCGTAAGGGTTTATTTTCACCTGCCCAAACCACAAAAAGACAAATTTTTCGATTACAAATATGCAATTGCCTCTGAATTTGATAATACCAGTTATCGTTTGTATTAACTGTTATTACGTCGTCTTCAATTTTCCAAAATTTAAGTTTTTTTGTGCGAATAGCTTTATCTATTCCAAGTTTAAACGCAGTAATAGGACATTTTATTTCTACTATCATATCATCTCCAATTAAACCATCGGGGCTTGCTCCAATAAATTCATGCTCATCGTCAATAAAAAGTTCACAAGGTTGAATTTGAACATTCTCTTGTGCAGACAGCTGCTATAAGGCAATGTTTTCATTTTTGATACCATGGGCTACTGCCACAACAGTTGATAAATTTTTTCCGTATAATATAGTTTTTAGACTCGTTTGTTGCCATCACATAATTGTGTTCGGTTTTAGAGCTACAATATATTTTCAGTTTTAGTTGTTTTGAAGTATCTAGTACATACGTATATTAAATTTGGTTGTAGGCATGTGTGGTTTAAGTTATTACAAAACTCTATTTAAACTTTTCATATTCTATGTTAAACCTAAAATGTAGAAGCAAAAAAGCACAACCAATAAAATTAATTATTAATTATTTTTTTTTAATAATTCAAAGACATTAGGCAAGAGAGATTTTCTAATTGTTTTAATTTTTACACGTTATATTATTTCAACAAAGAGATGGCCTGTGTCATAAATTTAAAGTCTGGTTTATATGCAAAATTGTCTCGACAATTTAACGTTTACAAAATAATTTCACTGATATTCATTGAATCTGAGGAATTGGATCAGATCCACCACGCATCACCACACATCATAGTACAATTCTGTTATCATTACTTTAAAGATTCTTGTCAGACTATAGACAATAATTTTTCCAAATAATTCTTAAAATACTACTTTTTCAACAAACTACTAATTATTTAAATTGGTTCGAAGCAAACAAGTTTGCGCAAACGTTCATAGAAATGTGTATTCATTCAAATTGAGAACATTTTTTTTTAAAACAGCAACGCTACGGTGCAACAGGCAACATCAGGAAAGTGTGCTATAATATGTGTATAACAAAAGGCAAACGCAACATCTGGGGCATTCAATAGTTTCAAACTAGACAAATTTCAAGTTATTCAAAAGAGGCCTTTGAGTTTGGAAATCTGGGCAGCACATGTTTCTTATATTTGCAATCTTTTGAAATTATATTTATGCAAAATGATTATATTTATGCAAAATGATTAATTATTTAATAACTTTTTTCTAAAATACTTTACTTATTTTTAGCCGACTTTAAAAAAGGAGGAGGTTTTCAATTCCAATGTATACTATAATGTTTGCTTAGGTCTGTTGAACCCTTTAACACGGCAAAATCACGATTGATTTATCAAAACTTTGTTATCAATACACGAATTATTTAAAAACTAAATAACCACATAGGTGGTAATTTTCAACCTTTGCACAAAAAGATTCACTTCTACTTTTAAAGATATAGAGTACTATTTTGTTTATGAATGAGGACGGAGCGCATAACTTTTTTTTTCAAAAATTGATTTATTGCAATTTTACAATGATCTGACAATTGGATTGGCATAAATAAATAAACGAATGTTATGTTAAATTTATAACGAATTATATTAAAGTATGTTTTTAAAATTTTTAATTTGTTGATTATTATGCTTTTTTGCTTAAACATAATTAATAAAATAATATGTACCTTGTACCAAATAGTGCGTACACCTACCTTTGATTATTATAATCTGTAGTTGAGTCTGATGATTCCGTACCTTGTTTGCATGTTCTAAAAATGAACAGTTGACAATAATTTCTGAAAACAAACAATTGAAAAAATTGACTTACTTTAATTTCATCATATGTTGCCATCTAGCTCTGAAAGTACGTTTTCGTGCACGTTTTAAATTTTCACTTTTGTTTTCCATTATTGTATTATAAGCACTAACTAACCAAAACCAAAACTGAAAGTTTTCAAGAGTCAACACCACTCTTGGGTCATTAAGATTTTGACACATTGCGTGAAGTATGTATACGGAAGCTTATCTGGCTCGAAAGAGGAGGATCGAAAGATTTTTAAAACCCCGCCTTAAATTCAAGTTAACTGAGAAATATTGACTTAAAATGATCAAAATTGCAATTTACTCAAAAAGGGTTATTGATATCAAAAAAATGCTTCAATAATCCGAAGCAACTTAATATTAGGAACATTTTGAACCAATTTTGTTTAAAAATATGCAAAAATAAAGGCGCTAGAACGGAACAAGTTTGTTTGATGCATAGTTTTTAATAATTTTTTTTTAAGAATTGCAAATGTTTTTTGAAATTTTGCTTCAATACTCCTGTTTAAAAATGTTTCAAAATTCATGTATAATTTTATCGGTTCATTTGCGATTGTAGTTTCATCGGAAATTTTTCTCAAAAAGTCATGTTTTTGACGTTTGAGAGCAGACTTCGCTTTAATTTGGGAGATACTTACACATCATCAATTAAAATTCCTCTTTAAAGTGAGGTGCTACAAACGTATTTATAGTTTGCTTATGTCTGGAGATAAAAACGCATTTTAGAGAAAAACAAACTGTTAGACTTAATTACAAAAGTAATGTAGTAATGTTTAATTTTTGTATTAAACAAGGAATAACTCTAATTAATCTAGTTGAGGAATAAATTATTTCTATGAAAGCAATTTTTTGCAAATTTCAAACATTTGCAATTGTGTGGGAAAAAAATTAGGTAGGTACCTAACTATTTCAATCGTAGCTCTAGCGCTTCTCACTGACAGAAAGCGCTAATAATAAATACATGATTGCTAGGTAGAAAACTATAATACATTTTTTTTGCAAAAAGTATTTTTATTTTCACAAAGTGGGTATTAACAAAAAACAATTATTATAATACCTAAAACATGTTTGCCAAAAACTGTAAAATCTCTAGGTTTCTAAATAAAATTTAAAAAAATTCCTCTTTTCTAGCATACAAAAATCCCTAGACATGGCAACCATTTCTACCTGATTTAGTCAGGTAGAAATGAAAGCTTCTAACAGTAGGCAACAAAAACTACCAACCAAAACGACAAAAGGTGGCTAGCTGTTTGATTTTGAACTAACATAGCTTAACTCATCACCAAATGTACAGATTACATAGGTTTGTTGTACGACTAAATGATAGCCATAAAGAAGTCTGTATACTCAACTTTTTAGGATTAATGATGTAAACTCGCCTGCAAATTATAATTCACTAGGGCATTTTATAAGCAACTATTTTTACTAAAAATACCACTTGCATGGCATGGTTTGGTTAGTTGCATTAAACTTTGAGATGACTTCTCAATGATAATGATTTATAACTCTAAAGGTTTATAGAAACTATAGGGTCATAAATCTTTTATTTTAAGTCTTAAGGATTTAAACATTAAACTCAGGTTTTGAGGCTTGTTTTGCACCATCCAAAACGTTTTGTAAACTTTTCTCTTTTAGTTTTCAACAAATTTAGCTGAAAATTACGTATATGGAAATTAAAGCAATTTGTATAATAGGTATTTACATAGAATTTTGACTGGGAAAATCGGTTTTAATAATTTTTTTCCAATTAAAAGCTAATGTAGTCCCATATCAACTTGATCAGGATCTGAATAGTAGTTTTTCAGATATTCTTATTAATGCTTTTTTTGTCATATATTTTTGACCCTTACAATTAATTATAAAAATATGTGAGAAACAAAAAAAATTGCTTTTAATATATTTAAAAAGTAGTTTATTAATTTAATTAATTTAATCAAATTTAACAAAAAGCAATATGAATCTGTGAGAGTTTTTGGTTTTATAATAATTTATATATTTTTTTAAGTAAAAATAAGCCAATAAGACGCTAAATAGCTTGTATAATTAAATGATCTTGATGAGAGCCATATGGCATCTCAAGTTAAAGAGAGAGAACATGGACTTAGCATCCCTGGAAAAGGTGGTGGTGGAGGCCAGTCAGTAGATTGTAGATTGTAGATTGAGAAGGGGTCGTTTGGCGCTTTCCACCTTACAGAACTGCGACCAATTTGATCTATTGTTCTTGAACCCTACGCTCATTGTTTCCCCAGGAATTCTAGACTTTTTGTAAAGCCAAGTATATTCCTAAGTGGCTTGTTTTTGACTTCGACAGGCGTTAGTCTCGCACTGTCTAAGTAGGTCAGCCTTTGGGACGCTAACGCATCGCAATTACAGAGTATGTGCTCAGTGGTTTCACTGACCGATTCACATAGTCTGCAGTTCTCACTGTCCACCAGACTCAGCTTTTTAAGGTGATACCTTACTAAGCAGTGTCCAGTAAACAGGCCTGCAATGATTCTTATATCATTCTTCGATAGAAGAAGAAGCTTTTTTGCATTCTCTGGCGAATATTCGATGAATATCTTCGCCTGTCTTTGCCCAGGAGTATTCTCCCAGTGGCGCATTTTAGTTGCCAATTCCCACCTAAGTATCTCCGTCCGTTCATGCGATTTCGTTAGTCTACAGAACGGTTCGGGGCCTATTGGAGGAGCTTTCGAACCTGCTTTCGCTAATTCGTCGGCAATTTCGTTTTCTTCAATTCCTTCATGACTTGGTACCCAAATGAGGGCAAGCTTGTTGCCCATTGCCAAGTTTTTGAGGGACTGTCTGCATTCCCAGACCATTCGAGACTTAGTGTTATTTGCACTGACAGCTCTTATGGCCGCTTGACTGTCAGACAGAATGCACATCTTTTTGCCTTTAATACGCCTTTGCAGACATTCTTGGGCAGTTAGATCTATAGCAAGTGTCTCAGCTTGCATAATTGAGGGTGTGCTACCTAGGGCTATTGTTGCTCGGTATTCTGGACCATAGATTCCTATACCTGTCCCTTTAGTTGTTTTTGATCTATCTGTGTACCAGATAGAGGAGCTCACGCCAATTTGTGCGATTCGACTTCGAGCCGCATGACGGTCAGTAATGACTGTTTTAAACGGGGTTTCGAAGTCATGCATTATTGACATGACGTCCCTTGGTTGTTCAAGAAAACCCGGCTGCAGAAGGTCAAGTATCTTGAGGTGACCTGTTCGGTCTCCTAATTTGATTGGGCCAGCCTCAGAGATGCTTGCAAACTCTTCCTTTGCACCTGTAGGTGGAGGGGCGTTAAGTTTAGCAGCACCTCTAGAGCGGTAGTAGGAGCCGTGCACATGACTCCTGTAATGCCCAGGCACGCAAGCCGCTGCAATTTCTGCAGCTTGCTTTGTGTCGTTGTTTCTCTGGTTTTCGTCCACCATACAAGAGATACGTATGTGACGATGGGTCTTATTACCGTAATGTACAACCAGTGTATCACTTTCGGCTTTAGACCCCATGTCTTGCCAAAGAGCTTTCGACATGCCCAAAAGCAGCCCGTTGCTTTCGCAAGAGTCTTGTCAACGTGGGTGTTCCATTTAAGTTTACTATCTAGGGTTACTCCTAGATATTTCACTTTGTTGGAAAATTGAATCGATAGTCCTTCCAGTTGCGGAGCTTTAAGGTTTAACTTTTTACGTCTGGTAAATGGGACTATGGTGGTCTTTTTAGGGTTAACACAAAGTTCCTCCTTATCACACCATCTTTTGATTGTGTTCAGGGCGTTCTGCATTAGGCTGGAAATGACAACCCATGCATGCATGTAAACTGAGCGGGGCGAGAGTGAGAACGTTGATCAAAAAGTCAGAGCGGTTGGACGAGCAGTATTATGAATATTTAAACTGTTAATTGGTTATTGATAGAGAAAGATAGTTAACGTGTTGATCTTGTTGATCATGTTGTTTTGTGGTATAATTGTGAATTCAGTGCTGACTCCCTGAATTCGGAGGAATAATAAAAAAATACGTTAATATGAAATATCCACGGCAGAAATTATAGTTTAATACCTGGGGTACGGTCTATGTGGTAATACATTTCAGACTGTTTCGGTTGTACTCCCATGACGTCTGTAGACATTTACAGATTGCTATCCTGGTTCTCTACTTCCTCGAACAGAGGCGAAAAGGTAGAGGAGTGGGCTGGAGCCTGTTAACCACAATGGTTATGTTCCGATCATTGTATAAAAAAGTTGTGGATTTTCCTTTTGCTGGTATGACAGAGTAATGCGTAATGTCCTTAGGTTCTTCACTTATTAATCTTTATTTTATACCTTTTCCTATTACGTATTGTTCCTGGCCAGTCTATTTCGCGTAATGTGATTGAGGACTAGCGACACCGTCCACGTTGCTCCAAAACCAGGTAACGAAACAATGAAGACATCATTGAGAACACGATGCTAAAGAAAAGGGGTGAAGATTGAGTTAATCGAGTCCAGGGAGTGGTTGTCAAAGTTTAATGACCCTGGCGATGTCTTCCACTATCAGTTCGAGAGGAAGAGAATCCTGCGAGGGGGAGAACAGCCTCCGGTACTTTACAGGTATTATTGACAGGTACATTATAGGGGTTTTAAACCCGTGATGAATCCAGTGTTTTAGAGGTTTAGTAGAAATCATCCCATTGCGTCAATTGTCACCAGAATGTAACTAAATTTTAACAATGTCTTCATCAAAAATGTCTCCATGGACGTAGCTCGTTTTTTTTGTGTTAAAAACTTTAAAATGTCTTTAAAAACAGTTTATTTATGACCTTAATTAAAAGGATTATTTGATCGATTTAGAATCTAATAAATACAAAATAAACGAGCTACGGCGGTGTATTCAAATGTTTTCAACAATTGGCATTTTTAATTTAAAAAAAATATACAAAAATATGAAAATGGCATGTATTCTACACAACCTCTGTCAAGTAAAATTTTTCTGAATTTTCATTAATTTAGTCGGCTGGTTCAAAGTGGTCGACGTGCGGTCACAAACATAACATCTAAAGGATTTTCGAGAACGGCACCGTCTACCGGTCGTAAAGTTTATGACTTTCTTTTACAATCAAGTAACTAGTGGATCTACAAAAGTTGATATTTTTGGAAATATGAATTTTAAAAGTTTAAAAAATCCTACAATTGAGAGCTTTTTATCAATGAAAAATATATGAAAACAAAGAATGGAATACAAAAAATTTTTTTTTTTGATTATTCATATCAAATATAATATATAATAATACTACTATTATATATATATATATAATAGTAGTAGATATATATATATAATAATACTACTTAATAGAAATTTTAAAAAGTTTTATTGTTTATAAGTACTTTTCAGTAAGGAATGAGTCTTTCTGACTTATATGCGCACTGGTTCTCTTGGTTTTAAATAATTATTTATCATTTAGGTTTATTTATTCTTCACTCTTAATTGAAAAACGAAAACAAATTAGAGTACGTTTTGAAAATTGTCAATTGTGCCGTAGAATTATATCGGCGTAAACGTAAAGTAGAGGTTGAATTCTGCTGCGATTGCGATTTAACACGTTTTGGTAAAACAAAAGTCAGCTAGCACTTTTGTGTTTTATCACTGTGTATGAATTTTAAAATATAATTGTCGAAGGATTTAAACAGAGTGTGGCAATGCATGGGCTCAAATATGCCAATTTAGTTAGTGATGGTGATAGTAATGTCACTAGAAAGCCGGTCCTACAAAACCATGATGGTGCACAAAATAGAATGTTACAATCACCTTTTGTGTAATTTTTGCAACCATTTAAAAGAACTGACTTTTAAATGAATTAGCTCTAAAAGGCAACTGGTAGCTTCTGATCAGAGAACCTATTTAAAAAATAATATATGCCGATTTCGAAGTGTTATACAATGAGCTGTAAAGAATAGATGCAAGGAAGATTGCTCCCATGAAGAAAAGATAGATAAACTTTGTCGTGAAATACATAATTTAGTATATCATATTTGTGGCGATCATTCCAACTATGATAATTATTTTTGCAAAAGTAATATATTTTTTTCCAAAACCAATTTTTTTGCTAAATGCTTTTGTGGATTTTTTAGGCAATAGAAGCAACAACTGGGTAGAAGAAATCACCATCAGTGGTTTATTTCAAGATTTAGAAGTAGTTTTGAATCGCTTAGTTCAGCATGCTGACAGTCTACTATTAGATATGGACAACAATTCGGCAGAATGTTATAATTCCGTAGCAAAATTTGTGGAAGAAAAACGAATTAATTTTTGGCAAAAGAATTGTACCAGCTCAGGTGCCATGCAGCTGGTATCAGTTTTAGTGCAAGATCTCATGATTATCCGCGTTTAATTCATCACGAGATCGCAAAACGTAGTCCAGGCAAATTTCTAAAAAATTATATAACAAAAAAAGAAAAACAATATGTCAACCGAAATGTGCGACGACGTCTTTTCCCTGAATTATTCAAAAAAAGAAACGTTACGTTGAATCTGATAGAGAATACGACCCAGAGGCGGCATTGCCAGAGGAGAAAAAAAAACAGAACCGCTTCCAGAATCATTTGAAGCAGCTAAAGACGGTTTAATTAAACCGTCAAAAAAAAACAAGATCTGAAATTGCACAACTAGACAAAAAAACTATTGGACAAAGCAGTGGTCGATTGTGGAAGGATGAAAGATATAATAGGCTAATGCCGTCTTCATTTGGAAAAATTTGCAAAATGCAACGCTTCACGTCTTGTGCTGCAACTGTGCAGTCTCTTTTATATAATAAATTTATCTAATAAAGTAATCAATATTTTTTACTGTTGAGATTATTATTATTTATTTTATTTTTTTATTGTACTTTATTTTTATTTATTCCTTCTTGTGCTTATTCTACTCTCTCACATAGAAGGTTACCTGCGGCAACATAATTATATAATAAAGCAAACCTATTTTTATTTATTTTTAAAATTAAGATTACTATTTATTATTTTATATTATTTTAAAAATAAACTTTTTATCCTACACCAACTCAAAATGAAATTTTCTCGCCTCTCGACAGCCGAGAAAGTACATTATTTCCAGGCTAGTCGAGACAAAACAATCTGGTTTTCTCCGCCAGGCGTCGCTGTTATAAGAAACATCACTTTTTGACATCTGTCAAGGTTTAACATTTTGAATTTGCGATTGGCGGTAATATCCTCAAACCAATTTTAAGATAATGCTCGATTATAAGGTAATTTGTGTATGATAAAAAATAATGTGTAAACCACAGCCGCAAAGTGATCTTCCAGGCCTTGAGAAGTGGGCAGGCTCGCCTTTGGCTTGCCTGTCCATATCTTCTCTCGGCCTGGAAAAATACCACTTTGCCGCCTAGGTTTAGAATATACTATTTATCAATTTTTATTACATAATCACTTTTTTATCATTATCACTTTGTATGATTTTAATAATATGTCTTTTTCTGTCTATATTATAATTGCTCAAATTGTTCAAAAAATTTATTTAATAGTTGTAGATTTATATTAGAGCACAATACTTATACATGAAGGATAATATTTAACTCAGATAAATAGGTACACCACTCGCTTTCAGCTCGTGTCGCAAATTTTATCTTTGAGGGTGATAGTTTTCATCATGCGCGTGTTGAATAATTTACTGTTTTCACTGCAATAAACACGTTATTATTACAAAAAAATTGATTATTGTTTATAAAACTTATTGTGAAATATCTACTTCAATTACTAATTTGTATTAAGTACTTGTTTCAGTCAGCAATGAACAAAATGAAACTTTTTTTTGCGGCAATAAAATTTTGTTTGCCCGTGCAGTTCTTATTTGAGTGAATGGTATTATTTACTGTTGAACCTTAGCATTACGCAATGGATATATCAGAAAGTTTTTTAATATGATATCATTTCCAAAGGTCGGTTTTCTTCACAGTTTTCTACACAGGGTGACGCAAAAACGACGAGTAAACGACTGAGAAAAAATATTTAGGCTTTGCCCCTCAGCTGTCGTAGAAAAACACGAGGGATAGCAAGAACCGAATTGAGTTTGTCTTTAAAACGCTCTTGTGTATATATGTTTCATGTGTCGCCCAATCGATCCGTCTGACTGCTCAAGCGTTTCTCTAACTAAGAATATAGAGGGGTGAGTTGAAGTAGATTGTTGATGATAATGTAGCTGGCTGTTGCTATTCTGTACACTGTTTTCGAGTGAATAATTAAGACTAATAATCGTAGAACATAGACATCCTGACAAATTTATTATGGAGAAAGAGTTAACTGTTATTAAATTGAATTTAATTGTTAAAATTTGGCTAAACGCAAGATTTGAATTAAAAAGTTTTACAAATCTATATATATATATAAATAAAACCCGTTTTTCGTTGTCACGACATAGCGTGAAAACGGCTTGACCGATTTGTCTGATTTTTTTGTAGTCTTCTAATACTCTGTACAAGGTTCTTACGGAAAAAATTATTAAGAAAATCTCTCAAAAAGATTGAAAAATATACATTTAATGTTGCATATTTTAAAAAAAGCGCGTTACAAATGTCAACGTCATTCAATTTAAAACAAAAAACTCTGTGGTGATCTATGACAGTTATGACACCACAGACATAACCGCGCTAACAAATGTCAACGTCATTCAGTTTAACTTCCCTTTCAAACATTTTAAAAGGGAAGTACGAAGGCGAAGATGTTTCAATCCCACGCATCCCTATGATACCGAACGATATACCATTCAGTTTTAAACGTTTACAGTTTCTAGTGCGGCTTGCATTTGCAATGTCAATAAATAAATCGCAAGGGCAGTCGCTAAGTGTATGTGACATCTACCTAGAAAATCCATGTTTTTCACATGGCCAATTATATGTCGCCTGTTTCCGTGTCAGAAAACCATCAACATTATTTATTTACGCGCCAGAACATAAAACGAAAAATTTAGTTTATCAAAAAGCATTAGAATAGAGAGAAGCAGTGAAGGGTATAGAGGCTATTAGTTGCTTTCTAGAGCGCGCGTGATATTGAGCTCAGTGTTTATTTCAAAATGCCCAGTTGTTCAATAGCGATTTGTAAAAATATAAGTGAAATTATTGAACCTACGGAATAAACACTATTATAAAATATATATTTTGTTGTTTATTTAATAAAATTAGTAAAGTCCTTCTCAGGTATGACGAGACCAGGGAAATAAGTATTCATTTTTATATGGAGGATATTATAGATTCCAGTTCAAATTGAATAGAGACGCATACATAAGATAGGTCAGCTATACAAAATAAAGTAGTGCATCAAATTTATGCTAAGGCGGTACGAAGTTCGCCGGGTCAGCTAGTCATATAATAAAATTTAATAATAATTAATTATTTTGACCCCAATCTCGTTTATGATAGTGTTTTGAACAATCTTTTGAGCTAAAAAAGAAATTATAAAAATTAAGAAATTATTAACAACTATTATTAAAAAATTGAAAATTATATTAAAAATCTTCGCGAAAACACAGAAAGCAGCATTATTACGTGCATGTCATATTGTTAGAATTTTTCTATCAAATTTATTATTAAAGCTTTTTTTGAGCAAATGATGTCAATTTGTACGGTTCCATGTTACTCGTACAGATAACTAACTAAATATTAAATAAAAGTTAATTAGTTAAAAAAATTGCAAATTCAATTTCTCAGTTCATCGTAATAGTAGAAGATCCTTTGCTCAGGTGTGCTGACGGATATAGTCCAGACTTTTCCTATCGACATTCCAGGGGAAACGTTCGTACGAATCAATCGAGGATAGGTTTAATTAATAATTTTATTTCTGAATAGATATTTTGGTTAAGTTGTTTATAATTTTAATTCTGATAACTTTAGAATACGATTTACTGTTACTTTTAATTTTATATTTAAATAAATATAATTATTTTTTATTTTGTTTAAACTGTGCAAAGATTCAATAATCTGTTTGTGTTAAGTAGAAGTAAGTTAGAAAATGTTTGAGACTATAACATAGAATGAATCTTTAGCTGGTGCAAGAGATACGTCTTTAGATTACCAAAAAAATTCAAAAAATAAAAAACAAAGTATGTTTACATATTTTATTAACAAATAGTAATAAAATTAGCGGGAAGTAGGCTGTGATTATATAGAAAAAAATTGTTCTCCGTATTTCTAGTATTTATGAATAAAATATACAATATCAGCCAAATATAAAATTATAATTAAATCCAATTTTTAATACTTGGTGTAGTAACCATCATTTTCTTGACACTCAGTTAACCTACGCGGCATACTTCCAACCAAACGTTGAAAAATATTTGGTGTAACAGGCCTCCAAATTTCTCTCACATGAGTGGTTAATTGATGAACGTTTCTTTGACGAACTCCATGAAATCCAATGTTTTCCCAATCTTTTGTCATTAAGCCCCATAGATTTTCTATAGGGTTTAAATCAGAGGATTTGGCTGGCCATGAAAGAACTACAAATTCTGGACGGTTTTCAAACCATTGCCGATCCACTCTTGCCGAATGAATAGGCGAGTTATCTTGCACAAAAACAATTGACTCGCGGCCGACCCAAGGAAAACGGTTAGTAACTTCTAGAAGAAATTGGGTTTCCAGTAAATTAACAAAAGCTTCTGCCGTAAAACCGTTTGAATTTAGATTTGCGGTAGCTTCAAATTTGTTAAGCCAATTATAAATATTTCTTTTCTGTAATTGTTTTTGTTAATATTGTCGCATTTTTTTTATAATTTACTTACAGATGTGTTTAAGTTTCGTGAAATATCTGCAAATAACATTGCACATTGGGAACGTGAAAAAAATTCAGTCAAAACGTTAACTCCAGCATCAATTTTTTTTGACTTAGTGACCTTAATTTTTTTTAGTCTTAATACTTACCAACTACTCTATACATTATATCCAAAGAAACATCACTTGCACCAGCTAAATGACCCATTGTAAGTTATAGTCTCAATTATTTCCTCACTTTCTTTTATTTAACACAAACAGCTATTAAAACTTTGCAAAGTTAAAACCAAATAGAAAATTACTGTTTTATTTTGAAATTAATTTAAACTAAAGGGCTCAATTGTGGCTATGTAAGTTTTACGTAAATCTTGCAAAAATTAGAAGAAACCTTTCAAAATTAAACTTTTCAGCAGAATAAATATATGGTTTTCCCATATATAACTATTGTTTTTATTAAACAATAATTATATCGTATAAACGACTACAAATATGTTTAAACTTGGTTCACTTTTCTATAGATTTATTTGAATATAAAATTAAAAGTAACAGTAAATCGTATTCTGAAGTTATCGAAATTATAATTCAATATAATTAATTATTACTTTATTTGTTTAATTAATTCAAATTGCTTTTTGTTTAATTTGTTTAAATTAAAGAAATAAATAAACTACTATTTGAATATATTAAAAACAACTTTTTTTATTTTTCAAGTGTCAAAAATATAGGTCAAAAAAAACATTAATAAAAATATCTTAAAAATTACTAGTCAGATCCTGATGAGACCACAGTCATGGGAGGCATCAGCGTTTAATTGAAGAAGAAGGCATTAAAATCGATTTACTCATTCAAAACTTCAAGTTATTAATTTTCAGTAAATAGAGCATTAAATATTGACATTTGTTGACGTTATCCTATTATTTTAAAATCTCTTCAGTCTTGAGAGATTGAATTACTACCAAAACCACTAAATCGCCAGCTTTTAGCCTTCAAACAAAGAGCACAGGTTTGGCTTAAATCATATACCCTAGTGTACTTAGTGTATGCTTAAGTTAATATTTGTCTGTATCTTGCACAATATAACAATTGACGTAACACCCGGTATAATTATAAAAACTCTAAATATTTGTAATAATTGAATAAAACATCATTGTTAAAAAGTCATCTGTGTGAGTGTTTTAACCAAGCAGATTCTTAATTTGTTTAATTTGTGACTTTTAACTCCGAATTTTTTTACAATTGTTGAGCAATCTTACAAATTTTAAGAAAAAAAAATTAAAAAATTATTAAAACTTAGTAAACATATTATTAAAAATTTTATAATTATTTTTTATAATAATTCAGATAATATGAACGCAAATGAGTGGGGAGATAGTGACTTAGCTTGATTCTTTAAAAAACAAACTTATATATTCTATTTAGCTTTAAACACACTTTGTGGGTTTTGTTTTTAATTTAATTGTTAAATCGGCTTGAATTAAGCAAAATTGCTTGAAAATAATAATTGTAATGTTTGTATAATACAGTTTATTATACCTAAATTGAAACAGCATTTATAAAGTACAGTTTGGAAATGCACAAATGTATTTTTGAATCTTTAGCTACTTCTCGTAGAAGCAGGTAAAATGACTAAATCTTTTTGATAATGAGAGAAGAGTATGACGAAGATTTTATTGCTTAATCCGATGATTGACAGCTGTCAAAAGCTAAGAAAAATTTAAATTTGCAACCAACCAAACACAGTTGTGCCATGCAAGTGGTATTTTTAGTTAAAACAGTTGCTTATAGAAGGCCCTAGTGAATTATAATTTGCAGGCGAGTGTACATGTAATATTTGCCTTATTACAACAAAACAGTACAATAAATACATTTACTGTATTGTTTTATCAAGTCTGGCAAATATTAACAATACATCATAAAAAAATACTATAATCAATAAACGAAAATGGATACTTCAAAGACATGTCTTGTATTTAAGAAGTAAGAAAATTGTTTATTCACAATTCAGTTTCGGCAGTGTAAAAATTCTAACATACATAATACGACTTATATTTTTAAAAGTTTTGTATCACAGATTTTTGTTGTCTGATATTTACCCATTTGCTCTAAAACCTCGACAAACAACTTTCAATCACAATTGCCTACATAAATTAATTATTAATCATTGATACATTTTTTATGAAAACTACTATCATTATTAACGTAATAGAATTGTATACTTCTGGTCCCTTTATGGGTTTTGTCACTCTAACATACATTGTTGTAGCAATCGTAAGACACAAACAAAATCCTGGAATTAACGAGGAACATTAAAATAACATTGACTCTCGTTATAACATTTTAGTATGTATAAACAAACTAAATAAATAAATTGTATTAAAAAGTAATAAAACATCAGAACATGCAGATTTAAGAATTATTGCGACTTTGGCAAAGCATCAGATGATAATCGAATTCTATTTCCTCTTGTTATCTGCGATTCATCAAAATGGTCTTCGCAAATACGCAAGCTTCAAGCGAATGCTTCAACCCAAAAGGTTAAAAAAAATCTGCTTCCAAGCATTACAAATGGTCTCGGGTTTTGAAAAATGAAAAAACTGTTTGTTCTCGGTATTATATGTAAATTAGGATATCTGCATCAGTACTTTGCATAAGGGGACGTCATCATCTACAAATTTGAAAAAAATCAAAACACGCATAATTTACTTGCTCCAAAACGTTTTACCTTATGACACGGCAACACAACCCTACATTTCTAGCCACACTACACTTAATTTAGCACAACAAGCAACAACTCTAACCAAAAAACAGCGCTATTGCAAAAAAATAAATGACATGACATGTAATTTAATGACAATTGACCTATTTCCAAACCACATTTAACACTTTTCGTGTGTTTTTTTTTATCTATTTTTTTCTCTTATGTAATTACGAGGGTTTCTCTGCAAGGTGGCATTTACATAGATAAAAATACAAAGGTTTTTATGCCGTCTTAAACGGGCTTCACCCCCCGTGCGTCACGGTATCTAATGTACTATAAAAGCAACATCGAATATAAATATTACTTCAGTAGCTGATCAAAACAATAATTAAGTTGTCGCCATTGAAAATAATATTTTGAATCTAATAAAAAGAAATGATTACATTTAATAAATTTTAATTTTTTTTGTAGGAAAATTATTAAAATTTTAATTTTTATTTATTAAGTCACATCTAGTTTCTGTCGTAATTTGTTCTTCCAAGTATATAACCTTGTACAAAATAATTTTAAAGTATTTACATATGCTTGTCGTCTTGTAATGGTAAATGGCTTTCATTTTTACATCACGCTTGCATTGAGCATGAGCATGCGCATAGCATTGTTGCCGCGTTTTCTTGTTGACAGCTCTTGTTAAAAATAATTTTTTTGGTTTAACGACCGTACTTCAGATTTATTCATTTTATTTTGTCGAAAATAAAAAATAACACAAGTTTCCATACGACAGCAAGAACAAAAAAAATTAATATTATAAATTGATAGTTAAGTTAGTTAACTGTCAACTTTTAAAAAGCACCCGAAAAATTCTGTATCATGGAAAATAGATTGGAAGAGAAAGTGCATCTTTATAGCCACCAAGATCTCCAAACATGACTTGCTTAGATTTTTATTTGTGGTAAAAAGCAAAAGATGTGTACCTAGTAAGGTACCCTGAATGTCTTTTGTAAGGCACAGTGTACCTAGTAAGGTACACTGTTGTTGGTCTAGTAAGACTGACAACAAAAAAAGACATTGAAATATTGACATCTTTTGAAAAAGACCGTGTCGAAAAGGTAAAAGAAATTGTCGACGTTTCTTTCTTCTTTAAAAAAAAGACATGATGCAAAGAAGAAAAATGCACTTCAAAGTATTTCAGTAGCTGATTTAGTATTTTTGTTATTTTTTTTGTGTCTAGTTAAGATACGTGCATTATTGTTATTTCTGTTCTTCATGTTCAAACAAAATAAGTTGTTTATTAAAGATTTGTTATTTGTTAATTAACTGTGTAAACATGTTAGTCTAATATTGTCAGTTCATAAAGCGTATTGCTAAAAATGTATAACCTGTCATATTAGTTTCACTTTTCCACCAATAACTTTTGTTGCAAAAATGATATTGACGTGCAGTTTTTGAATTTGCACATGTTGATCAATTTTCTTTAGCTTTATAGCAAGACTTATAAACTGTTGTATTTATATTTAAAACAAAAAAAGTTTAAAAAAATTTTAAACAGTACTACGTAACTATTAAAAAATAAAGTTACAGGATAAAATAAATTGTTTAATTTATTAAGCATCAAATAAAACAAAATCATCTTTTCATTGAAACCAATTGTGTCAAAATTGGTTGAGGCATTGTTTATGTGTTGACACAAGCCAAATGCAAGCCAAAGTTATAGAGGTTTTTTGGATTGCATACCCGCAACCTCTTCCTACTCACATTTGACAAATTAGAGTAACAAGTGCCAGATTAATTTTGTGCCAAATTTTTTCGTTTTTGCAAAAAACATATTTTTAATTAACTTTTCTTAGTCTTATAACAACAAAAAAAAACATTTTTTTTAGTTGGTTGTGACAATTTCTCGCTTGTGCGGCTAATCTAGAAACTTGAAAATAATTTCTAGCGATTTCTTTCTGCCTCTTTAGTTAAATTTTTTTTTGCTTACAAGTTTTATAACAAGCGGTTTTTAAAATATGGCGATCTATGGTGATCTTTTTTATCGAGACACCCGGTACATACATTATAAAATTATTAAAAATTGTTATTAAAAAATTGTATTAAAAATTCTTGTAAAAATCCAGAAAGCACCATTATTATATACATGTCATATTGTTGAAAATTTTGTAGCAAACTTATTATTTAAGGATTTTTCAGACCAATGTTGTTAAGTCTGGACTGAAGCTTCTCATTGAATAGTTTCTCTACGATAGAAGGCAAATTATTAAAAGTCCTCATATTTCAAAAATAAACTTATAGCATCTTGTTTGTTTGAAAAGAATTTTGCATTCTTGTATCCACTTGTAAGCTTTTTTTCCATTTTCGTATTTATATTCAATTCAATGGCTAATTTCTTCATCTTAACAGTATTTCTAGCTGGTTTTACTTTTTTGCAATAGAAACTTTATTTATTTGTACTTACAAAAAAACGCAATTCTTGTTATTATAGTTTATGGAATTGAACTACATCTATTATAAAAAACTGTTTACCTTATATAAATTTTTAAGTTCAACATTAGTTCTAAAGCATGAATTTTACAATAACAAGAAGATATGTGTCATTGAAACTGTAATCAATGCATTCAGTATTGAGCAAAAGAAGTTTTATTTTGTGCACGGTATGTTGGACGTTTCTAATGATTTACAAGTCTTTGGTAATTAGAAGTATAGTCATCCAAATCTTGCTTTGCGTTAATGACACTGCAATGACTATTAACTTAAAGATAGCAAGCTGTGGAAAACTCCGTCATAAATCACGTTTCAACTAGTCAACCCAAAACAGTACAAAGCCGTTTTTACCTGGAATTTTTGTTTGTTTTTATGAGGTAATAAATAAAATAATGATGAATTATTTTAATAAAGTTTTATATTATACCCACAATAAACATATATACGCCAATGCCAAAATCATTATCATCATCATTATTAACTACGTTTATAATAAATTCTTAAAAATTTGGTTAAAAACCAATATCTTTTACTTTAATCACATGTTTGACGTAATTGATATTTTTTATTTCTGGTAGAATATAATCTACGGCACTTTCAGTTATTCTTAGAGATTTATTGTTTTTCCAAACTGCGTTTTTTAACGTACTTTATACTAATTCTGTGGGATAATACACAGGTGCAAGGTGCAATATTATGTCTTTTTGAGCTGGCAATTTTACTGCTTTTGAAAGTATACTGTTTCAGTGATAGCGTTTTAAAGACAAACTCAATTCGGTTCTTGCTATCCCCCGTGTTTTTCTATGTCAGCTGAGGGGCGGAGTTTAAATATTTTATCTCAGTCATTTACTCGTCACCCTGTCTAGCTGAAGAAAACTGACCCTTTGAAATGATATCATAAAAATACTTTCTGAAATATTCATTCTGTAGTGCCAAGGCTCAACAGTAAATATTACCATTCACTCATATAAGAACTGCACGGGCAAACAAAATTTTATTGCCGCAAAAAAAGGTTGTTCTGGTTCATTGCTGAGTTGAATGTTATCGTTCATGTATAAGTATTGAGCTCTAATATAAATCGACAAATATTAAATAATGTTTTTGAGAAACCAGAGTAATTATAATATAGACAGAAAACAATATATTAAAATCATACATAGTGATAATGATAAAAAATATTCCGGGTGAAGAAGAGAAAGTATAATTATGTAACAAAAATTGTACAATTAAAGTTATTTTCAAAATAATATAAAATAATAAATAGTAATATTAATTTTAAAAATAACAAAATAGTAGGTTTGCTTTATTATATATGTTGCCGCAGGTAACCTTCTATATGAGAGAGTAGAATAAGCACAAAAAAAAATAAATAAAAAAAATATTACAAAAAAAATAATAATCTCAATAGTAAAAAAAGGATGCTGGGGATATAATAACTCCGGCGCAATACATTTATGGTAAAATTGTATCAGATGTGGTTCCATTTTTTCTTTCCAAAAAAAATCATTTTTATAAATCTGACAAAAAAAACAAATCAATGAAGGAAAACTGATCTAAACACATTTACTGCATTTTAAAACTCATACCTTTTTAATAGACATTCCTTCTGGAGTCCAAATAACAAAATAGCAAATTTCTTTCTTGACTATGTGACTATGTAGCTAGCTGCCCCTGTAGTTGGTAAAAATAGTCGGCATTTGTTTTTAAGTTTATATTCCCTTCTCTGTCTATTGTATAATATGTATCACTTTCTTTTTTTATAGCCTTTTTTATAAACTCATGCGATGTAATATTTTGCATCGAATAAGGGCATTTAATTTCAATTATAGCATCATTTCCCAATAGAGTGCCAGTGAATTTTTTTTATCTAAAAAAGATTGCACAGTTGAAGCACAAGAAGTAGAACGTTGCATTTTGCAAATTTTTCCAAATGAAGACGCCGTTAGCCTCTTATATCTTTCATCCTTCTACAAACGACTACTGCTTGGTCTAATAGTTTTTTTTTCTAGTTGTGTAATTTCCGATGTGGTTTTTTTTAACGATTTAAGTAAATTGTCTATATTTGCCTTAAATGACTCTGGAAGCGGTTCTGATTATTTTCTTTTCCCTGGCAAGGCCGCCTCTGGGCCGTATTCTCTATCAGATTCAGCGTAACATTTCCTTTTTTTGGATAATTCAGGAAAAAGATCGTTTATTGCTAGTTAAATTGGTTCCTAAATGTCATTGGGCATATCATATACTGATGTCTACAATTGTAGCAATTTTAATAATATTTATACACTGATAAAATGTTAGAAGTATATGACATTATATAAATTGCAAATGATTGCAGATCACTTTTTTTTTTATTAAACACACGAGGCGAAGTTTTCGTCTAATATTTTTTTTACTTTTTCTTCGAGCATTTACTTCAAGTTTATTATTATTGCTCATTTTGCACTTTGGAACAAAACAAACTAGGTAATTCACAAATCTTGAATCTAAACTCACTATTTCAAACTTAAATCTCAACTAACTATGATGTACTGAATAAAATGCTACAGGATCCGCATTTGAAATAGGTAGATGTAGATTGTAGATTGAGAAGGTCGTTTGAGCTGCGGCCAATTTGATCTACTGTTCTTGAACCCTACGCTCATTGTTTCCCTAGAAATTCTAGGTTTTTAGTAAAGCCAAGTATATTCCTAAGTGGCTTGGTTTTGACTTCGGCAAGCGTTAGTCTCGCACTGTCCAAGTAGGTCAGCCTTTAGGACGTTAACGCATCGCAATTACAGAGTATGTGCTCAGGTTTCACTGAGCGATCAACATAGTCTGCAGTTCTCACTGCAGATAAACCATAATCATAATGAACTGCTTTTTCCTCACGACCGAATTACTTAGATTCTTAAGACTACAGTTGACGTTTTTTGAAAACTATCCTACTTACCGTTCTGGCAGATACCTTAAAAAGCTGCAACATTTTGTAAATAATAGTCACTTTTAACTGTTTCAATATCTACCTGAAAAACAAGAAAAAAACGCTTAATACTTGTGGAATCATTGTTTGAATCTTTGACAAATTCATCGTAGCCGCAACTCATAGCTTCACATTCTCTTATTGCTAAATGAGACAAAAGCAACGCGTGCTCTATTTTCTAAAGTTCAAACACCTCTAAATTGTATAAATCCAAAAATAACCTGAAAGCACAACTGTACCCTACTCACTAGAAATAATCATATTCTGGACGCAATAAGTCTTGAAAAAATAGTTTTGTACACGTTTCGTAAATGAAATAAAAAAATTTGAAATATTATTACAAGAAAATAAACACAGAACGTCAAAATTAAGTCATTTAGCAGCGGAGTATCGACAGAGTTGAAACCAGTCAAAACTAGGGTATTCATATATTTGTAACTGTACAAGGTTTTATAACTGAGAGCATGTTATCCAGAAATTAGCACTCTTATTTTTGCTAGTTTTTTTAGAGCTGAGTTTTTAAGATTGTAAACGATAAATAGAGCTAAAGCTTAGTGGTTTTTAAAACTAGCTGGGATACAGTGATGGCGCGGTTGGTACAAATTATCTGTAAAAGTTTCATAATAATTGGAGACAGACATAAAATAAACAATTATATACCGAAAGTATTAGTTAAGAGTTTAAGATATGCATTACTCAAATCGACTTCTAGCTCTTACGCTATACTTAATAATTAAAAAAAATTATGCAAGGTCAACAGCCAGCGCCCAGATTACAGTTTCGTGTGTCATTTCCATAGATAACTCTGTCATTTTTGTCTCTAGTTTCCAGCACTTAGTACTGTTCAGGTTTAATCAAAGTACCAAATATGGAATCTTTAAAAGCATGTCTTCATAACATAAAACTGTTGGAAAAACTGGCCAAATTAAAATTGAGAATATATCGAAAAACACAAACTTTGAGCTTTTTAAATTATTTGTGTAACGAATCAGCTTTAATTATAATAAATCTGGAAGCCCGAGTTCACGGTATCTGTATTATTTAATATTATTTCTAGAATTTAAGTAATTTTTGTCTTGTAGCAATGGAAACTTCCATATTGCGTGTTGATGTGATTCCTGAAACTTTTGCAGCTCCACACATCTTTGGAGGAGAACATGTTCTAATGCTGGCAAAAGAGATAGAGCAACGTCAAGAGGCTTTGAAGAAGCAAATTCAAATTCAGCTTTCTTTCATTAAATATGAACGAAAACGATTTAAAAAACTTGCTAAAAGTTTGGAAAATGTTCACAAGCAGCAAGACAAGATCAGGGATGAATATCTATTAATTTTGAATACTGATGGGCTCATGAATTTTTTAACAATTAATTTGCTGGCAGCTTTTGAAAATTAAGCGCTTTTTGCTTTGTTGTTCATTGCTGAGCTGTGTTTTTGTTATTTAAAAATGTTTTTCTAGTTTATATAAACTTAAATTATTTTCAATATGCTCAATAATAATAAGAATAATAAAAAACAATTCTAAAAAAAACAATTGTTGACGTAGTTTTGCAAAAGATAGAATTAATACATAGATAAGGTAAAATAAACAAGAGATGCAAGAATTTATAATTTTGTAAAAATTTATATTTAGAATAAAATAACTTGAACTAACTTCAATCGAGGAATTTTAAGGTTAGAGAAGACAAAATTGGTCTTTAGCATTTCTAGAAAGCTTCATAAACTAAGACTAATATCGATTAGTATAAATCTTCGGACGGTCGGTCGGACATTATTATAAATTTTTCAGCTGTGAGTTGTTAATTAAGAGAAAGATCGTAACGTGTGGTTGTTGCCGTTGATAATGTTTGACTTCCTGAATTTAGAGAAATAATGAGTAAAGTATTATAAAAGAGTTGTAGAATACTCGGTGGCACAAATATGTATTATAAATGTTAATATGAAATATTCACGGCAGAAACCATCGTTTAATATCTGGAGTACGGTCTACGTAGCGTTGCATTTCAGGTTGTTTTGGCAACCTAATTAGGAAAAGATAGGCAGAGCAAAACAGTCTGTAGATGATGCGTATTTACTATTAATAAGAAAAAAAAACGGAGAGATAATGTGATAATCATGAGAATAGAAATTAAAAACAAGAAAAAAAAGTCATAAAAAAACAAATTATGAAAATGATGAATAAATGTTGGTCGGGGGAGAAGTAGCAATAGCAGAATGCCATAAAATATTGAAAAAAAAAACATTTGTACTAATAAATAAATAAATAACAAAAATAAATATATATTGCGTGTTAGATACACAAAGTGTTTTTACACTTGTCACATACAATAATAATTATAATTATAAACAGTAATGCTATGAAAAGTTGTAATCCAAATACTTATCAAAAGAGTAAAATAATTTTTCTATTCGGAGTGATTTTAATTTATTCAATAACGAGCCTAGTGGTTATTCTTTAAGCTTAGCTGAAAAAAACATTAAAAAAATTTAAAGATTATAATCTTGACCATCTCTAGATGTGCTTAACCTTAATGTTTTCAAACAGGTTTTCTCAGTTCTCGTGTTATAATGGTGGTAAGAATTTAGTTTGAAATAGAGATGCATCCCAGATTTTTAGAATTTTAAAATGTAAATTAATGGCAAAGTAAGTATTCGCAATTTAAAAAATTCCAACTTACAATCAGTTCTATAAACAATTTCTGAGCGCTCTTCTTTGCAAATTAAATAATCTATGTATCGACGAAGAGTGTTCCCAAGTTAAAATAGCGTACAATAAAGTGACAGTTTATAAAAGCAAAGTATACCATGCAAAGATACTTTTCCGAAAGTTTATTTGCTAAATTGCGAAAAATATAAATGCTTTTGGACACTTTCTTAGCTATAAAGCTGCCATGTTATTCTTATATTAGAGGTTTTTTTTTTGTTTAGTTTTGATTTATTCGCAGTGAACCAATTTTCAGCTAATTCGAACAAGAGATGTTTAGTGACTAGTGTGTCTTTCGCTGACTTGGTTGAGACACCAAATGTGTTATCATCTGCAAATAGCGTGTAATGAGTTGGAAAAATATAATTTAGAAAATTGTTTATATAGATTAAGAATAGAATCGGTCCTAAAATTGAGCCTTGCGGTACTTACTCCATGCTCAACATTGCATAAATTTTAACGAGAATTTGCCATGTTGCCTGTGGCACACGGTTTGCAAGATGAAAGTTGTAAAATATAAGTTTTTGCAATAAAATATAGCAAGACAAACAGAAGAAAGTCTTGGTTAAACCAAGAAAATAAGCAGCGTAATGTTCTTTACTCTCAAAACTATTTACCACTGTATTAACAAAATTTAAAATTGTCTGAGTAACTGACAAACTATTTGGAAACCCAAATTGTTTTTTAAAAACTATTTTAGCACTTTTTAGATAATCCAAAATTTGCTTAAGCAGTAGTTTTTCAAAGACTTCTGTATACATAGATTGAATAATTTAGTCAAGGGCATAATAATGGTGTTTTTAATGTATTGAAGCAATACACTTGATAAGCCATAGATGTCTTCAGAATTTTCAGCTTTAATTACATCAAAAACTTCTCTTACTTTGACTGAAGCCTGTCTGGCTGTAATAGCGTTATTGTACATTGTTGAGGAACATGCTTCACTTATTATAAGTATCAATAAAACTCTAGTCAACATTATCATGCATAGTGAAAAACGTTCTTTTACCGTTCATTGTTATTGATCTGATCTTCTTTTCTTATGTTAATTTTTTAAGTTTTGTGGAAGATAGGCTCACTTTGATACCATTATTTAAAGTGCAAAAACTTTAAAATTAAGTCTGTTCGACTTATAAAATTTTACATAAGTTTATAAACACGTTATCTATAGTTATCTATAGTCAGATTGAATCTGGTATAGAACTTAAAAAGTGGTCTTAAGTTGTACGAAAAAAACAGGACACACATTGTATGAAATCAAAGAAGTAGGTGAGAAAAGAAGATGAACATATTATAGAGGAAGAGAAGCAGAAACGGCAATTGACTACGGGATAGTGAACCAAAAAGCATGAGCATAAATTGAAAAGGTTTGGGATAGGTGGAAGGTTTGAATCATATGTCGCTAAAGATACAAATAAAAATATATTGAAAACAAATAATAGAAAAGAAAAACAAGCAAACAGAAAGAAAAATGACATTAATAATAAACTAAAATAAAAAATCAAAAGAGATATAAAGAAAGAAGTTAAAAAAGACAGAATTTCAAGAAAATGAGTAAGAAAAAAGGTTCAAAAATGAAACAAAAGTAAAAAAAAGCAAAAGTAAAAAAAAAATTAAAACAGATGAAAAAGCAAATAGATAAAGAATGCCAAGAAAAAAAAATATGTTAAAAATAAATTGAAAGAATAGAGAGAAAAAAAGGGACAAAAGAAAACTACATTAAATGGTACTTTAATAAAGCCTGAAGAGTATTAAGTGCTTGAAACTTGAGACAAATGTCAGAATTTATCTATGGCAATAACACTAGCACGGGACACTCGGACAAAACTGTGATCTATGACGCTAACATTCCATAACCTTTTTTATTTATTATTTACGCAAAAGCTAGAAGCCGATCTTAGCAATGTATGTCAGACGCAAATCAAAAAATGTTATAATGAACCAGCGAGAGCAGGTTCGAAAGCTCCCCCAATAGGCCCCGAACCGTTCTGTGGACCAACAAAATCACATAAACGGACGGAAATTCTTAGGTGAGAGTTGGCAACTAAAATGCGCCACTGGAAGAATACTCCTGGGCAAAGACAGACAAAGAAATTCATCGAATATTTGACAAAAAATGCAAAAAAGCTTTTTCTTCTATCGAAAAACGATATAAGATTCATTGCAGGCCTGTTCACTGGACACTGCTCAGTAAGGTATCATCTTAAAAAGCTGGGTCTGGTGGACAATGGGAACTGCAGACTATGTAAATCGGTTAGTAAAACCGCTGAGCACATACTCTGTAATTGCGATGCGTTAGCGTTCCAAAGGCTGACCTACTTAGATAGTGCGAAATTAACGCCTGCCGAAGTCAAAAACAAGCCACTTAGGAATATACTTGGCTTTACAAAAAGCCTAGAATTCCTAGGGAAACAATGAGCGTAAGGTTCAAGAACAATAGATCAAATTGGTCGCAGTTCTGTAAGGTGGAAAGCGTCAAAGAACCCCTTTTCAATCTACAATTATTACCAGCTCAGACACATGTGATACAGAAGATGATTTTGGAATGATTGAGGATGAATCACATTCAGAATCATGAAGAAATAGTTATTATTATTGATTCTTGCTTAAAGTCAAAATTTTGATTATAAACTCTATGTTAAAGCCCAGCAAGCCGACGCAAAATACCGTTCTAAGCTTCACACACGAGCCCAAAATTAGGGTGTAAGATTGTATAGAACAATTTTTTTTAGTGTGGTCGAAAAAATTACATCTATTACATTGTTTCACAAAAATGTAATCTTTACAAGGGCAAGATTTCCACCTTATAAACTACGATGATGTTGCAAGCAACTTTTGACGTATACAATTTGTAACTTTAATAACCAAGTTAAACGAGTATTTAAATTTTAAGCGACTAACTATTTTGATGTCTTTTTGAGAAACTTCCAGATTATTTCTAATCACTATTTCATCAATTAATACCTGATCTAAACCGGCAATCAGCTTCTATATTTCAAAATGTCAAAATAATTAGATTGAATTAAAAAGTAACATTATAAGTGATTCTGGGTAAAAAGTACACATACATTGACGGAGCTTTGTGTTACTGTTTTCTGTCTCAAAATAAAGTTTACCTCGACGCTTTGCGTTTCTGTCAACTTTGAACAAGAATGAATCTAATAGAAATAGATTATAAAGTATACTTATAATAATACAAACGGCTACGCTACTGGTGTAAATAAGCATGCAACTATATATTATATAAAACAAATAATATTGTTAATAACAATAATAAAAAAAAATTAATATCTAAGTCTAGGCATTAGGCTAAAGTAATATATTTTATTTTAAAAGTCTTAATTTTTAAAAATGCTCCAAAAAGAAAAGTTTTTAAATAATCAGTTTTTGATTAATAAGTGTTTTAGTGTTTTTTCAGAGTCTTCAATTGTAATTTGGTTACACTTATGTCCAAAGTTTCAGGTTTCATTTTAAGGCAAATGCAAGAACAATTGTTACAATTTTTCTAAATAATATAATCCGTTTGAGCTGTTTTAAAAACGGTGTTCTTTACAGCATTCTTTCAAAGACGACTGTCTTTAATTCTTCATTATCAATTAGGCAAAATTAAGAACATACAAAGCTCAACATTTTTAAAACAAAATTAATGTTGCATTGGCTTTTTAAATTAATAAATAGAGTTATAATAACAAGCTAAAATAAGCTGTGATAATCCTGGACGAACAACCAGTCGTTTTAATCTCAAACATTTAAAATTATATACGTCTTACAAAAATGTTGTTTTAGACATTTTTTTTCTGTCGAAACAACATCAGTCAATTCAACAGGAAGATATTTTAACAGCTCAGGTGATTTTTTTCTCTCAATCTGGCGGAAATTCAAGATATAGATGTAACAAGGTAAGCTATTTTATTTTTCAATAATTTTATGAATAGGTGAAAAGTTGACTTACTGTGTTTTTGAGAAGAGACATTGTTTTTGTTTCTTCATAAATAATTTTTCATTCTTGCGTCCTAACAAACAGTGAATTAAATCCTCTAAAATATATTTTTGTTTTGAGGCTTTAGCATTTAGCTTTTACAAAAATGCTATCTGTCACACTGTATTTGAGAAATTGTCAGCTATGCCCTTTAACGTTGTTTTTGGTATGAATATGTTTTCTTCTAGCCTACCTCTATGTGAGATATTTTTCTTTGTCAGTGTTTATATCGATATAGTTACTGTGCTTCTAACATTTATCTTGATCAAAATTAATCTTAAAATAGAAAATGGTTCTGAGTGATTAATCTAGCTTTCAAATTGCATTTGAAACTTATAGTTCAATTCAGGTCAGATTAAGATAATAAACAATTTTATGCTATTCACTTTTTTTATTATGATTTAATCAATTATGAAACATAGGACTTTTTTAAATTAAATATATTTTTGTATAATATGCAAAATATTGAAAATGTCAAGCTAAAAATGGTAGAAGTACCTACTCTTTTACATTATTAGGGAATTTACATATATTTTTTTAGTTATTTTTGTTTATTAAAAAGACAGCGTGATGAGTGATTAAGTTAAAAACATGCTACTTTTAATAAAATTAGTTGTGAGCTATTATTGTTTATTGTAATGCAATTATTTTTTGTTTACTGTAAAGCAATCGCATGAGATGGCTTATTTCATATACCTATTCAGATTCAGTTGAAAATTCGAGTATTGACAAGATGACTGGAGGCTTGAAATTGCTTCAAAACGCTGTATTAGCAATTTTACGACAGTAGTTTACGTCATGTTTTTGGCTCAATTCTTAACATTCTTAAAAAACGTACTGGATTTTCCTGGGTAAATACTTCCGCAATTAGCGTTAAATAAGAATTTGTTTAGTTAACTTTGTTTTGTCGTTGCAGTTAGACATCAGGTTAGACTTTCGGTTTCTTGGGAAGTCTGTTGCATTTAATTTAAATGTCTGTATTTTAATTAAATGTATTTAAAAAAGTAATTTTAACATTTTTTAACATTTTTTTTAATATTAAAATACGTTTTTGAGTAGAAGCTTTTTTATTGTCAAGTAGGTATTCTTACTGTTGTTGCAAATTAATTTAAATTTCAACAGATTTATGCAAAACTCATAAAAGTTTTTAATAGGTCCCACTTTTGAAGTAGCTGTTCTTAAAAGAATGTTTTTGATATAGATTATATTAGTTGCTTTTTATTAAATGAATGTATAAAAAAAATGTGTAAATTGAAAAAAACTTAGTTAAATAACAATAAATGTAAAACTTATTTTTATTTGATAATTGTAAATAACTTGCTTGAAGAAGAGCGCCATTGTGTAAAATACCTGGGCGGTCTCGGATTCAAAGATTAAATTCATTCACCAATGAGGTGTTTTTCTTACCTTCCTAACCGACCTTGAATTGGTTGGGAAGCAACCATATTCTCGACTTTTAGATTATTTTAAATTTTTCTTATTTGTTCTTTATTTTAATATTAGGAAGCCAAAATATTTTTATAATTAGACCAGGTTGCAAACGGTTTTTGAAACCTTTTGCAAAACAAGAACATTAGCCATTAAAAAAAATTATTTGTTCCTAAAAATAAAACTTTTAGAATTATTTTAGATATTATGTTAAGATTTAAACTTTTTGATATTACCTCATAAAGGTATAAAACAAAGATTGTGATTGAATTAAAATTTGAATATGCAAAACAATTGCCAGATCCATATTATTATTTACAGGTGAAGTGTAGATAATTAAACAAAAAAAGACAAACAAATAAAAAAGTAATAAAAAAAAAAATAGAAAAAGAATAAAAATTGAAAAATCGCATAGAAATACTAGAATTCCTTAACAAAAATAACCATATTTGTAAAAAGTATCGGCAAGCAAAACAAGAAAAGTTGACCAGAAACAAGATAGAAAAAGGAGGTACTATAATTTTAGGTGCAGAACGGAACTATATCAACCACCTGAGATAAAAAAATGAGAGAGCAAAATCTAAAAACTAGTTCTAAACCCAGCCATTATCTTAACAGTAGAACAATCTATATGTTTTTACAATTTTTATGTATTTATTGCTTTTCAAAATCGTTCGATAAAGAGGAAATAAAAATGGAAAATCCAAACGATAATCGTCTTGAAACAATTGAAGGTGCTCAACAAAAAATTGTTGCGCCAATGTATAACTCATATTTTTAACATTAAAATTTTTATCCAAGAGCAAAAACTTAGGAGTATGATCAAAAAGTTGGAATTTTTGATTTAAATTTATAATAAATAAAACCGTAAATAAAATAAAATTTTAGAAACTTTGAAGTAAATAAGTATTACTTAAATATTCGTTTATTTAATAAATTGCAAGACTCAAGCGTTCCAGCTGTAACCCATTTTCTAAAAGCTTTTAAAAGAAATTCCATAAAAAGGTAAGTTTTTAGTCGTTGTAAATAAGATTAAGAGCAAATGGGATTAGTGCTAAGAACTCTATAGAAACTAGAATTAAGAAAATCTTTTGAATCTTAATTTTTGAGAGAGAGAAAGATATAATAGCTAATGTTCAGTTTGTAAAAAATTAATTAAAATCTTCAATAGTTCAAAAGTCAAAAACCAAATACTATATAAAAATTATGCAATTAAAATGAAATAAATTATTTCAGTCTCATCAAAGTAATTAAATTACGAATTAAAATATTACTAATAATTTGTAAATGATGATTCTATTGAAATATTGACATCTTTCGGAAAAGACCGTGTCGAAAGGTTTAATAAAATTGTCTACGTGTCAAAATCAATTAATAATTGATTTACATCTTGTATCGTCAGATGATGTAGTTTATCAAGTAATTAATAATTCCTTTATCAAAATAATTATTTCACAGTTTAAATTTTATAATTGACGTAATTCAGCAGTCTACATTATTAGTTATATATGGACTAAAGTACTTGTCAATCTATAGAATGTTCTAGTTTTCTTAATTATCTCAATTGTTGTGTAAGTTTAATCTAATGCACATAATAATTAGTTTAGAGTTAAGGCGTTGTTGGGGGTTCAGCGTTAATTTAAAAAAAGGTTAAGTTAAACGTATATTGTAGACTTTTTTTTAATTAACCCCAAACTCTCACAGAACTCACAGTATTGCCAAGACAATATTTATTGTAGATAAATTAATATATCTATCAGATCACTTTGCGTCTTAAACAATTTTGTTATTGTCAGAAAATTTATTAATTTTTAATTCATTTTAAATAACTTCAGTTCGAATTAATTTAATAAGATTGCCCGTCAGTAGACTAGAATTGATACGTACAAATATTGCTGTAATTGCTTAGTTGAAAATTAAAATAGAAGTGATTTCTAAGTTACTAACTAAAGTACTGATCAGTAACACTTAGTAATTAGATTTTTAACGTTAATAAACGTTTAATAAAATAATTTTGAAGCCTACACAAACCACTGTACGATGTTCCCTGTTCTGTTGTAGCAGTTCTAAATTCCTAACAAATATTGTGTTTCGGCAGAATACATACAATCATACTCTTAACATATATACACACAATTTTTTTCGCCTTCATTTTGTTGAAGCAGGTGAGGTTTCTAAACTCAAATAGTCATTTATATAACGTTATATAAAAGTAACGAGGCCCCTGCGTTTGATAATTCAATATCGTGCAAACGTTAGAGGTGCGTCCTCGTACAACGCACTGGCGTAGTTTGCGTTGTAGCGTTTATTACATTATCGTTTAGTAGAGTGATTGAAAGCCCTCTTGTTACAACTCCCACAGAGAGGTTGACTTTTTATTTGTGATTTATATCACGTATCGTGCAGTTTGTTAGAGCAGCTGTGGTAGGTTATTAAAATTAAAATAAAGTTTCAATCAGTAAACTCTTAGTTTGTTTTAAAAGATTAAAGTCTTTGATAAATTGACAATTCCATTAAAGAAGGTCTAATATTATAAAAAAAATTACTTTGTGAAATTCTAAGTCATATAAAAGGCTATAGTTTGATAATTTAAAAATCATGCGAATGTTGAAGTGCGTACACGTACTAGACAACAGTTTAATTAGCGTAGGAGTGCTATTGATATTATGATCGTTTTACAAAGTGATCTACAGTCCGTTCTACTTTTTAGAAAAGTTTGTTGTAGCAGCTGCAATGAGCTCTAAAATTGAGTTTATCAATAGATTTTTAAATTGTTTGTAAAATTTAAAATAATTCATTGCGAAATTTCAATTGAATTATAGAATTTCAGTTGGTTCAATTCCAATTTACTTACAGCATTTTAGTTTGATTATAGGATTCCAGTTTGTTTAATTTCAATTTATTTACAGCATTCTAATTAGATTTTTTTTTTTTTTTTTTTTGTTAGAGGGGTGGAAAATCTTCAAAAAGACACCGGCCGATGTTATTGGCCGGTAGTGTGGGATTCTTACCCACTAAAAACCACCTCTGCCCTATCTGACACTACAGTGGGTCGAATGCATATAGTATGCGAAGCTTAAGTGAAAATTGAAAAGATCTTTTATTTTTGTCCTGGCTGGTCTTGTTGCATCAGTGTTCCTCTCTAGGTTGTCGGTCCCCAGTCGACTTCTATGAGAAGTGCTGTCTTGGGCCTCTTGAAGCGGGTGGTGATTCTCTCATCGTAGTCCAGTGCAGTTTTCAGCAGTGAGTTTGGATGCTCTTTAGCCTTCTGATGGTAGGAGGTGAGGAGATCTTTGATGAATTTCCTCATCGATGGAATTCCTGACTCAGAGTGAAGCTGATCGTTTCGGATGAACTAAGGGGCGTCAAAGGCCCTTCTAATGGCTCGACTTTAGACGACCTGAAGTTTCTTCATTTGAGTTTTCGATACTGTAGCCCATGCCGGGATGGCATAGGTGAGTATCGGTCGGATGCACATCTTGTAGAGAAGACATTTGTTCCTTATGCTTAATTTGCTTTTTCGGCAAATTAGCGGGAACAAACATGCCATTGCTCCTTTTGCTTTCGAAACTGCATAGTTCACGTGAGGGATGAACGAGAGTCTGGAATCAAAAATTACACCAAGATAAGTTACCTTCTTTTGCCATTGGATGTTCTCCCCAAACATCTGGATGTGGCCTGAGGGTTCCTTAAATCTGCGAGTCACAAAAAGTGCAGAGCTTTTTTCAGGGTTGACTTTGATAAGCCACTTAGAAAACCATTCCTCTATGGCTGTTGCTGCTTCCTGAAGATACCTGCTCAAAAGAACGGGACTTTTAGAGCGAGCAAGGATAGCCGTATCGTCCGCATATACGGCGATTTGGGAACGAGGAACTTTGGGTAAATCTCTGGTGAAAAGAGAATAGAGAATTGGAGAGAGAACTGAGCCCTGGGGAACACCGGCTTTTAAGAAGCGCTCTGTGGAAAGGGTGTTTTGGATTCTCGCTTGGAATTTGCGATTTACCAGAAAGGATTGAATTGTTCTCACTAGCGGGCGAGATATGCCAGCACGAAGTAACTTATAAATAAGTCCATCATGCCAGACAGTATCAAAAGCCTTGGAGACATCAAGAAAGACTGCACCACCAAACTCTTTGAAGTTGAGGCCAGCTGAGAAGTATTCAGTGACTCGAATAACTTGGTCTGTGGTTGAGTGATTTGGACGAAAACCAAACTGCTCATCAGGCAGTAGATTGAGGTCTGAAACATTTTGAGCCAGGCGGCTTCGAATTACCCTTTCTGCAATTTTTCCAATTGCGGATAAAAGACTGATTGGTCGATAGTTCTGCGGGAGTTTGGGAGATTTTCTTGGCTTTTGGAAGAAAATGACGTTTGCAGATTTCCATCGACTTGGGAAGATTTGAAAAGTAAACATGGCATTGATGATGATGACAATGTAAACAATTGCTTTGGATGGAAGATTTTTCAAAGCTTTATTAGATACATTGTCTGGACCTGGTGCCTTTCGATTTTTTAGTTTTCGAATGAGTTCTCGAATTTCTGATGGAGAAGTTGGCTCGATGAAAGCCGTTTCTTCAACATCTTCGAGGTTGTTTTGAACGAAATCCTCCACCTCTTGGATAAAGTCAGAGTCAGCACGATCCAAAGAGGTATTGCATTGCAATACCAGATTGTCCGCGAAAGCCTGAGCCTTTTTTTCATCCGTGTAGGCAACGCCCTGCACTCCTTCAATCGGAGGCAAGGCTTTTCTCGGAGCTTTCAAACTTTTGACCATCTTCCAGACAGAATGATCAGCCACAGATAAGTTCTTTATCTTCTCGTCCCATCTCTGGGAACGAAAATCGATTAGAGCATATCTAACCTCTGATGTTAACCGATTGTACTCGGTCTTGTCAGATCGAAGACCAGAACGTTGCGCTCGGCGCCCCCTCCAGTTCTTTTCTTTAATCAATTCCAAGATCCAATCAGGTAACTTCGGATGTGGTCTTTTAGGTTCTGAGAAGAACCTAGTTGAGGAAGTGGTGATTTTGTCTTCCAACTCTAAAACTGCTTCTTCTAATCGATCTTTTGAGTCGATTGATAGAATTGGGCCCAGATCTTTTTTGAGAACATCATGGAATTTCTTCCAATTTGTTTTCTTCCAGCTGATAATTTCAGGTTCTTCTGGGAGTTGTCCTATGTTGAGGAGCACTGGTTGGTGATCAGAACTGAGTTCTATGACCACCTCCACACTGACACTCACACTAACGTTTTTGAGTATCGCAATATCTAAGACATCGGGTACTCCGCGCGTTGGTGTGTGCGTTGGATCTTCAGGAGCTAGCACTACTGTGTCATTGATTCCGTCAATCAGACGACTAAGAATGGAACCATTCCTATTTGCTTTTTGACATCCCCAATCAGTATGCTTGGCATTGAAATCCCCTGCAGCAATGACAGATTGTCCTGCTTCCCTTATGGCAAAGAGATCTGGTTCTTGGAGTGTTTTGCCGGACGGCAAATAACATGAGACCAATGTTATTTTCTCCTCTCCTAACTGCAGATTAATTGCAGTTGCTTCCATTGTGACCAATTCAGGAAGCAACAGTGTGTAATGATCAATTGAGTTCCTGACGTATATTGCTACGCCCCCACCTCGATCAAGACGGTCAGCTCTGTACAGAGTAAATCCCGCCATTTTTGGATCCCGACTTTTTGTGTTTAAGTGAGTTTCACTCACCATAACTACATCCAGTCGGTTTACCTCAGCGAAATGCTCTAATTCATTTCGATGCTTTGGTAAGCCATTGGCGTTCCAGAAACACGCCCTGATGCCTTTCAATTTTCGGATTTGTAGAGACATTCTACTTTTTTGAAATATTGAAGCACCACTGAACTACAATTTTTGGAAGTTCTGTTTGCAAATATGCCTCAGAGTCTTCCAACGATTGTGCCTTGCGAATGTGCTTGCATACTAGCTGTATGAAGCTTTCGCTGCCGCTTTGTTGAGGAGCTTTTTTGCCCAAATGCTCCTTTTGGGTTTTTCCGCTTTTCTTGACAGGGACTTTTTTGCCAGCCTCACCTCTGGCTTTTCAGAGGTCTGCCCATTGAGCAGTTCCTGGAGCTGCTTTTGCCATTGGCGCTGCAGGAATCTTCTTTTTTCCCTGTTGTTGGGAAGCTGATGATCGAACTGCCTGAGAGGCTTTTGGTTGCTCTTTTCTAAGCATTTGCTTGGCTGGTCCTTTCCCAGCCTGCTGAGAGAATGTAGCCACTTTCCTTGGCTTAGGAAAACTTTTGCATCCTCTATAATTGGCAGTGTGTGCGCCACCGCAGTTGGCACAGCAAGGCTCTACTTCCTTAGGCTTTTCACAGGCTTTAGAGGAATGCTCTTGCCCACGTTTCACACAGCGTGGTCTGGCGTGGCAATTTGCCTGACCATGGTGAAACTTTTGACATTGAAAGCATTGGAGAACTCTTCTCTTTTTGCGTACTTTTTCAATGTTCACATTAAGAAGGCAAACTATTGCTTTCTTTGAAGAGGCAAATTTTAAATTTGCTTCATTGTCGTTTGCTAGTTGAACTAGCACCGACGTGAAAAACACCTTTTCAGCTTTAGCATCCCGCTGTTTGCTGAGTCTGGTGACTTTGACTCCTGCTAGCCCTTGCGCTAGCAGATCATCGCAAATGTCCTTCTCAGACACTTGAATGGGAAGAGGTCTCAGCACTCGTTTAAGAGGTTTTTCCTCTGACAGGGGGTAGGTATTGAAATCTACCCCGTGCTTCTCTAGAAACGCCCTTGCTCTTCTAAATTCGTCAACTGTTGCCAGTTGGACTCTAATTCCTTCAGTGCAGGATTTTGCACTTAGGGGAATTAGTTTTTGTCTCTTTAAGAGACTAGAGATGTCGTTCCACCTTTCCGCCGCCCTCACGACGAGTGGAGGGGGTTTTTTTGAGGTGGAACTGGAGGAAGGAGCCGGTTTCACTCCTGTAGGAATGATTTTCGGCTGAGCTGAAGAGGGGGAAGCAACTTTAGATGATGCTGCTTGTCGAGAATTTAGTGGGGCCTTTGCCACTAATTTTGGTTTCTGTGAGACAGAAACAACCGATTGGGCGGAAGAAGCGCTGGATGGAGGGGATGGAGCGTCTTCCATTTTGAAATTGGCAACTCGAAGTTGCCTTTTCCGGCGTTTTGATTTGGGAGTAGTAAAACCTTCAGAGTCGGTTTTTCCCTCTGTCCCATTTGCCCAAGAAGAGTGGGCGTGGCTAATTTTGGGGGAAAGAGTTGGGGGGCCCAGTTTTGGAAAATTATTCTTATAGGAATTTTCCTGATCGGATAGCTCACTATTGCAATCGCTCATGGACTGATCATCCTGATCAGCGAGCGTGCTTTCTGACTCGTCGTCAGATGGCATTTCTGCTTCCGTGTCACTTGACGGAAGTGGCGGGAGTTGAGCCAACCTGGCTATTGAGAGTTCACTCTCAAGATGGGAGATTTTAGAAAAGCTCTCTTGGAGAAGCTTTTCTAGCTCCAGAACCCTGGAGGTTAATTGCTCAATAGTAAGTGAAGACATTACTATGAACAAAGGGGGGAAAGAAAATAAAGATCAACTAAATGAATTTATTTTGAAATAACTTTAAAAATTAAATTAATAATTTTTAACTATATTGAACAAACCACTGCCGGAAATCCGACAGTGGTTAAAAGAAAAGGGAAAATTTGAGACCAGTAGCTGATTGCTACTGTTCCTATTGAACAAGAAATAAAGAAAAACGAATAAATTTTGGCACAAAGTGTACCTAATTTAGCCTGTTAAATACTTTAAAAATTTGTAAAGAAAAAGAAATAAATTTAATAATTAAATTAACTTTGGAAAAAAAAATATTTTAAATTTTAAGTTAATAAAATTTAAAAAAAAAAATTTATATATGCACTTAAGGTGCTATTAGGAAATAATTCACTAACTTTTAGTATATTTCCGGTGAAATATACTATTTTGCTGGTCCACCTCAGTGTCTGAGCGATTGGAATTCCAGTCGTCGTCACTGAAGAGAAAGTTGTTTTTCGGCGAGAAAGCTCGGCGACGGAAATGCACGAAGTGCGCCGATTTCGGAAGAGTCGGTCGAATTAATTCCACTTTCTCCTCCAAATTAGAACACTTCTGTTGTCTTTTTGAGCACTTTGAATAAACAAAAACTGCCCGAACTAATATTAAATCACACTAAATTGTGTTTAACCACTTTTTAGAAAAGATTTTAATCACTTTTGCTGCTTTTTAACAAAACTTGAGGAGCCACAAAATGACGTGTGCTCTCTCTCGATGCTAGAACCAGGAAGCACGCGGCATGAAAATTGAAGCCCTACTGGAACTGCCCTGTACCGCCGGTCGTCCTCATTATATTTGATTGAGGAAGGACCGTCTACAACGGTTTGCTCCACTGAGCGCGCTTCGGCTGGTGGGAGGTGGAGCCTAAGACTTGCAGTGCTGGTCTATAAGATAGCCGAGCGCTCTTGCCTCGGTTTCTTTTGGCTCCAACTCTCCCAGCGTACGGATCCCTAATCTTAATAATAATCTTAACCTATTTTATATACAAAATTATTCTAATCTTAACCTACTTTATATATAATCATTATTACTTAAAATTTAGGATATTAGTCCCCGATAACACTATCACTGGTAGAGTCCATTATATTATCTAAATAAGAATTATGAAATTTGGCAAAACGCATTTTTAAATTTACTTAGTAAAAATGATAATGGAGCCTAGTGCTTTTTATCTAATAATTTTATTATTATTCTTTACGACTAGTTTCGACAATCGACTGTTCAGGTTATAAAACTAAATATCTACAAAATCGCATTTGTAATAACAAATGTGTGTTGTTTGTTATGTAGATCTACAAAACACAATAAAAATAATAAACTTTTATTCAGAAGGCTTTAATAAAGCTCTATGAATTTTTTCAGATTTTTACAACAATTTTTGAAAATTTTTTCAACAGAAATTTTTCGAAAAAAACTCATACTTCTATATAAAGACAGATTTTTAAAAAAATACTTTTTTATCTACAAAACAAACAACACACATTTGGTATTACAAATGTGATTTTGTATATATTTAGTTTTATAACCTGATGAAGATGACAACAGTATGTTGGTCGAAACTAGTTGTAAATAAAAATAATATTCTTAAATTAAGATGACCGAGTTCAATTAATATTTTTTATTAAATTAATCTATTTTCCTATCTTATTATAAGAATTAAGATTTTCATTTTAATTTTTTTATGCTGTCAACATAATTATAATCTTAACTCAGTATGTCAAAATAACAGGACCTGTTTGTTTATGTCTTAACGCGCATACTTAGACTGCTTTTCATCTCAAATTTGGTTTAAACCACCTCTTGCAGGTGGGTTTCTAAAGCGGCATCTATAAGAGCACGACCTCTAGCGTCAAAATGTAGAAAGTTTGTTTTCAACCTTGATTATAGTTTATAATTTTAAATGACCTTTTTTTGAAAGTTTTTATAGGAAACAGCGTAGAACCATAGACGTTTGGCAATTTTGTTGCGGTTCTGATCAGGCTTGATCGAGACGACCATAGAGATTCAAAGAATATATCAACAGAGCTTTATATGATTTCTTTACATATTTATAGAGAACCCAAAATCTCTAAAATTATGAAGGGTTGCAATTCACACAAGGTCTGGTAAAATTAATTAAGAGACTCGTGGATCTATTTTGCACCGTAATATTGTATCAAAATATTTGAACAGACACAGATCGCTAGTTCAATGCGATTATTTATGACGACGCTCTTTTAATAAAAACCTACAATTTTACTGTTTTGTTTTGTCAATTATAGCCTCTAATAGTTTTAGAGTTTTGGGTTTACTATACCTCAAGCAATTTAGTTAAATTTTTAACAATTTTTGAATCAAGTTTCTAATTTTATTTTGTTTAAATGTTGACTTGTCTTTGTTTTTAATTTTTTTTAACATGATTTAATTATGTTATACGATTTTTTTCTTTTTTATTTTGAAATTTGTTTGATGGTAATTACACTACTTTTTATCTCTCAGCTTAGCATCTGAATTTTTATAACATTTTATCAGTATTTTTATTTTTTTTCAATTTAATATATATTAAATGTTGTGACAGATTTTGCTCATTAAGATTGTTTATGCAAACAAGTTATAAAACTAACTTTTATATTAGATTTATTTATAAAACAGATAACACTTCTTATTAGCAGAATTATACATTGATGATCTATATCAACTATTTATATGCAGTAACAGTATTTTATTCATACTTAGAAAGTACTTTATCTATTTTATTTTCTGTAATTTATTTATTAAAACAATTTAATTTTTTTTGGTTATTGTTTTATATACACTTTTGTAGTATCAGTTTTTTTTGAATTTTTTTGAATTCTTATTAATCTAATTCTTATTTTTGCTTGTCTATTTTCTATAAAAAAACTCGATATCATTCTTTTATGAACTTTAACGTTTAAAGCCCAGTTATAATTAATTTTACCATTCACATTTTATTATTAATTATTTTAAAACTAATCGAGAATCACTCTAAAATCTTTGAGAAAAAGGAATTTATTTAAAACCTACAGGATAACCTTGTACGTCATTATAAATAATTAAGTTAAAAAAAGTTTTACTTTTTTGACTTAACTTACTTATTCTCGTCTTTTTATCGCTGAACCAAATTTTGACTCTTTCTGCATTTTAATTCTATTAAATCCCATTTTTTGCTCAGTTACTCGAATAATACTTATTTTTACATTTTGAATTTATTTATCTGAAATTATACGGTAACAGATCATTTAGCATTTAAATGGCTGTTTGATCAGAAAATATCATCTTATTTTTTTATTTATAATTTTATTAAAATAATAATTATGTTTTTGTTTCAGCATAAATTCGTGTGGAAGTGAAGAGAAGAACTGCCTTATTTACCATAAATCGCAATACTGTTTGTTTCCAAAAAATTGTGCCAAACTTGCAATCATAAATTCCAGTGGCGGCTCGTGTGTTGAAAGACCAGGTGGGCGACAAAAATTTGAAGAAACGTAGTACCGCTTCGCAGGCATTTTTTAAATTTTTCAAGGTCAAACAGCCTAAAGCTAAAAGTTACACATTATAATTCAATTAGAATTATCTTTAAAAGATATGTTTTATAGAAATATTCTTTTTCTTCATGAAAAAAAGTGTTTTTTTTAATTTAATTTTTAAAAAATATATTGTAATTGTTTCTGTTCGTTTATCAATTTAAATATAACGGTACATTTCCACACCACCCAAGATGTTGAGGTATTACCGCGGGGCGTTATCTTTCTTTTTTTGGTGAGTGATTCGCCAATAGCCCTATTCTCACTCAATCTTAATGAATATAATTCTAAAAGTTAAAAATATTAAAACATATCTAATAAACAAAAACTTATGCAAAAAAAAAACAAAAACAAAATAATATAGTTATATATAATTGTACAATGCACCATAAATAATGTAGTTGGCCGACAGATTATTTTTTATATTGTAAGTTAATGCGCCTATTTTTAGTAGTAGAGCAAATTTTAATTATCTCATCATAAAAAGATTCATTTTTATAAAGATCGCAAAGAAATTCTTTTTCAATTGAAAGTAAAGAAAAAGAAGTTAGTCTATGTTGCTTTATAGAATTTCTGCTGTAACTTTTTATTCTCTTTAAACAAGAAAAATTTCGTTCAACACTAGCTGTAGTAGCTGGAATTGTAGCGATCAAAACAAATAAATTATAGGCTTCAGAAAATATTTCGATCAGATCATTTTCAGTAAATATCTGCAATATCTCTACAATTTTTAAATTTTGAAACTGTGTATCGTTGTAAATTACACTTAACTCGTTAATTAATTTCTGTTTGTCAAATACAGAAGAATACTGTGTAAATATTAAGCATTTATTAAATTACGAGGAAAATTATTAGCAAAACTTTGAAATTTGGAACTATCAGCCAGAGCAAAATATTTTAAGTTTGCTAGATCTTTGAAACGAACTTCTATTTGCATTATAATATTATCCAGTATTTCAAAATATAGCGCTTTACATTCATTAGTCGGGTTTATATTGTTAGTCTTTCCGTCTTTTTGGTGGGTTCTCTTCAGTCTGTTCAATAACTGTGGACAATTTGAACTGTACTCTTTGATAAAAAACATCAAAATTTTCGTCATTTCTTAATTTTATTATTCTTTTTGATGCATTGTCAATTTCTTGTTGACAAAAATTTATATCTAAACATTTACGTTGTAAAATAGAGAAAAGCAGATCGGTAATGTCTATATACTCCAGTGAGAAAAGCAAATTCAAAATTTTTAAAATGATTTAATTAGCCTTGGGCTCCATTTATTGATTCTGCTCCTGAACTTAGATCTTCTCTTATTTTTGAAAATACGCTTATTAAATTATTCCACTCTGAATCAATAATATGAATTATTTTTGACCTTGAAGCCCATCGAGTTTCACAACTTTTTGGAATTCTTTTACCAATAACTGAATCCAAAACAAATGTTCGTTTAGCAGACTGGTTGAAGAAGCCAGGAATAGATGTTAAGGTGCCGAAAAATATACGACAATTTCGAATGCATTTCGAACCGTTCTGCAATACTAAATTTAAACGATGAGCACAGCAATGAGTAAAAAGGGCTTTAGGAGCGTCGCGTTTAATTTTGATTTGTAACCCGTTCAAAGATCCGGCCATAACGCTTGCCTCATCGTAGTACTGGGCCACCAATTTGGTTTTGAATTCGTATGGCGTCAAAACATTTATAATAAGATTGTAAAGTGCATCGGCTGTTCTGTCTTCACTGACATCAAAAAATCCTAAAGACCTTTCTTTTATTTGACTCAATTGGTTTACAAACCGTACGGACAGCGCGCATTGCGATTTCTCGAGAATATCCGTTGTATCATCCGCTTGAATAGCAAAAAAATTAGCAGAAATTATTTCCTCCCGTATTTTACTTCTTACAAAATTAGCAACACATTCTAACAAATCGTTTTGAATTGTTTTAGATAACCCTGTAAAAACACCACCAATTTTTTTAATGTGTGCTTGAATTTCTGAATCACGTTTAATTACAAGATTAAATATTTCTCTAAAACTGCCAGTGTTGAACGAATTATCGGATTCATCTCTTCCGCGGAATGCAAGTTTTTGCTTTGCCAGAGTAACTGTGACGTCGATTAAATACGTCAGCAAAATTCGATTTTTTCTCACATCTTCATTAAATAATTTGATAGATAAAGCGCCATGCGCTTCTAATACATCCCCAATTGTGGGGGCATTTTTTTCAAGGCGTTTTAAACTTAAACAGTTTTGCAAATAGTTAATAGACTTTTCATGTTTTTTTAAAGCAGCCGATAAATTTTTTAAGTCCGACTATCCTTGCGGAACCCAAATATTTTGCTTTAAAGTCGTCAAAAGTAAACATGGCTAACAAAATAATTTATTTTTAAAAATGCTGCCACATAACCACTTGTGGTTTTCATACCACGTATATTTAAAAGACCGCGAAAATGATTGACCACGTTTCTTATCACTACATAAAATTGAAATGTTTGGCAGAGGACGGCCCAAAAAAACAATTTCAAAACGTTCCTCATTCCGGCGCTGAGAGAACGATTTTTGCATAAGGCTGCAAACAATATCGTGGGGCACATCCATCTTTTAAAATAAAATTTGCAAACTTTAACTTGCCACTTGCCAATGAATTAAATAAAAGCTTAATGAAAATCTTAACAAATACCTTTTGTTTATATACTTTCTGCTTTAAATCCAAAACACGTGTCGACCTGCTCTGGAACGAAACTGTGATAATGAATAATAATTATAAGACAATAGAGCATCGTGCCTAAAGTTATGCTAAGAAAATTATTCGTAAGTCGATAAAATTTCCGAAAAAATGTGAAGGCAGCCGATTGCATCGCCTTAAATTCTTGAGTCATATGCCAATTTGAACGTAAAAACACTGGATACGTTCTACATGGAGCGCGCTACGTGGAGCGCGCGTAATGATTCGATTTTCAGGGAAAAATTAGAGCCGCCTTGGACTCCTGGCTTTGAATTGTGTGGAATTGAATTTTTTATTCAGAATTATTTCTCTTTTATACTGAACTGAGGGTAATGAAATTTAAGATAAACTGTACAATTTACGATAATATTTTTTAAAACAATTCCTGATCTAAAAAAAAATTATGTGATTTAGATGGCGGGTAGGCAGCGCCTACCTTGCCTACCCTGACGAGCCGCCACTAAATGCCATGATAGTTGCTTTAGTACATGGATGACAAGTAGAAGTAAATCATGTCCAATGTGAATGGGCGATTTTGACATTTCTTGCAATATAAAATAATAATGTCAATAGAACTATTGACATCATTTGAAATAGACTGTGTCGAAATGTTTGACAGAATTGTCGACGTTTTGCACTCCGTCGGTGGAGGCGTCATTAGGATAAGAAAATAAAAGTGAAAATAAGCACGCTAAGTTGTCGTGTGAACCACAGTAGAGGCAAAACTTAAACTGAGAGTAAGTTTGACTGGCGTTTAGCGTGGTTCACACAATAAGTTACCGTGCTTTTTTTACTGTTATTTTGTTGTTCTGGTAACGCCTCTACCGATGGAGTGCGAAACGTCGAGTATTTTATCAAACATTCGGGTTGTTACGACAATAGCAACAAGAAACAGTCCAACATCCGCTAACGGTAATAGAGAAGAGAAATGGTCAATGATCGATCATAAACGTTTCAAACACAAAACGAGAATCATTAAAATTTAATCATATATTATATATTTACTGTGTCATTAGTTCAGTTGATAATAAATGAGAGTTAAATTGAGTGTAAATCCGAGTTTATTCTTATATTCAAGCGGCACCGTTATATCACATATCACGGGTCGTGAAAACCTTTCTTCTTCAAAATAGTTATATCTATAAAATGATGGCTTTATGTTTTAGATAATGTTCAAATTATCAGTAATTAAGTATTTTTGTTTTTGCTTGTATTAATTCTTGTAATAACTTTAAAATAAAATAGTACTTATATGTTATAATAACATAAAATTGTTGATAATAATTATTGACACAATTTTTTTAATGTATTTTTCTAAACGGTTGATACCGCAGTTAAACCAAAAATTGTAAGAGATTGTCTTAAATTGAGACAGTTAATTCTGAGAAAATATAACCGAAAAAGTCTAATCAAACCAATACAGTCTAAACATCTAATCGCGTCCACAACCAATGTAGTCAAATGTTCTTTTTTAAGTCTCCAAAAGATGAACAACTGTGCCTAAATGTGGTCTCAAATAAAGGTAAAAAAATTGTAACTTCTTTCAAGTTAAGAAGCAATTTACACAAACGTTTTGCAATTAATCCTCAACATTCAACCAGAATTTACAAACGGTTTAGTTTGTAACTCAAAAGTATAACTTTTAGATTAAAACAATTTTACTTGCAAGAGTCTACAGTCTCTAAAAAAACCGACTTCTAGAGCTGTATTTGACAGCATCTAGAAAAAAACGCGTTTTTCATGTATAATGGTGTTTTTCTCTCAAATGATTTGTATTATTTTTTATAAATTGTAGAGTAATTTTGATAAACTAAACCCATGCGTTAAAAGAACTTTTGAAGGTGGAAAGAAAATTAAAAACTAAGCTTTTTTGCTTTGCTCCACAATAACCGGATGTAAGAAAAGCACAAGATAAAAGCCGATATCATCCATCGATCAGAATTTACTTATATTGTTACTAAATTAGTCGGTACACAATATTTTTTGATATAAGTCATCAAGCGTTTAAATATAAACATAAAAAATAATTGTTGAGCTCAATATAGTGATCGTTTAAGATTATCTACGTGCGGCAGCTCAAAATTTTCTTGCAAAACCCTTTTACTTTAATTTTAGAATTTAATTTTTTGCGTATGAAATAATAAAAGTGGTTTAAAATATATTATTACTTCTATTTCATTTATACATTACCAGACAAAATATCTAAAATTGATAACCCTCACTATCAACTACAAAACGATTATAATACACGCAAAACATAGGTGTAAAGTATCCTAAATTACTAACAAAACCCCACAATTAGACATGTAAAAGAGCGCTTGCATTTTTTGTTTTCTGTAGAAGTTCTTTGAAACATTAATAACACTTTCTGTCTGCACCTCCAGCTTAACAAACACCGAAATAAGTACAATAATAAATAATACCATTTGATTCTAGCAAAACTCACATGTCTTTGTTTTTAAAAACTTTGTCAGAGTCAACTATAAACTGTTTGGTTCCAAATTTTTAACTATATAGGGCAGTAAAAAACTTGCTGTTTGTTGTTTTGCTACCGGCAGATGATGCACATGTCTCACAGGAGAGTATTTGGAGAGAAAGAAAAATAACAAGGAAGACAAGCTTGTCCCCAGGATTTTGCATGTAATTAGAATGTTCCAAAACAAAAGATCCATGGAACCAACAGATTACCGGCAACGACTTCATTATGCAATTTATTACAGATTAAAAGCAAGAAGCAGAATAAAATCATAATTCTATTATGAGCAACACAATTCATTATCTATTCAATGGATTTGTTAATGGGCAAAATTGCATGATATGGGTTACGAAAAATTTTAAAGTAGTCAACTGCAACAATTCTACCCACTTAAGTGTATTGTTTAGTGCAGCGTTTTGTCACAAAGAATGATTACCACATAGTTTTTTAAAAATGAACTTGCGTTTGATATCTAACTGTGTTGGGAAATTATTGAAAACCGGCCGTGGACAATCATCTGCAGGTATGGTTTTAACACAGCGCAGGCTTTTTTCTTTGGGGTTATTTGAAACAGTTCATAATTATTGACAATTATTGTCAGGTTTGAGTGGTGTGTTAACACCGAAGATTTAACTAACACTAGACAAAATAAAATTATAAATGTTGAGGGTGGACAAGCCGGTTGGTGGGGATGTAGCGGTTTAAGAGTGGGTGTAGAGTTAAGACATGAACTTAAAATTAAATGATCAATAAACATAATAAAATTACCAAATATAATATAGAGAAAAGAAGATAATAAAATAGATAACTAAGGTCAACTTGTCAACATAAAATTCACTTTCAAAAAAAAAAGCATATACAACAAAATCAATTTTTTAGATCTAAGCATTGAAATTAAAAATAACGAATACGAATAACGAATTTCCATTTTTAGAAAAGATACTACCACCAATTCATTAATCCCATATAATTCATTTCAACCACTCTCACAAAAATTAGCTAGTTTTTACTTTTTACTTAATAAATTTTTTTCACTACCACTTAGACTACAAAAAAGAGCTCAATATTATTAAACAATTAGCAGTCAACAATTCATACCCAATAAAACTTATTAATAAACTTTACCGTAAGAAATACACCAGAAATCATTTAAATAATTTTATCTCATAAACCGCGTTACACACACAATAAAACAAATTAAATAATTTAATTAAATACTTTAGCCTACCATATATCGAACCAATTTCCAACTCTATAAGTAAGACTTTATCAAAGTTTAACATTAAAATTTCATTTTTTAATTTTCAAAAATTAAGATCATTTTTAGTTTCAAATAAAGACACAATTGACAATGACCAAAAAAGCAGAATATATCAATTATTCTGCAATTGCGGCCAGTCATACATTGGTCGAACTTTACGCCCTCTAAAAATTAGAATTTCCGAACATCTCAGATTGATTAAAAATAAATCTAAATACAAATTTTGTTCAGATGATCTCAAATATAAAAGTAGTTTTGCAAAACATGTTATTTCAATGAAACACGAATTCTCCGATTATGAATTACTGCACACATCAACAAAATTTAAAGAGAACGCCAATCTAGAAGTTCTAGAAATTCTGAAATTAAAAGAGAGATCACCTGACTCTATTTTAAATGATCAAACCAATTTTTCCACACAAATTATAGAACCCTACATTAAGACTTTTAATACCTATAGAAAACAACCATAATATTTCGACTTGTCTTTTTTTGGTAATTTTATTATGTTTATTGTTCATTTAATTTTAAGTTCATGTCTTAACTCTAAATCCACTCTTAAACCGCTACATCCCCACTAACCGACTTGTCCACCCTCAACATTTATAATTTTATTTTGTCTAGTGTTAGTTAAATCTTCGGTGTTAACACACCACTCAAACCTGACGATGGCTCTTGTTGAAAGATAAGTAGAAAGCCGAAACATATGTAGTTTTTTCAATTTTTCATTTATTGAAAAATAAAAATAAATTTATGGGAAGACTTTAAGTTTTTTACTTGTTTGAAACTAATGATATTTGTTACATAGTTTATTAACAAATTAATCTAAGTTTTATGGCACCAGCAATTATTCTACGGAATTCAAAGCCTTCTTTTGTCTACCATTTCTTAAAAAAACATAAGTATTAGTTGCAAATTAATTGTATGATATGATACAAAATAAACACAAAATGTTTTAGTATATAATGCATTTTTTTAAATGTTGCCATAGGGAATTGTATGGTAAAAATTCTACCCCATGCTAACTTTTGTTCTTATAGAAATATTGAAACTTTTTTGGAACAAAATAAAGCTTCCCGCCTCTACTGTTACGTATTTTTTTACATCCTTGCTGTCTCATTTTTAAGCATTATTATTTAACCAAAACTGATCAAAAACAATGTTCAATGTATAAAGCACTAAGAATATGTATTTATTAAAAGAACTAGTTATTTATACTAGCTGAAGCCCGTTTCTAAAAACGATAGCGAAAAATACTTTTAGCTTTTAAGGTTAAAAAATAGAGTATAATACAAATAAAATATTCCTTGAAACTGTACTTACCTTATACAATTAGTGTAATTTATTCTGTTTAACACAACAACTTTTATTTTATTCAGCTACTTTTTAATCACACTTTACAACGACACGATTCGGCTAGCTTATCAAAATTAAAATTATAAAAAGTGTATTTAAAAAACAAGTTTGCAACAAGCTTGAAACAAACTTGAAACATTAACATTGGTTTATCAAACTTGCAGCAGTGTTGATACATACTTGTCGTGTCAAGTTTGACGTGAAAATTAAAAGCAAGGATAAATCAAAAGTAGAAGCAAAAGTGAACTTAACAAGTTTAAAAATAACAAGTTTGCAGCAAGTTCAAAGCAAACTTGAGACATCATTATTGTTTTATCAAACTTGCAGCAGCATTTAACTTTTTAACGCTTCGTATGCAACCTATCATTAAACTTTTTTGAAAAATTTGGATTGACGAGTTTTGTGGTGTGGTTGCGTTAGGATTAAGTAAAAAATATAGAAAAACATTGACAATGTCCGTTATACTTGCTTGTAATACTGGTTTTTTAAACGACTTAAGGCAAAATGAGTACTTTAAAAGCAGAATTAGCCGACGAGATACAGAAAAACAACGTTTTATTTGAACGATTGCTTTGAAAATATAAATAATAGTACATACTTTGAAAAAGTTAAATGGCTTTGACTTTTGACTTATTTATAGAGAGATCTTTGAAAAATAGTTTCAAGTATTGGTAGCGCATTACCTGCCCTCCCTCCTTTTGTATACTCGCTTGACACTCTAGTAAGAGTAGCTCTTATAAGTCTATTTCTATACGGTCCCACATTAATGTTTCGCTACAATTATGCTCTATTTTTCTGTTCTTGACGGTCAAGCTTTGTAATTGTCACTAGGGTTTCATATAAAAAGACCATTATGCGCTACAAACACTAATAGAACAGTTAAGAAGGCCATTTGCTAACTAATGTATTTATTCCACTTACATTACAACTAATCTGAAAATGTCAAAATAGAGAACTCTCTAACCAAAACAGAGAATTTTAACAGATTTCGTTGAAAAAAAGTTACAGAATTTGCCCTCAGACGTGTTTTTCATAATCTTAATATTAAATCATACATATTATTAAAAGATAGAAATATAGCATGTTCCCTACACTCGTTTTACAAGACATGTTTGTAACACTTATTTATTTGACCCATGCGTGCCACAAGCAAATGCCTTGTGCAACTCGTATGACACTATACTATTTTGATATCCGTCACATTAAATCTGTTTATTAGAATCGCCAAGTGGCTACGTGTTCTTTTTCTATCAGATATGGTTAATTTTGTTAGAATTTAAGTAAAAATTTTTACGATAGTGCGTTAGAATCGGCCCTCTGATCAGAGTAGCTTAGATCATGTCGGTCACTACAACTTTTTATTCTGAAACCCGAGATTTAACGTTTTGCTAGGCAAAATGACAAATTGACAGAAAAAAAAGTGCTTTCAGCAGACACAGCTTTTACTCACCGAGCAGCGAATAAGCGTGAACGGTTGCCGTTCTATCTGCTGAATGCAACCAATGAAAGTATAGAAATGAGGTTAGATTCTTCTCTAATAAAGTGTTGTGTTACTATCATCTCAGATTCAAAAAAAGCAGTTTTAACGTATCAAATGAATGGTTATATTAACGGCTTACTTTTAACATAAAAAATATTAAAATATTGATGTTTTAGTTCAATTTAACGTTATCAAAAATGTCGGTTTTCTCGAAGTGCTGCCGCTCTTCCTCGGTTTTTTCCTGTTACGATTCAGTGGAATCTTATAGATGCCGTTTATGCAACTTTGAAACCAATGAAAAAATTGTTTATTTTATTCACAATTGTGAGTTTTTAGATGTTTTGGATGAAGCCTCTTTCGAAAAATGTCAACGTTGCAGAGTGGGTAGCTTTTCGTATGTGTGGAGATACTTTCACAAAAGAAAGTGTAATTTTATAGAACATAAATCATCTGTAACAACTAATACGGAAAATGGAAACAGTATTATTACAACGACTAGCCAAACAAATAAACCTAAACAATTTGCTACTTGTTTTGAATGTGATCAATGTAAATATACAAGTAAACATAGATTCCAGTTGAAAAGACATATTTATCTGAAACATAAGCCCAATGAAATTAAGGAATGGTTTAAATGTGATCGATGTTTGTTTAAAACCATTTATAAACCATATTTTACAAAGCATCAAAAATTAAATCATTCTCCAATAACATTTCAAAAACATATAGACAGCAAGCCCTCTTTACCAAAATTGCAAAAAATTGCAAAGGAAATGCCTGGTGATTTTAAAACGACCGAAAAAAATGCGCGTTTAAAAAAACATAAAATTATTCGTTCAAGAAAATTACAGCAAAAATACAAATGCGATGAATGCGAATCTTCATTTTTTTATAAAAGAGATCTAAACAGACATATAAATGCAAAGCATCTTTCAAAAGGATTACAACAAAAATTCCAATGCAATCAGTGTGAATATACAACTTTTTATAAAGGAAACCTGAAGACACATATAAATGCAAAACATCTTTCAAAAGATTTACAACAAAAATTCCAATGTGATCAGTGTGAATATAAAACTTTTTATGAAAAGAATCTAAAAAGTCATGAAAATGCAAAGCATCTTTCAAAACATTTACAACTAGAATTCCAATGCGATCAGTGTGAATATAAAACTTTTTATAAAGGAAACCTAAAAATACATATAAATGCAAAAAATCTTTCAAAAGATTTACAACAAAAATTCCAATGTGATCAGTGTGAATATAAAACTTTTTATGAAAAGAATCTAAAAAGTCATGAAAATGCAAAGCATCTTTCAAAAGATTTACAACTAGAATTCCAATGCGATCAGTGTGAATATAAAACTTTTTATAACGGAAACCTGAAGATACATTTAAATGCAAAACATCTTTCAAGCAAATTACAACAAAAATTCCAATGCGATCAGTGTGAATTTAAAACTCTTAGAAAAGACGTTTTGAAAAATCATAGAAATGCAAAGCATATTTCAAAAGAATTACAACAAAAATTCCAATGCGAGCAGTGTGAATATAAAACTTTTTATAAAGGAAATCTGAAGATACATAAAAATGCAAAACATCTTTCAAGTAAATTACAACTAAAATTTCAATGCTATCAGTGTGGTTATTTATCTTTTTATAAACAGGACCTAAAAAAACATATAAATGCAAAACATCTTTCAAAAGATTTACAACAAAAATTCCAATGCGACCAGTGTGCATATACAACTAATTATAAAGGAAACCTGAAGCCACATATGAATGCAAAACATCTTTAAAATGATTTACAACAAAAATTCCAATGCTATCACTGTAATTAATTATTCAACTTTTTATAAACATGACCTAAAAAAACATATAAGTGCAAAACATCTTTCAAGCGAACTACAACTAAAATCTTAATGCAATCAATCTAAATATGCAACAAGGCTCCAAAGTCATTTGAAAACACACAGAATAAAGCACTTTTCAAGTGAACTGCACCCAAAATGTCTCTGCAATCAATGTAAAGTTACAAGTAGTTATAAAATTATAAAACATGTTCCAAGCGAATTAAAACAGGAATTTCTCTAAATATCTCATTAAAACACATGAAAAATAACATTTTCAGCATAAATTGCAGCAAAGATTCTAATGCCATCAGTGTGAATATTTAAGTAATTTGAAACATCATTTCTTCTGTAGCCTAAAGCTTAGTGTGTTTAAAATTATTGATTTTGTATAATAAATATCGAATAATAAAAAATTTGAATATTAACTTCTTTTTTTAAATTATTTTAAAAAGTTATTTTTTTTGTTTTTTATTATCTTTCATATTAACAACAATATAAATTGATATGCATTTAAAACTTGGTTTTAATATTTAGCTACTTATTTGTCAGGAGCTATTATCATAAAAAGAGATGTGTCAATAGCAATAATGGTTTCAATGCGATAACTGTGAATACCGAGATAAATAAGATTATTTAGTAAAACATAATCAAAGATACCATATGGCAATTGAATTACAAACTGTTTTTAACTGCAGTCTATATGAGTTCAAAACTAACTTTTAAATAATCTAACAAGGCATAAAAAAATAAAACATACTCTAATTGAATTACAATAGTTATTTACCTAACGAATTCGGAAAGTGAAATTTCCCACATGAGCATCTATTGCAAATGGGGGAAATTTCTTTCCGAAAAAGTTAGGTACAATTTTTTTTGCAACAAATAACTAATTTTTTGATAATAAAAGATTTAGTTTTTCACTTATTTTTTGGTTGGTAGCGTGGCCCACGCCGATTATCTAATTTTTTTAATTTGAAATAATTTTATTGTTTTGTTGCTATAGTTTTATTGTAATAAAAGACCATCGTTTAAAAAACTTATTCCGCCATTTTCTTCTGCGAATTTTCGTTTCAAATTTGTAAATATGAGCGACTCCGATAGAGAAATTTTAACTCCACCTGAAATTAGAGAATCTGCAAATAGAGCAGTAACAAATTTGCTTCCTGAAAAAAGCCGCTTGAGGTACGAGAGCACATACAACAAATTTTTAGATTGGTGCAAAAAAGGAAAAATCAAAAATTTCACCGAGAATTGCTTATTGGCATATTTACAACAACATCAAAGCAAGAAATCCTTTTGGTCTGTATACTCTATGCTTAAACTTTGCTTAATGATAAAGAATAACGTAGATATTTCGAAATTTTATAAACTAATCGCGTTTTTAAAAAAAGGCACTCAACATCACAAGCCTAAGAAATTTGCTGTTCTGGATGATGCTCAGATTTCCCAATTCTTAGATGAAGCACCAGATTGCTCCTACCTGATGATGAAGGTTCACAAATAAACCAATATAATTCTAAACATTTTTATTATTGAGATTTTCAAATTTTTTTTAGGTGGCACTGACAATGGGCATTTCAGGCGCTTTGCGGCGTGAAGAACTCTGCAAAATGAAACCTGCTGATATTGTGTTTCAAAATGATGTCATAGTAGTGACCATTCCTGAAACTAAAACTGGGATTCCTAGATCATTTGCCATCTCTTACCCCCAGTGGATCGACAAACTAAAAAAATATAATAGTGTAAGAAAAATTAATGATCAACGTTTCTTTCTTACTTACCATAATGGAAAGTGTATGAACGCTCCTGTGGGAATAAATACCATTGGGAAAATACCAATGAAAATTGCTCAATTTCTAAAACTAGAAGAACCTTGGACATTTACTGGTCACAGCTTTCGCAGAAGCTCAGCAACCTTGTTGGCAAATCGTGGTGAAGGCTTAGTGGGAATCAAACAACATGGGGGATGGAAATCATCTACAGTTTGTGAGTCATATATTCAGAATTCTCTACGCAATAAAATCGAAATATCGAAAAAGATTCAACTAGCCCAGCCTCCACACTGATTAACAAAGAAGCCCTCAACATCTACAGCCGCGCACATACATCCACAACACTTGTTCACAGAGATACCATACAAAATTTCTACTATCACACAGCAGCACATTGAACAAAGTCCAGCAGTGGAGATTAAAGAATGTAGTAACTGCACTGTGAATGTGCGAATCTTTAATAATTGCACTTTTTCATCCTCTTCGCCTGAAAACCAACAATAATTTTGGAACGTTGTGTTCTTAATCAATTACTTACTATTTTCAATCGTTTTCTTACTTATTTGACAATAAATTTTTTGTGTTGATTATTTACGTATGTGATCAGAAACAGCCATTTTGTAGAATGGTTGTGTGACAATTGACAGTTTGACGTGATGTCTCTAAATTTCAATACAAACCTGACTAAGTCATTTCCCCTAGCTAGTTTCGCTCGCAAAGTTAAAAACACCGCGGTGTGGAAAAATTGCCTTTACATGCATTGGGAACGAACAAAAACTACTGATGTTTGAGAGATGAGGGCAAAAAACATTTTTTAAATGCAATGAGTATGAATATAAAACCAGATAAAAATCTAAGTTTACAAAAACTTTAAACATACTCCACTTGAGTTGCGAGCATTTTTCAACTACAATGACTGGGAGTATAAAAATAACTTGAAAGAATATGTAACAAAACATAGATATAAGAAGACAACATACTCAAATTAAATTACAAACTATTTTTACTTGCAATGTATGTGAGTATAAAACCAAACTGGAACATAATTTTTGACAACATAAAAAAAAACACTCTGTAATTGAATTGCAACAATTTTGTCTTTGAACAAATGTGATTATAAATTAATGTTGAGTATAATTAACGAAAACCAATTTTATACGATTTATGAAAAACAACCATACTTTAAATTAACAAAAAAAAGGCTTTACAATGCGACAATTTATGAACGAAAACTAAAAAATTATAAATACAGAAGGCATGTTTGAATTACCTAACCAGTGATTTCTTCAAATACAATAGACTGATTTTAAAACTTACTATAAATCTTATTTTACTAACTAAAACAAATAATAGTTATTTATATATTAAAGACATAATCTTAATCATGCTTGTGGTACATATAACATCTTATTTTTACAAGAAATTTTATGACTGGTGGTGTAAGAAAAATATCAGCAGCTGCGAAGAAACAGTGGCTATGACTTACTTATCTCAAATGGTAAGGTACAATCAAATCTATTCTAATCATTATTAACAATTTTGTTACATATATTATTACACATAACAACTTTGTTGTTGTTGATAGTCAAAAATCTTGAAATTTTTTTTGTTTATTGAGTTCATATAAACTAATTCTGTAGGTGATGAATACAGAACGATAGGTCCGTTTATGGCGTTTCTTTGTGCAATAAATATATTGCCCTACGACCTACATACGTCAAAATCAACAGCTTGTTTCTGTCTTATTATTGTGGGAAATGCTCCTCTCAGTCAGTGTTGAAAAAACAATTTAGAAAAAATACTCCGGATGATTGCTGAATCACTAAAATTACCGGATTCTTAATATGTATTAGGAAAAATGAATGAAATGAAAAATTAAAGTTATTAAAATTTGTTACCACAATGTAAAATATTTCGTAAATTTTATAAAATTGCTGTGTTTCTGTAATAATCTAATAATGATTTCTTTAGATAAAAAAAATATTAATGTCTTTAAATGCTGACCACAAAAATTTTATAACTAACGCTGATAAAAATGATTATAAGTTTTATGTAATGTATGTCAGATATAAATTAATATTGATATTAATCTTTTATTTGTATTTTATTGTTTTTTTTTATTATTTTGTTATGTAAAAGTAGAAAAGCTGCTCTCGCTGCACTTCGTCTGCATCTGGCAACATCTCTTTGTTCTTCAGATATAATGTTGCTAGAAAAATAAAGGTATTATTATTATATCATTGACAAATAGATTAAACAGCAGCGGCCTTAATACCGAACCTTAGAGAACATTTGACGTTGCTAAAATTACAACTGACCTTCAAACCACTAAACTGAACTAGTTAACTTTACTTTACCCCCACATAACAAAACAAAAAAATACAAATAAATGATTAATATAAATATTAATTTATATATGACATTTAAATCAATAATTTACATAAAATAGTTACATTACATAAAACAGATCACAAACATTACACAAATCATTCTTATCAGCGTTAGTTAAAAATTTTCAGTGGTGAACATTTGAAGCAGTTTACTCTCAAAAAAATAAGACTAAATGGAGCTTATAAAATTCTATATCAAACCGTAGGAACATATCTTTTCCAGCAACTTTCCATTGTGAAGCCTGTCAAAAAAATAAGACTAAATGGAGCTTATAAAATTCTATATCAAACCGTAGGAACATATCTTTTCCAGCAACTTTCCATTGTGAAGCCTGTCAAAAGCCTGTTAGGCAAATCTGTGTATAAAACATTCATTTGACCAGTCTTGTCCAAAAGAAATCCAACAGATCAGAACGGACATACAAGTTTCAAATAAGTTTTAGTTTAATAATTACTTTAATTAGTCGTTAATCGGTGTTTTAATTTTAGAATATCTTGTACTTGTGCCATACTGATAGAATTCATTATTTATTAAACTAAGTTATTAAATACTGTTAATTTAATTAATTTGTTTAATTCACACGTTTAGTCTTCCTAAAAAAGTTGTAGATAAATCTCGTTGCCAATTGACCGCACTGCTAGTTTTATCAGAGTTGTTACAGTATCTGCCTGCATAGAAAAAAAAATAACATTACATGTTTACTTACTTGTTTCAAAAAAGTTTATTTCAATAGAAGATACGTACTCATAATAATAATTTATTAAGCAAACAACGCAAGCATTTAGGTATAATTTAATTAAAAATGTCTATTTCAACACAGAATTACAATAGTTAGATTTCTACAATATAACAATAAATTTACAACATCAGTTTATTTTTTATATTTATTTGAATTTAACTATTAAATTAAACATTTCTATTAAAAAGTTTTAGATTTCAGAAATATTCTATAACTAGACTAAAAGTAATATACTTAAGAATATTTTAAACTATCAGCTTAAATAAAAAAAAACCAAAATGATAATTGTTTTTATTTTCACATCTATCGCATTGAAAAGCTTTGTAGTTCAATCAGAATGTTTGTATTTCATATGATGTATCAAATCGTGTGTCCAAGGAGTATTATACTCACACTTATTTTGATTGAAAATAGTTTGCAGGGTGATTGTATTTCTTATGCTTTGTTAATTTATCTTTAGTGTTAGTTTTATACTCACATTCGTTGCAATTGAAAAAAGTTTGCAATTCAGGTAAAGTATGTTTTATATTCTTATGTTTTTTTAGATCAGATTCAAATCTGGTTTTATACTCACACTCATCGCATTTGAAAATAATTTGCAATTCAATTGGAGTATGATTGCTTCTCTTATGCTTTATTACATTTTCTTTGAAGATATTTTTATACTCACATTCGTTGCAGTTAAAAAAAGTTTGCAATTCAATTGGAGTATGTTTCAGTTTCTTATGTTTTTCCAAATAAGATTTACGCTGCTTAATTTTATACTCACATTGGTTGCAGTTAAAAAAAGTTTGCAAATCATTTAGAGTATGTTTTAATTTCTTGTGCTTTGCTATATCATATTTATACTTAGTTTTAAACTCACACTCATCGCAATTAAAAATCGTTTGCAACTCAATGGGAAGATGTCTTCTCCTTATATGATTATTTAAGTAGCGTCTGACATTCGTTTTATACTCACAATCATCGCAATTGAAAACAGTTGGCATTTCAAATAGAGTATGAATGCTTTTCTTATGCTTTGCTACGTTTTCTTTAATATCCAAATGGTACTGTATCAAAGGTTTCTAGAATAACCTTTTTATCATAAATAAAACCAAATTTTTTTGTTTCTATTTTATTTAAAAGTTTTTTAGTCTTAGAATCCCTGGTAATTCGATTATATTTGTGTACTGATTTTACTGTCTTTCTTTTCTAAAATATTATTTATACTATCGGAATTAATTTTTTCGGACGTTTCATAATTTAACGTGATTCCTTTTATTCTAAAAACAAACCCGTATTAGTCTTATAATAATAACTTTTTGAACCTGTGGATATCCAGTCAAATCAAATCATATATCATTTGTAACGCCTTAGAAGCTATATTTAAAAATTCTTTTGCTTCTATACAGGCCACCTGTTTGTCTTCTCAAACTGTTTGGTTAGGATCTAAAACCTTTAAAGGTTATCAGTGGATTTATTTAGCATCTTGTGCTAGTGTCTAGGTTCTCTCATCAGTGGGTTTTTGTTGATTTGAACTGATGTGTGTGTGTATACGTTGTTTAATTATGGGTGGAATTGTTATTTTTTTTTAGTTTTTCTGTATTGGTACTGATGGAAAGTTTTACCTCCTAAAAGCACTATTTGATTTGGACGAATACCGTAAGTTCCGCAGAAGTTTACGTCGCCTAGATCTCCTGATATCGTACAGCATATCTACTGCTAGGATTAGCTGCGAGCTTTCTCGGCATCAAGTACCAATCGCGGTCGTTTTATATTCCTATTTTCCATTTTCGCTTCATCTTCCATTATTCTTTTAATGGATTGATTACAATGTGTCGTCATCTTTTCATAGCTCTTTTTACATAATTTCATTACATAATCCTTGATCGTTAGCATGTCGGTTCTTTCCCGAATTTTGTTGTTTCTTATAAGCCATTCTGAATTTGTTATTTGTCTTAATGACACATTCTGTGTTGTTTCCATTTTGTTCAATTTTTTTTCGCTGAGATGGGCCCAGGTCTCGTGCCCATAAGTCATCACTGGTCTTATCATTGATTTGTATAAAGTCAGCTTATTTTTCTCGCTCAGTTCGCTTTTCCTCGACATTAATAAATACAGTAATTCCTTTATTTGTCTCGCTTGTTGGTTTCTGATAACTATGTGCTTATTAAACTTGAGCTGTTTCTCGAAAGTCACACCAAGGTATTTGACTTCTCTTTCCCATTTTATTCTTTTTCCATTCAGTTGAATTCTCTCTTCCGGAAGTCTACGTTTTGTTTTGCTTCCGAAAATGACAGCTTGGCTTTTTTCTTCATTGATTTTAATTCGCCAATTTTCGAACCATTTTCCTAAACTTTCGATGTGGTTCTGCAGTTTTCTTTTTACACTTGGTCTTTTTGGTGCTAATGCGATGATGGCGGTATCATCAGCATACATAGCCAGTGTTGTTTTATTTTGATTTTGGGATATCATGAGTGTAAATATTGTACAGCACAGGTCTTAAAATCGATCCTTGAGGGACTCCAGCCTCTATGCTCTTTTCTAGGGACATTTCCTATTTAATACAAATTTGGAATTTTCTATTCGTCAATTATGATTTTATGAGTCGCATTATGGTACTTTTTTCTTCCCATTTTATAAATTAGACTTTCATGCCATACTTTGTCGAAAACTTTGGAGACATCCAGAAAAACTCCTCCTGAGTAATGGTCTTTATTTTTATTTGTCAATATTAGATCAGTGATCCTTGCCAGTTGATTTCCTCATCCATGTGCTTCTCTGAAACCATGCTGTTCGTCGGGAAGGACTTTCTTATCATCTGTCTCTCTTTTGAGACGTGCATATATAATTCTTTCGGTTATTTTATTTAGATTTGATAGTAAACTTATTGGCCTATAGATTACTGGATCACTTCTAGATTTACAAGGTTTTCGTAACATTATGGTTATTGCTTTTTTCCATCTTTCTGGAAAGTGATAAGTCTTTAATATTCCATTACAAATCTTCGTTAATTGTTTAACTATATTGTCTGGTAACGCTCTTAGAGCTTTATTTGATATTCCATCATGACCAGATGCTTTTTTTGTCTTCGTTTTTTCTAAAAGTTTTCTCATTTTATCTTCAGTGGCTACTTCTAGATTTTCTACTTCTTTATTTAGTTGGTAGTCCACTATGAGCTCTATTTGCTCTGTAAGTCTTTGATCTTTAGCTGGATTTTGTTTGAATTGCTTTTCCATTTCTATAGCAAAAATCTCAGCGTTTTCTCTGTTGTCAGTGACAATCCTTTTGTCTACTTTTAGATTCCTGTCAATTTTATTTTTGTCTGCTTTAAGTGTCTTGGCTATCTGCCATGGAGGTTTTTTATTGTCATTAGCTTCGTCTATGATTTTTATCCATTTTGCATTACGGATCTTTCTCCATTCATCTTTGATGCGATTGTTCAAATTGTTGACAATGCTTTTAATACGTGGATCAAAGGTCCTCTCGTTTTCTCTTCTTCCCATTTTCTTTGTTTCAATCATGTCTTTAATTATTTGTGGTGGATTTTCTCTTTTTGATTTAATTTCAATGATTTGTTTATTGTTTCGACAATTTTTGTTTCTATTTTAAGAACTTCTTTTTCAAGTTCTTGTATATTGTCAATCTTTTTGAGTTGATAATTTTCAGCTTCTTATGTAGCTCTAAATTTATTCCATTTTATTAACGTTCTAGTTTCCTCAACCTTTTCTTCTTCTATCTCTATTAGTATTAGAATTTGGTCAGATGTCGTTTCTGCCAGTGTCTTTATTGTCATGCTCCTTATGATATTTTTGAATATTCCATAAACTAGAATATTAGTTGGTAGATAGGCACTTATGTGAGTTGGATCGTCTGGAATTATATATCCATAGTTTCTATTTTCCAGGTATTTCACTAAGTTGATTCCTTTGTTGTTAGTGTGTTTGCACCCGATTTCTCTGTGTTTGGCATTAAAGTCTCTTACCATCAACACTTTACTGTTTGAATTCATTGCCATATCTAGCGTTGTCTCTTTCAACTCTGATTTTGGATGTGAATATGCAGAGTAGATGTGTAATTTTTCGTTGTTTTTACACTCTAGTTCAATGCCGATTGTTTCTACTTCAGGTCCATCATCAATTGGGACTATTGGATGTTGAGCTATACCTCTTTTAGCTAGCACAATCACTCCTCTTCCTGATTTATTCATTCTGTCTTTTCTATACATATTGTAATTTAATATAGCGATCGATGTCCCAACTTTTAATCTAGTTTCCTGGAGCAGAACCACATCAGGGTTATTTTCCTCTATTATACTAAGCAGTTGACTTTTTCTTAATTGAATCCCCATAATGTTCCAGGACATAATTTGAAGATGCACCTGTTTTCTGGTGCTTTGACATCTCACTGTTGTTACCGTTCTTACAGGATTTAGATCCATGACAGAATGTTAGTAATATAAAAAGATACTCGTTGGTATGCCGCGCCTTGTCCGACGAGCTCTGAAAGTTCCAAGAGCATTAAAGAAAGCTCAAAGGCAATTTTGTGTTTCTGGTCATTGATAACCGGTTCGGATTGTTGTTTTTGTTGGTGCTGAGGTTGCGAAAGACGCCTTTCTGGCATCTTTTTCTCAGCTTTTGGTGGCTGTGGGGGTTGTTTGGAAGCTTTCGCTTTCTTTCTTTGTTCCCTCATGATATCCTTCATTGAGGGGGCTGCTGTTTGAGCTCTTTGCTCAGTTGTCCAGGCTTTGGCCTTGGGGGCAGGTTTTTGTTGACCGGTCTTTACGGACATTGAGCGTATTTTGAAGTGTGCATCCCTTTGCAGTTGGCACAACTTGCCGGTGTTGTCTTCTCTTTCTCACATAAGTGAGTCGAGTGACCTTTGCCGCATTTCATGCAGCGGTAATCAGCTGTGCGATTTCTTTGCAGATGACCATATTTTTGGCATCTGTGGCACTGAATAATTTCATTTTTCTTGAGTGACTCCATTGTCACATCAAAGCCCATAATTCTTTTTAATGAGTATAAACTCTTATACTGTTGTTCAATTTCAATAATTACCATCGGTGCTGGTAACCCTTTAAAACCCTTCATACGGGCTATTTTTATAGCAGGATACTGCTTCGAACTGAGTTCGTTCTTAATCTCTTCGTCCGTGAAATTCGTTGGAACGCCTTTTGCGACGATTTTTAAATGGCGATCCTTTTTTAAAGGATGCGTATGCATTGGTAGATTCTTTTCTGCCATGAGCTCTCGAATTTGACGATAATCGTCAGCCGTCGCTGGTTGAATTCTAATGCCATCTTTAACCGAGGTAGCCTTTACATAATTAATTTTTTTATCTTTTAAAATGGATTTTAGCACCCATTTGTTCCTATTTCTCAAAATAATAGGGACAGTGTTGGTCTTTTCTAACATTTTTCTTTAATTGAATTTTACCGCTTCTTTTTTTAGGAGAGTTTATTGTCTTCTGGAAATTTACCGCTTTCGGTGAGCTTACTTTTGGGGCCTCAATTTCTTGAGACTTCTTTTCGCTTTCGTTCGAGTCGACGCTCATGTCGTCGTCCTCGTTTTCTTGGTTAAAAAGAGGATAGAAAGAGTTTCTAACCTCTGTTGGAATTACCGTGGGACTTGTGCGGCTTTTCTTGGTCTTCTTTCTTTTTGAGGATCCGTTCTCAAAGTCACTTAAGTCGCTGTCTGGCCTATCGTCAGACAGTCTTACGTGTTCCAGTAATTTTTGTCCATCCCATTCCTTTATCATGGAGATAAGGTGGGATCGGAGTCTTTCCATGTCGGAAGTGACCTTGCAGACATCCGACGGCAAATGACTCGAACCTTGTCCGTCGGTCATCCTCGTGCCACCCGATTGGTGAACACACGTGGCTTTCACCGGTCGCTTTCTCTTTATTAAAATGTTCGCAACGATTTAAAACGTTTTACAAAAAAAAAATATAAGTTTCTAAATAAAATAAAAATAATTAAAAAAGGACTTACCTTTTCAATAATATGGAGGACTAATCCAATCACAATAAAAGCACACACTGAGTGAACAAAATTTACAACACTGTAATGGTTCTTTTGCATATATTTGAATTTTTGCGCCCTCCATTGACAAGTGACATTTATTTTGACAAGTGAAAATATAATCTGACAGTTGACATTGAGTTTGACAAGTAAATTTAGTTTGTCTGATCCTTACGTTGTGTTTTTGTAATAACCTCTATTCAAAATGTAATGTGAGCTCGGTTGCAGTACTTTAGGGAACAACAAACAGAGTATCGCAGTACAAGTATATTCTACAAGTTTCAATAAAATACAAACAGATTTTGCCAGAAGCTGACAAAAAAAATAATGAATACATAACCAGCAATATCATAACCAAATTTACACACATAAAATCACAATATTTGAGAGACCAAAGTCACTCAAGGCAGCTTTACTTCAATTAGTACATTATAAATAAATGAAATACATCAGCATACACATAAATCAATAAGAACAAGATAATCAACACAGGAAGTCAAGTGAGACAAACACATAAAACAACATCACGACACAAACATCAAAATAAAATAATCATACACAAGTAAGAACTCAATGGCATTGTGGTTGTCAGATTTTACTGCAACAAAATGACGAGCAATTATTTGCAAATAACAACTTACTAGCTGAAACAATGTCGCGAGCACTGAGAGGCGGAGATTGTTCTTATTATTAGTACTTTTAAGTCGTTCTGGCTAAACACCAAGTCTGTAAACTCTCCTGTACATGATCAGCTAAATATGTACAACTCAAATCCCTGTGTCACTCTGGTAAGGGTCTCTCACAAAGTCGAGAAAACACACGGCATATGACGTGATGCAAGTAGCTAGGTTAATAATAATGAGATGTTGGAGGATTGGTAGCCCTAACAGTAAGAAAGGTAGGCCCATCGCCTAATCAGAAATGCTCGATGGTCAAAAACCCTACGCCACCTATTTGACAAAGACTCAAGAATGGACGATGTCAAGTCAACTACTGTTCAGAAACCTGAAAGTACCTTAATTACCTGATGCCCTACTATTTAATTAACCAGTTGATCAATTAAATCCCAAACAATAATCCATTACCCAATAAACAGTTGGTTGGTCAACGAGATTGTCAGCTGAATTCTGGTTCAACTGATCTTTCCCTAGCTAGCCTAACGCCCTAGTGCGAACACGAGCATTCCTTCAGTTAATTCTGGGTAAGAATAACCGAAGGAGTCCATTCAAACCGAAGAATGGTCTGTACTCTTATTCGCGCCTACGACACTTCTAGTCAGTTTTCCCTTTCCCTGTTCTCGAAACGCTAAATAACTGTGCCCACTTGGGCTTGGGCACAGCTCAAAATACCCTACTTGTTCGGAGCTAAGCGACAATGTATTTAACTAGCTACGAATGTTTTGCATTTCCTCCCTCACAACAGCCCGAATTCTCAGCACGGTAAAGGGTTATAGCCCGCAACTCAAAAGTATAAGCTCTCGATTAAAATCGGTGTTGCTAGTTATGCGTCATTTGCGTAAGTGTTCAACTGACGTAATTAATTAAGACAACAATGCCATGAGTTAAAATAATATCCACAAATATAATATTACGAAGGGCATCGGTGGCTCCGTCTTGATGAGCAGCACTCAGTCCCAGAACATCCACGGTATTAATTCGAGTGGCTCCCTCTCACAGCCGGAGATCGCATCTACGCGGTTCTCACTGAAAACGAAGCATTATCTGATCCAATGGCGCTCGCTCCTCGCCTCTCGCCTGGTATAACCTTGAAATGATTTCTAAGATAAACACCGGTTATTGAGATATATGGATTATTGGTTGTTGTGTGCATTTTCCTATACTAAGCAAAACAAGTATGGGGGAAGGAAAAGGAGGAAATGAAAAGACTACCTCCTCCACCTCTCTACGACCGGACATAAAAGGAGAAATTAATCGAAAAGCACAAGAGTGGGACACATTGGTAGCATACGAATACTACTTGGGCGGAAATTTACTGATATTGTTGCACAATACAGAGATAGGGTCATTCAGTGTCTTTCAGAAATTAACCTATATATAGCTAGGGTAAAGAAATTAGCTTGAACGTGATATAAAGCTTGCTCCATATGATTTAAAGACACTGAGGATTTTATCTTCAGACATTTTTTTATACTGGATTTACTGGCAAGATATAGTTTCTTGGATTTCAAGATGGCATTTATAGAGCAACATAAATTGTCATGAACATAATCTCAAGAAAATCACACGTGGTATTATTTACATTTTTTCTAACCAACTCCAGATACACAACAATAACGGTCGTTATAATTAAATGACACCGATAACATCCCACGAAATAATGTGTTCCTCTGAAGCCCCATAATTGAACAATAAACAACCCCAATACGGCGGTCTTGCTTCACGCTCCTTCGAATTTGACGGTCGTACTTTTTGGGGTCGAAATATTGGAGTCCCGGTCGTTGCAATCATTAGTGAAGCCCGTTTCCCGCGCTCCCATATACTTAAAGATCTAAATGAGTAATATATTTGCAGATACCATGCCGTTCTAACCCCAACACAATTCGGCTTATTTTCAACCGACATTGAATATATTATTACGCAACGCGACTTAGACCAAATACATAGATAACAATTTCTCTAAACAAATAAAATGTACAATTAGCGTACTTACAATTAATAATGGCCAACAACTCAAAACATCATTTCTCGGTAGGCATGACTATCTTCTTTCACGTTTCAACACTCAAGCCCCTCGTCCCGCTACTTTTTCCTTCTCCTACTCGTTTTCCAGAATTGCCAATGTAACCAAAGCAGTCAACAAAACCCCTAGCTTTTACGGAACTAACATTTTATAATTTAAATACTTGAGCAATCTTGATATAAATAAAATTTCGAACAATAATCGACTCATTGACAACAACGTGGGTCAGCTACATTTGTAAACCAAAGATTTAAATAGAAAAAATCTATGTTATTTATCTATAGAGAAATGGTGAAATTAGGTGACGCCATCTACAATTTATTGTTTTGCTTAGCGCGCCAAAATTATTTCAATTTGAATTTGAAATGGGTTTTTTTAACACTATGCACACTGTCACAAATAGATCTTGTTTATACAGATAAAAAAGTAATTCAAATGACATGTTCCTATTTATGCTTAAATAACTTTTGAAAAATTGATTTCAGAAAAAAATTTATTGAAAACAATTTGGAGACAATTTAATTATTAATAGCATCGCTCTCTTTAATAATCTTGATAAAGTTGATAGTTTTTAAGATAAATGATAAATAATGATTCGAGACACAGAGAAGCCGATGCAACGCATGAGTCAGAGAGAGACAGCGATACTTGAAGGTAAGAGACGCATACTTGTGAGCGCGCGAAATTAACAATAAAAAAAAGATATAAACAATAATTTTTTTTAAATCTCTATTAACAATATTATTAACTATTGTATAGAGAATAAAAAAAAATTCCTAATGCTAGTATTCATAGTCGTATTTCAAGCTCAAGCTTGAGTCCGTCTCAAGCAAGGACTTAGGCAATGCTCGGGGAAAAGCGTTTGCCTGCGTCATCCAGAAGGCACAAAAGTAGTAGTTTTTGTGTTGTTAGGTTTGACAATTGTGACGCCTGAACGTCATTCTGCGTCTTTATATTTACTTTAAAGTGACAGGTCGAGTAATAACTCAATGCCGCAGGGGTCATATCGAAAGTGTTTTGTGTTGTCGGGTGAGTACATGTCTACTGACAGAATACGTGTATGGTAACTTCATAAAATGTGCATTATAGACAAAAAAGCTGCGTATACAAAACAGCAAAACCCTTGTAGTCCCGCATGAACAACCCCAATAATGTAAAAAGTAATACGACAGATGCCGCAATAGTGCAAGAAAAGCGAACGATCTGGACCATTATTACATTCGCCTCAAAACACGAAAGCTGCAAAAGTGAGACCAAAAGCTAGCGGAGCTCAAACTGCGCACTTTTGAGAAGGACAATGTAAGTGCAACATTAATATAAATCTTACCAAACTTTTACCCACTTTTATTGCAGGAAATGTGATGCAGAAAAGTTATCAGAGTAGTGAGTAGTAGGAGCTATTCAAGAAGTGTGTAAAGATGAATGTTTTTGGCTGCCGTTTTGTCTACTATGCTTCTGCAAACAATACCTTACACTTATAATGTAAACTAATACAAAATTTACTTTTTTCTACTTATGTTTACCAGTAGAAGGTGTTACAAAATAAAAATACTACACAATTAATAAAAATCTGTGACTTTTATTATTATTATTAAAACAATGCTTTCATTTTTGCACAAAATGTGGCAAAAATGATTTTATCGTTTTTAATTTGGAACATTTATGCCTCAACCACGGACAATAGAATACACAGTTAGACAACTGATTTGACTTAATGTTTTTATTCTTACAGAAAAAAATTAATTTAATTTTTAATTTGTTGATGTTCCGGAATCCGATGAATTTGCCTCCTATAAAATGGATAAACCTATTATCCGTTTTTCCTAATAAATAATGTCAGTGTCAAAATCGGGTATAAAAGTAGCTCATATCGTCTTAAAAGGCAAAATTGAGAAATTAGATTTACATTACGTACCCTGATTTGAGTGTGCAATAAATACACCTAGTTTAGAAATTTATTCAATTACAACTATACAAGAAAAATTCTCTCTCATTTTGACACTTACATTGTTTATTGAAAAAAGGATAATATATTATGTATTTCCTCAATGTAGGTTCCTTAGCGCTGTAATGAAGTTTCTTTTTTCCGTCAAGTCACCAAACACTAGTGTTACATTTTGCGCTTCTCGATATATTATTAGCGTTGCAGTTTCCGTAGGTACGCCATTATCCTCATCGGAATCAGGTTCCCCGTCAACACGTTCTCTGTAAGTCAAGAAGGGGTTAGATATAAAAGTGTTTCGTGGAGACCTCATTCATTATCCAAGCTTTCAGTTTACATGCGATGCTTTTTGCTATTTATGGTTTTATTAAAAAGACGTCAAAAACCAAACACTCACTTTTTTTGCATAGTTTTTTAAATATTTGCTTAATTAAGCGTCTTAAATAATTAGATATAAGTACTGTAATTTCTAATTTGTTTTAAGTTATTTAATTGATTGGTATTGATGTGATGTTAGTTATAGGTATAAGCCGCAAGCTATTTAGATGTTTTATTTTAATCATAAACAGCACCGTATTGAGTTGTCATGTATTTAAGAATAAAGAAAATGTAAGTAATGTTTTGTAATAGAATTAGATTGTTTACGTATTTATATTTGTCTAATTAAACGTTTTAAACAACTAGATGTAAGTATTGTAATTTCTAATTTGTTTAGTTGATTGATTCTGATGTATTGTTAGTTATAGACATTGTCATAAATATATATAAACAAGTGTATTTGTTTTAATTTTGCGGAATTTGCGAACAAATAACAGGTGTCGTTTTCTGGGGGGAGAAAACGGATGTGAGATCTAAACAAACAGCGTTTATTTTTAGATTCGGTAGTTGTTAGGCGGTTGGTGTTGTTTTCTAAGGGGAGAAAACGGATCTGAGATTTAAGCAAACATGTTTTTGATTTGGCAAATATTAGCGCTTTTTTTTATTTCGACAGTGGATTAGGCCTACTGGAAACACCACTATAAAAAAAAACGCACCATTTACTGTACCTCTTGTAGGTGGTGTGGAAATCAGTAAAATAGTATACTTTTGATTAAGCAATGAATAAAAAATAAAAAATTTAATCAATAATTTATTTTTTTTATAAAATTCTACCATGCCTATGACATATATAATTCAATATAAAAAATTTATCTAATGAGTTTTGTTTGAGGTTGGTATAATATAACCATAGCATAACACTCATAACAGTGACAGTAATATCAGAGTTTTTGACCTCACAACTATTAACCATACCAACCCACAGCAAAAGTCACTAAAAACAGTTACACAAAATTCATTTTATTGCTTTATCGATCTGCCTGATTGTTTCTATAACAAATGATTATAGAAGGATGAGTTGAAGTATATTGTTGGCAATAATGTAGCAGGCTCTTTTAATAATACTACCGAAGCAGGTAGCAGCTTGATATAAAAACATTTGTTTGAAGATAATCACACCCGTTAACTGCTTACTCGATTAAAATGGTTCTCCTAAACGTAAAAATGGCCGTTTCTATAACGTTTCTTCTTATGTCAAAACGTATTCACTTTCTAGTTGAGAAATTAGCAAAAAATGTAAATTTTCCAAAATATCAAATATTATAATAAAGTATTCAACCAAACATTTCAATTTATTCAACAAATTCCTAATTAAGAAGTAAATTATTTGTGTTAACAATTACGCATACAAAACCCTATCTTCGATAGAATGTAATCTCAATGGTAACGGCCGGTAACATTCTACAGGCGTCACCTGCATTTTGGTTCCGCTTGCTTCGGAACCATTTGGTCGTACTCGGTCTCAAGCGTTTACCGTTTGTTTTGAATATTGAAAGGAATAATTTGTTCATCAAATAAATATATATATTGACAAAAGTACAATAAAAAATAGTGCGTTAGCTAGATGTTAACACACCATTAACAATAATACAACACACAAAACAATATAATGCTATAATAGAGTTCATTTTTGTAAACAATAGCTCATGACAGCAATTACTCACTACGCCATCGAAATTTATTTGTAAATGTCGGAGAGTTAAATCTAAATTGAAGAAGTGTTTACAAAATCGAATGAAATTATAGCCATACAGAAATGCTAAGTAAAAAAGCCATAAAAATAAATTAGTTATCAGGCACAAATATAAATGCTAAAAGTACATAATCAAAATGTTAAGTAAAACCCTATAAAGATATAAATGGTGAAAGTAAATTAAATAACAAAAACATAAGTAAAAAACTATAAAAATACAATTTATTATTAACGGCACAGATGTATGCTACAATTTTATAAAAAACAAAAAAAATAGTGTTATAAAAAAAATAATTATAACTATAAATAGCATAGCGTCACAAATGTAATGGGCACGTAAAAAAACTATTAAAACCGATACAGAAAAGCAAAATATCATTGCAACATACAATCTTTACAAAGTACTAACGGCGTAGATGTAAATGCTAGAATTATGCAATAAAACAGAAAAAATATATAGTGTTATGCGTTACGTGTTGCATTCGCACTGTTTACTAAGGGTCGCCTTATCTCGCATCAGAACGACTGTATTCGGAACCCTGTAAAACATATCCGAGTCATTTGTGGTAAAATTTGTGTGATGCCAAATTTATTCAAAAAATGTTTCTAGGGGATCTTGATTTAAACTGCGTGGTTTGAGGTAAGTGAATCCATCGTTGTGCAGTGAGACACTTTATTCATTAATTGTATAAATTCTACAGTGCCTCAAGCTTGTTGTTCAACGACGTCTAAAAAAGGAAATCAATAACACAAGTGTACAACATAAAAAACCGTTGCCTTTTACTTACTGGCTTTAAGAAGAAACTTAATGCTACAACACTTGGAACAGCAATTGACACTTTAATTTTTTCAACTTTTATTACCGTGAAATTCGGTCAACTTCCGCAGTGCGCTAAATTCGTAATATGTTGCCCATCTACTTCAAACATAATCTTGTGGTTCCACACTTTTCTGCGTATCACAAACAAGTGCATCTAATTTATTTGTTCCTTAATCGCATACCGATGATACAGCAGTCGACCAAGCTGGGTTTACGTTCCATATTACATTAACAGCAATTGTTTTTAGCGAAAGGGCTTTCATAGCACCATTTAACAAGTAATATGCAAGTAGTTGTTTCCAATTTTTAAAAGTGTCTCGTAGGTCTACAAACATATAAACTACATAAGTTTTGAAACTTTTCGATTCATTATACCTATTACCAGAACATGATTAGCTATCCTTAGATAGATCTTTCGTGTCGAAGATCTATAAAACCTACAATGTGCAGATTATACTGCAAATGGAGTTCTATCGACATCTCAGCAAATAGTAACGTGCAGTATGTGGTATTTTTGTTCATTTTGCTTATAGCACCTTTAAGTGGCAATGGGAATTCTTGTTGTCAACATTTTTTGTAATGTTGTTCTTGCATCATAAAAATCGGTCTCCGAAGGTCACACATCGGTCTCCCAAATTTTTTCCCATCGCTGCAATTTTGGTCTTGCCAAAACTCCAAATAGCGTATATCACAACCACAACTAAATTTGTTACCAATTGCGACAATACACACTTTCGCAAAATTTTTATTAATTTATTTGCAAAAAAATGCAAATGGCTGCGTGTTTTTCCACTATAGTATGTCACCTGTCACCGTGTCAGTTGTCAATTGTCAGTCTACAAATTGACAAGTGACACATTTATATCAGGATTACTTTATACTGACGTCACAGTCTCAAAATCAACATGCAAAAATGGCAAAAGCAGGTAGAAGTTATTTACCTAACGACTTTGGAAAATAACCGTTTTGACTTAAGCGCTTTGTTTGCAAGCTGGTTTTGCTGCATAATGAAGTAAATGTTTTTCCGCAAAGATAGAATTTTTTCTTTTTAATGCTATGAAATATATTTGTTTCGAACATTTGACCATAGATGCGACAGCAAAGTAAAAAACAGATGCAAGACAATTGTTTTTATTTTATTGGAAACGATCGGAAAACACCGATCTTATTATTATTATTACTATCTGTAAGCAATGAGTGCAAAAAAGAAATGACAGTTGCATACGGGACTAGTTTTTTTAACATTATTTACTAATTGTTTTACGTATCCTGTACCATTACAAACACTTTGTTGTTAAAAATCTTATTGTTTTTATGACGTAAAATAACTTTTGTATGTTTAAACTTTGACCTTATACATCATCACTTAAGTAGTCTATTTCTTTTTTTCTGTGGTTTGTGTACGTGCATAGAGTAGGTTTGTTGTCATTGTCAAAAGTGACATATCGCTTGTCAATCTTGTGGTTTTTGGTTTTGTTGGTGGTGGGGGATGTTCTGATTAGGCTATATTAGTAATGCTTCTATAGCGTAGTTATAGGTTATCTATGCAATTACGTCAGAATAAAATGACACTATTGACAGCACTAAATAATTGACAATTTATAGAAGTGACAGTATCGGTAATTCGGTACCAACCCAAAGCAATAAAAAGTCGGTCATTTAAAGACCTCCTAATATCTCCTGCTACTCCTGTGATCCTTTAACTTACTTATATTATTATTTATTAGTAATATAAGTCCACAGATATGAATCTTGGTATTGGATCTCAGAAATCTTTTCCAAATATCGCAGTTTGTGATTTCCATCCAAAGTTACGTAATAATTGCTCAGATTAATTTTTCTAAATGAATAGGTAACGTAATTAAAAATAAAATGTAAAAGAGCAAACGACCAACTTGCACAGGTTAATTCTTCAATTCGGTTTTAGAAGTTTCTCTTAACACGTCAATAACTTAAACAACACTTTAAACTAACTTATAAAGAACACTATAAACTATATACTAAAAAAAACTAAATAAACAGGATTATCGCTTTGACACTACAAAAATACAATAGTTTCTAATCTCAAAATCACTTTGTTTTACCTTTAAGCTCGGAAACAGCTGATCTGCGTGCACGCGACCTATGCCAAAACAAAACGTGCCAATGTCACTAAAAAAATTGACACTAATGACAGAATAAAATCGTTTGGCCTTCAAAATTCCCAGAACTAAATTTTTGAAAAAAGCAGTATAAGAAATCAAAACAATTGCTTCTTTAGTAAAAATATATTTATTCTCAATATTCTTTTTAGTATATTTATAGATAAATCTACTTTAAACATCTAAAATAATAAAAAACTACCGTTTCAGATAAGACTTCCATAGGAATTCTTTAAACAATTTAACATTATTCTCAGTCGCACTCTGTTCATAAATATTATCAAAACTAGTTATAGGTTTTGCAACTACAATATCAGCACCTTTATTTAAGACAAGATTATCATATAGATCAGAGCGTGCGCCTTTAACAAAATCCAGTTGATCTTTATGGGTTAGTTGTATAAACTCATTATAGTTGGATAATTATTGTCGATTCAAACGTCAGTTGCGCTGAATCGATTCCCAGTATCAACGTCACAGTCGGTAGTTCATATTTTTTCCGCTAGGGGCGTAACGCTTAGTTTGAATCGACATGTCAATTCAAACGTCAGTTGCGCTGAACCGATTTCCAGTATCTACGTCACAGTCGGTAGTTCATATTTTTTCCGCGAGAGGCGTAACGCTTAGTTTGAATCGACAATAATTATCCAACTAGAAGAGTGATCCACGTGGTGGATACATACAAAATACAAAGTTTTCTTATTAATTTCTTGTCCCCCAATAGCAAAATCAAAAATGGTTTCTAGTTTTGAAGATAAATTAAGATCTTTTGAAATCGATTTATACAAAATAAATGCGGTAAAATTCTGGGAATTTGAAACCAAATCGGGACTATTAACCCCGGTTTATTTAGATCTAAGGGTTATTGCCAGCTATCCAAAATTGCTGGTAAGTAGCTTTATAAGAACACCGAAATTTTACTGATTATGGTTTTAAGGATACTCTTGCGGATCTGATTAAGGAATATGCGGAAGAGAAAGAATTGTCTTTTGATATTATTTGTGGAGTTCCATATAGGACTTTGCCTATCGCTACTGTTGTTTCGATAAAGAAAGACATTCCAATAGTCACAAGACGCAAGGAGAAATTTGGTGAAGCCAGAACAATCGAAGGTCAATTTAAAAAAGATGCAAATTGTCTTATTATTAAAGACGTTGTTACTTCTGAAGGCAGTGTGCTGGAAACTGTAAAGGATTTTAAACATTATGGAATCGACTGCACAGATGCTGTGGTTTTGCTAAACAGAGAGCAAGGGGGCCGTAAAATACTTGATCAGAATGGAATCAAAATGCATGCATTGTTAGATTTAACGCAATTAATGAAGTATTTAAAAGAAGCCGGATGCATTAGTGAAACAACTGTGGAGGCTGTTAAAGACTACCGACAAACGACGCAAGTAGGCCAAAAACCTTTAAATTCTAGTGAAAGTAAGTGTCTATATATAAAAAAAAATAACATAATGACGGTTGAGTTATTTTTATGAATTATGTAAATTGTTTGTTTGTTTCAGATCGACATAGCTTTTCTTTTGATGAACGTTCCCAAATGACAAAGAATTCAATCGCCAAAAAACTTTTTCAAATAATGGAAATCAAAAAAACAAATCTATGTGCTTCGGTTATTTTACAAATTACGAGAATTTTTGTGAATTGCTTCACAAATTGGGTCCTCATATTTGTCTTTTTATAACTTTTCTAGAAGCAATAGGCGATGTTAGCCCAGAAAAGGTTAAGGCGGCGCTATTAGAAGCAGCAGATAAATATAATTTTATTATTTGTGAAGATAAGAAATTCTCGGATATTGGAAAAACCGTTCAATTACAGTATTCGAACTGTTTATATAAAACATCGTCGTGGGCACATGCAGTAACAGCCCATTCTTTAATGGGGAAAGGAGTTTTAAATGGTATCAAAAATAGCGATGGAATGTCAGAACGAGGTGTTTTCTTAATCGCTGAAAGTAATTCTCTTGGAAATTTAATGAATGAGAACTATACTAAAGCGACAATTAAACTAGCTCAAGAATTTCTCGATTTGGTAACTGGAATTGATTGTCAAAGTAAAATAATGGTGGACTATCCTGAGTTTATACAACTAACCCATGAAGATCAACTGGATTTTGTTAAAGGCGCACGCTCTGATCTATATGATGATCTTGTGTTAAATAAAGGTGCTGATATTGTAGTTGCAAAACCTATAACTAGTTTTGATAATATTTATGAACAGAGTGCGACTGAGAATAATGTTGAATTGTTTAAAGAATTCCTATGGAAGTCTTATCTGAAACGGTAGTTTTTTATTATTTTAGATGTTTAAAGTAGATTTATCTATAAATATACTAAAAAGAATATTGAGAATAAATATATTTTTACTAAAGAAGCAATTGTTTTGATTTCTTATACTGCTTTTTTCAAAAATTTAGTTCTGGGAATTTTGAAGGCCAAACGACTTTATTCTGTCATTAGTGTCAATTTTTTTAGTGACATTGGCATGTTTTGTTTTGGCATAGATCGCGTGCACGCAGATCAGCTGTTTCCGAGCTTAAAGGTAAAACAAAGTGATTTTGAGATTAGAAACTATTGTATTTTTGTAGTGTCAAAGCGATAATGCTGTTTATTTAGTTTTTTTTAGTATATAGTTTATAGTGTTCTTTATAAGTTAGTTTAAAGTGTTGTTTAAGTTATTGACGTGTTAAGAGAAACTTCTAAAACCGAATTGAAGAATTAACCTGTGCAAGTTGGTCGTTTGCTCTTTTACATTTTATTTTTAATTACGTTACCTATTCATTTAGAAAAATTAATCTGAGCAATTATTACGTAACTTTGGATGGAAATCACAAACTGCGATATTTGGAAAAGATTTCTGAGATCCAATACCAAGATTCATATCTGTGGACTTTTATTATTAATAAATAAAATTATAAGTAAGTTAAAGGATCACAGGAGTAGCAGGAGATATTAGGAGGTCTTTAAATGACCGACTTTTTATTGCTTTGGGTTGGTACCGAATTACCGATACTGTCACTTCTATAAACTGTCAATTATTTAGTGCTGTCAATAGTGTCATTTTTTTCTGACGTAATTGCATAGATAACCTATAACTACGCTATAGAAGCATTACTAATATAGCCCAATCAGAACATCCACCAACGGCACCAACGGAACCGAAAACCACAAGATTGACAAGCGATATGTCACTTTTGACAATGACAACAAACCTACTCTATGCACGTACACAAACCACAGAAAAAAAGAAATAGACTACTTAAGTGATGACGTATAAGGTCAATGTTTACACATACAAAAGTTATTTTACGTCATAAAAAGATTTTTAACAACAAAGTGTTTGTAATAGTACAGGATACGTAAAACAATTAGTAAAGAATGTTAAAAAAACTAGCTCCGTATGCAACTGTTATTTCTTTTTAGCATTTATTGCTTACAGATCGGTGTTTTCCGATTGTTTCTAATAAAATAAAAACAATTGTTTTGCACCTGTTTTTTACTTTGCTGCCGCATGTATGGTCAAATGTTCAAAACAAATATATTTCAAAGCATTAAAAAAAAAAATTCTATCTTTGCGGAAAAACATTTACTTCATTATGCAGCAAAACCAGCTTGCAAACAAAGCGCTTAAGTCAAAACGGTTATTTTCCAAAGTCGTTAAGTAAATAACTTCTACCTGCTTTTGCCATTTTTGCATGTTGATTTTGAGACTGTGACGTCAGTATAAAGTAATCCTGATATAAATGTGTCACTTGTCAATTTGTAGACTGACAATTGACAACTGACACGGTGACAGGTGACATACTATAGTGGAAAAACACGCAGCCATTTGCATTTTTTTGCAAATAAATTAATAAAAATTTTGCGAAAGTGTGTATTGTCGCAATTAGTAACAAATTTAGTTGTGGTTGTGATATACGCTATTTGGAGTTTTGGCAAGACCAAAATTGCAGCGATGGGAAAAAATTTGGGAGACCGATGTGTGACCTTCGGAGACCGATTTTTATGATGCAAGAACAACATTACAAAAAATGTTGACAACAAGAATTCCCATTGCCACTTAAAGGTGCTATAAGCAAAATGAACAAAAATACCACATACTGCACGTTACTATTTGCTGAGATGTCGATAGAACTCCATTTGCAGTATAATCTGCACATTGTGGGTTTTATAGATACACGAAAGATCTATCTAAGGATAGCTAATCATGTTCTGGTAATAGGTATAATGAATCGAAAAGTTTCAAAACTTATGTAGTTTATATGTTTGTAGACCTACGAGACACTTTTAAAAATTGGAAACAACTACTTGCATATTACTTGCTAAATGGTGCTATGAAAGCCCTTTCGCTAAAAACAATTGCTGTTAATGTAATATGGAACGTAAACCCAGCTTGGTCGACTGCTGTATCATCGGTATGCGATCAAGGAACAAATAAATTAGATGCACTTGTTTGTGATACGCAGAAAAGTGTGGAACCACAGGATTATGTGTTTGAAGTAGATGGGCAACATATTACGAATTTAGCGCACTGCGGAAGTTGACCGAATTTCACGGTAATAAAAGTTGAAAAAATTAAAGTGTCAATTGCTGTTCCAAGTGTTGTAGCATTAAGTTTCTTCTTAAAGCCAGTAAGTAAAAGGCAACGGTTTTTTATGTTGTACACTTGTGTTATTGATTTCCTTTTTTAGACGTCGTTGAACAACAAGCTTGAGGCACTGTAGAATTTATACAATTAATGAATAAAGTGTCTCACTGCACAACGATGGATTCACTTACCTCAAACCACGCAGTTTAAATCAAGATCCCCTAGAAACATTTTTTGAATAAATTTGGCATCACACAAATTTTACCACAAATGACTCGGATATGTTTTACAGGGTTCCGAATACAGTCGTTCTGATGCGAGATAAGGCGACCCTTAGTAAACAGTGCGAATGCAACACGTAACGCATAACACTATATATTTTTTTTTGTTTTATTGCATAATTCTAGCATTTACATCTACGCCGTTAGTACTTTGTAAAGATTGTATGTTGCAATGATATTTTGCTTTTCTGTATCGGTTTTAATAGTTTTTTCACGTGCCCATTACATTTGTGACGCTATGCTATTTATAGTTATAATTATTTTTTTTATAACACTATTTTTTTTGTTTTTTATAAAATTGTAGCATACATCTGTGCCGTTAATAATAAATTGTATTTTTATAGTTTTTTACTTATGTTTTTGTTATTTAATTTACTTTCACCATTTATATCTTTATAGGGTTTTACTTAACATTTTGATTATGTACTTTTAGCATTTATATTTGTGCCTGATAACTAATTTATTTTTATGGCTTTTTTACTTAGCATTTTTGTATGGCTATAATTTCATTCGATTTTGTAAACACTTCTTCAATTTAGATTTAACTCTCCGACATTTACAAATAAATTTCGATGGCGTAGTGAGTAATTGCTGTCATGAGCTATTGTTTACAAAAATGAACTCTATTATAGCATTATATTGTTTTGTGTGTTGTATTATTGTTAATGGTGTGTTAACATCTAGCTAACGCACTATTTTTTATTGTACTTTTGTCAATATATATATTTATTTGATGAACAAATTATTCCTTTCAATATTCAAAACAAACGGTAAACGCTTGAGACCGAGTACGACCAAATGGTTTCGAAGCAAGCAGAACCAAAATGCAGGTGACGCCTGTAGAATGTTACCGGCCGTTACCATTGAGATTACATTCTATCGAAGATAGGGTTTTGTATGCGTAATTGTTAACACAAATAATTTACTTCTTGATTAGGAATTTGTTGAATAAATTGAAATGTTTGGTTGAATACTTTATTATAATATTTGATATTTTGGAAAATTTACATTTTTTGCTAATTTCTCAACTAGAAAGTGAATACGTTTTGACATAAGAAGAAACGTTATAGAAACGGCCATTTTTACGTTTAGGAGAACCATTTTAATCGAGTAAGCAGTTAACGGGTGTGATTATCTTCAAACAAATGTTTTTATATCAAGCTGCTACCTGCTTCGGTAGTATTATTAAAAGAGCCTGCTACATTATTGCCAACAATATACTTCAACTCATCCTTCTATAATCATTTGTTATAGAAACAATCAGGCAGATCGATAAAGCAATAAAATGAATTTTGTGTAACTGTTTTTAGTGACTTTTGCTGTGGGTTGGTATGGTTAATAGTTGTGAGGTCAAAAACTCTGATATTACTGTCACTGTTATGAGTGTTATGCTATGGTTATATTATACCAACCTCAAACAAAACTCATTAGATAAATTTTTTATATTGAATTATATATGTCATAGGCATGGTAGAATTTTATAAAAAAAATAAATTATTGATTAAATTTTTTATTTTTTATTCATTGCTTAATCAAAAGTATACTATTTTACTGATTTCCACACCACCTACAAGAGGTACAGTAAATGGTGCGTTTTTTTTTATAGTGGTGTTTCCAGTAGGCCTAATCCACTGTCGAAATAAAAAAAAGCGCTAATATTTGCCAAATCAAAAACATGTTTGCTTAAATCTCAGATCCGTTTTCTCCCCTTAGAAAACAACACCAACCGCCTAACAACTACCGAATCTAAAAATAAACGCTGTTTGTTTAGATCTCACATCCGTTTTCTCCCCCCAGAAAACGACACCTGTTATTTGTTCGCAAATTCCGCAAAATTAAAACAAATACACTTGTTTATATATATTTATGACAATGTCTATAACTAACAATACATCAGAATCAATCAACTAAACAAATTAGAAATTACAATACTTACATCTAGTTGTTTAAAACGTTTAATTAGACAAATATAAATACGTAAACAATCTAATTCTATTACAAAACATTACTTACATTTTCTTTATTCTTAAATACATGACAACTCAATACGGTGCTGTTTATGATTAAAATAAAACATCTAAATAGCTTGCGGCTTATACCTATAACTAACATCACATCAATACCAATCAATTAAATAACTTAAAACAAATTAGAAATTACAGTACTTATATCTAATTATTTAAGACGCTTAATTAAGCAAATATTTAAAAAACTATGCAAAAAAAGTGAGTGTTTGGTTTTTGACGTCTTTTTAATAAAACCATAAATAGCAAAAAGCATCGCATGTAAACTGAAAGCTTGGATAATGAATGAGGTCTCCACGAAACACTTTTATATCTAACCCCTTCTTGACTTACAGAGAACGTGTTGACGGGGAACCTGATTCCGATGAGGATAATGGCGTACCTACGGAAACTGCAACGCTAATAATATATCGAGAAGCGCAAAATGTAACACTAGTGTTTGGTGACTTGACGGAAAAAAGAAACTTCATTACAGCGCTAAGGAACCTACATTGAGGAAATACATAATATATTATCCTTTTTTCAATAAACAATGTAAGTGTCAAAATGAGAGAGAATTTTTCTTGTATAGTTGTAATTGAATAAATTTCTAAACTAGGTGTATTTATTGCACACTCAAATCAGGGTACGTAATGTAAATCTAATTTCTCAATTTTGCCTTTTAAGACGATATGAGCTACTTTTATACCCGATTTTGACACTGACATTATTTATTAGGAAAAACGGATAATAGGTTTATCCATTTTATAGGAGGCAAATTCATCGGATTCCGGAACATCAACAAATTAAAAATTAAATTAATTTTTTTCTGTAAGAATAAAAACATTAAGTCAAATCAGTTGTCTAACTGTGTATTCTATTGTCCGTGGTTGAGGCATAAATGTTCCAAATTAAAAACGATAAAATCATTTTTGCCACATTTTGTGCAAAAATGAAAGCATTGTTTTAATAATAATAATAAAAGTCACAGATTTTTATTAATTGTGTAGTATTTTTATTTTGTAACACCTTCTACTGGTAAACATAAGTAGAAAAAAGTAAATTTTGTATTAGTTTACATTATAAGTGTAAGGTATTGTTTGCAGAAGCATAGTAGACAAAACGGCAGCCAAAAACATTCATCTTTACACACTTCTTGAATAGCTCCTACTACTCACTACTCTGATAACTTTTCTGCATCACATTTCCTGCAATAAAAGTGGGTAAAAGTTTGGTAAGATTTATATTAATGTTGCACTTACATTGTCCTTCTCAAAAGTGCGCAGTTTGAGCTCCGCTAGCTTTTGGTCTCACTTTTGCAGCTTTCGTGTTTTGAGGCGAATGTAATAATGGTCCAGATCGTTCGCTTTTCTTGCACTATTGCGGCATCTGTCGTATTACTTTTTACATTATTGGGGTTGTTCATGCGGGACTACAAGGGTTTTGCTGTTTTGTATACGCAGCTTTTTTGTCTATAATGCACATTTTATGAAGTTACCATACACGTATTCTGTCAGTAGACATGTACTCACCCGACAACACAAAACACTTTCGATATGACCCCTGCGGCATTGAGTTATTACTCGACCTGTCACTTTAAAGTAAATATAAAGACGCAGAATGACGTTCAGGCGTCACAATTGTCAAACCTAACAACACAAAAACTACTACTTTTGTGCCTTCTGGATGACGCAGGCAAACGCTTTTCCCCGAGCATTGCCTAAGTCCTTGCTTGAGACGGACTCAAGCTTGAGCTTGAAATACGACTATGAATACTAGCATTAGGAATTTTTTTTTATTCTCTATACAATAGTTAATAATATTGTTAATAGAGATTTAAAAAAAATTATTGTTTATATCTTTTTTTTATTGTTAATTTCGCGCGCTCACAAGTATGCGTCTCTTACCTTCAAGTATCGCTGTCTCTCTCTGACTCATGCGTTGCATCGGCTTCTCTGTGTCTCGAATCATTATTTATCATTTATCTTAAAAACTATCAACTTTATCAAGATTATTAAAGAGAGCGATGCTATTAATAATTAAATTGTCTCCAAATTGTTTTCAATAAATTTTTTTCTGAAATCAATTTTTCAAAAGTTATTTAAGCATAAATAGGAACATGTCATTTGAATTACTTTTTTATCTGTATAAACAAGATCTATTTGTGACAGTGTGCATAGTGTTAAAAAAACCCATTTCAAATTCAAATTGAAATAATTTTGGCGCGCTAAGCAAAACAATAAATTGTAGATGGCGTCACCTAATTTCACCATTTCTCTATAGATAAATAACATAGATTTTTTCTATTTAAATCTTTGGTTTACAAATGTAGCTGACCCACGTTGTTGTCAATGAGTCGATTATTGTTCGAAATTTTATTTATATCAAGATTGCTCAAGTATTTAAATTATAAAATGTTAGTTCCGTAAAAGCTAGGGGTTTTGTTGACTGCTTTGGTTACATTGGCAATTCTGGAAAACGAGTAGGAGAAGGAAAAAGTAGCGGGACGAGGGGCTTGAGTGTTGAAACGTGAAAGAAGATAGTCATGCCTACCGAGAAATGATGTTTTGAGTTGTTGGCCATTATTAATTGTAAGTACGCTAATTGTACATTTTATTTGTTTAGAGAAATTGTTATCTATGTATTTGGTCTAAGTCGCGTTGCGTAATAATATATTCAATGTCGGTTGAAAATAAGCCGAATTGTGTTGGGGTTAGAACGGCATGGTATCTGCAAATATATTACTCATTTAGATCTTTAAGTATATGGGAGCGCGGGAAACGGGCTTCACTAATGATTGCAACGACCGGGACTCCAATATTTCGACCCCAAAAAGTACGACCGTCAAATTCGAAGGAGCGTGAAGCAAGACCGCCGTATTGGGGTTGTTTATTGTTCAATTATGGGGCTTCAGAGGAACACATTATTTCGTGGGATGTTATCGGTGTCATTTAATTATAACGACCGTTATTGTTGTGTATCTGGAGTTGGTTAGAAAAAATGTAAATAATACCACGTGTGATTTTCTTGAGATTATGTTCATGACAATTTATGTTGCTCTATAAATGCCATCTTGAAATCCAAGAAACTATATCTTGCCAGTAAATCCAGTATAAAAAAATGTCTGAAGATAAAATCCTCAGTGTCTTTAAATCATATGGAGCAAGCTTTATATCACGTTCAAGCTAATTTCTTTACCCTAGCTATATATAGGTTAATTTCTGAAAGACACTGAATGACCCTATCTCTGTATTGTGCAACAATATCAGTAAATTTCCGCCCAAGTAGTATTCGTATGCTACCAATGTGTCCCACTCTTGTGCTTTTCGATTAATTTCTCCTTTTATGTCCGGTCGTAGAGAGGTGGAGGAGGTAGTCTTTTCATTTCCTCCTTTTCCTTCCCCCATACTTGTTTTGCTTAGTATAGGAAAATGCACACAACAACCAATAATCCATATATCTCAATAACCGGTGTTTATCTTAGAAATCATTTCAAGGTTATACCAGGCGAGAGGCGAGGAGCGAGCGCCATTGGATCAGATAATGCTTCGTTTTCAGTGAGAACCGCGTAGATGCGATCTCCGGCTGTGAGAGGGAGCCACTCGAATTAATACCGTGGATGTTCTGGGACTGAGTGCTGCTCATCAAGACGGAGCCACCGATGCCCTTCGTAATATTATATTTGTGGATATTATTTTAACTCATGGCATTGTTGTCTTAATTAATTACGTCAGTTGAACACTTACGCAAATGACGCATAACTAGCAACACCGATTTTAATCGAGAGCTTATACTTTTGAGTTGCGGGCTATAACCCTTTACCGTGCTGAGAATTCGGGCTGTTGTGAGGGAGGAAATGCAAAACGTTCGTAGCTAGTTAAATACATTGTCGCTTAGCTCCGAACAAGTAGGGTATTTTGAGCTGTGCCCAAGCCCAAGTGGGCACAGTTATTTAGCGTTTTGAGAACAGGGAAAGGGAAAACTGACTAGAAGTGTCGTAGGCGCGAATAAGAGTACAGACCATTCTTCGGTTTGAATGGACTCCTTCGGTTATTCTTACCCAGAATTAACTGAAGGAATGCTCGTGTTCGCACTAGGGCGTTAGGCTAGCTAGGGAAAGATCAGTTGAACCAGAATTCAGCTGACAATCTCGTTGACCAACCAACTGTTTATTGGGTAATGGATTATTGTTTGGGATTTAATTGATCAACTGGTTAATTAAATAGTAGGGCATCAGGTAATTAAAGTACTTTCAGGTTTCTGAACAGTAGTTGACTTGACATCGTCCATTCTTGAGTCTTTGTCAAATAGGTGGCGTAGGGTTTTTGACCATCGAGCATTTCTGATTAGGCGATGGGCCTACCTTTCTTACTGTTAGGGCTACCAATCCTCCAACATCTCATTATTATTAACCTAGCTACTTGCATCACGTCATATGCCGTGTGTTTTCTCGACTTTGTGAGAGACCCTTACCAGAGTGACACAGGGATTTGAGTTGTACATATTTAGCTGATCATGTACAGGAGAGTTTACAGACTTGGTGTTTAGCCAGAACGACTTAAAAGTACTAATAATAAGAACAATCTCCGCCTCTCAGTGCTCGCGACATTGTTTCAGCTAGTAAGTTGTTATTTGCAAATAATTGCCCGTCATTTTGTTGCAGTAAAATCTGACAACCACAATGCCATTGAGTTCTTACTTGTGTATGATTATTTTATTTTGATGTTTGTGTCGTGATGTTGTTTTATGTGTTTGTCTCACTTGACTTCCTGTGTTGATTATCTTGTTCTTATTGATTTATGTGTATGCTGATGTATTTCATTTATTTATAATGTACTAATTGAAGTAAAGCTGTCTTGAGTGACTTTGGTCTCTCAAATATTGTGATTTTATGTGTGTAAATTTGGTTATGATATTGCTGGTTATGTATTCATTATTTTTTTTGTCAGCTTCTGGCAAAATCTGTTTGTATTTTATTGAAACTTGTAGAATATACTTGTACTGCGATAATCTGTTTGTTGTTCCCTAAAGTACTGCAACCGAGCTCACACTACATTTTGAATAGAGGTTATTACAAAAACACAACGTAAGGATCAGACAAACTAAATTTACTTGTCAAACTCAATGTCAACTGTCAGATTATATTTTCACTTGTCAAAATAAATGTCACTTGTCAATGGAGGGCGCAAAAATTTAAATATATGCAAAAGAACCATTACAGTGTTGTAAATTTTATTCACTCAGTGTGTGCTTTTATTGTGATTGGATTAGTCCTCCATATTATTGAAAAGGTAAGTCCTTTTTTAATTATTTTTATTTTATTTAGAAACTTATATTTTTTTTTTGTAAAACGTTTTAAATCGTTGCGAACATTTTAATAAAGAGAAAGCGACCGGTGAAAGCCACGTGTGTTCACCAATCGGGTGGCACGAGGATGACCGACGGACAAGGTTCGAGTCATTTGCCGTCGGATGTCTGCAAGGTCACTTCCGACATGGAAAGACTCCGATCCCACCTTATCTCCATGATAAAGGAATGGGATGGACAAAAATTACTGGAACACGTAAGACTGTCTGACGATAGGCCAGACAGCGACTTAAGTGACTTTGAGAACGGATCCTCAAAAAGAAAGAAGACCAAGAAAAGCCGCACAAGTCCCACGGTAATTCCAACAGAGGTTAGAAACTCTTTCTATCCTCTTTTTAACCAAGAAAACGAGGACGACGACAAGAGCGTCGACTCGAACGAAAGCGAAAAGAAAAGAAGTCTCAAGAAATTGAGGCCCCAAAAGTAAGCTCACCGAAAGCGGTAAATTCCCAGAAGACAGTAAACTCTCCTAAAAAAAGAAGCAGTAAAATTCAATTAAAGAAAAATGTTAGAAAAGACCAACACTGTCCCTATTATTTTGAGAAATAGGAACAAATGGGTGCTAAAATCCATTTTAAAAGATAAAAAAATTAATTATGTAAAGGCTACCTCGGTTAAAGATGGCATTAGAATTCAACCAGCGACGGCTGACGATTATCGTCAAATTCGAGAGCTCATGGCAGAAAAGAATCTACCAATGCATACGCATCCTTTAAAAAAGGATCGCCATTTAAAAATCGTCGCAAAAGGCGTTCCAACGAATTTCACGGACGAAGAGATTAAGAACGAACTCAGTTCGAAGCAGTATCCTGCTATAAAAATAGCCCGTATGAAGGGTTTTAAAGGGTTACCAGCACCGATGGTAATTATTGAAATTGAACAACAGTATAAGAGTTTATACTCATTAAAAAGAATTATGGGCTTTGATGTGACAATGGAGTCACTCAAGAAAAATGAAATTATTCAGTGCCACAGGTGCCAAAAATATGGTCATCTGCAAAGAAATCGCACAGCTGATTACCGCTGCATGAAATGCGGCAAAGGTCACTCGACTCACTTATGTGAGAAAGAGAAGACAACACCGGCAAGTTGTGCCAACTGCAAAGGGATGCACACTTCAAAATACGCTCAATGTCCGTAAAGACCGGTCAACAGAAACCTGCCCCCAAAGCCAAAGCCTGGACAACTGAGCAAAGAGCTCAAACAGCAGCCCCCTCAATGAAGGATATCATGAGGGAACAAAGAAAGAAAGCGAAAGCTTCCAAACAACCCCCACAGCCACCAAAAGCTGAGAAAAAGATGCCAGAAAGGCGTCTTTTGCAACCTCAGCACCAACAAAAACAACAATCCGAACCGGTTATCAATGACCAGAAACACAAAATTGCCTTTGAGCTTTCTTTAATGCTCTTGGAACTTTCAGAGCTCGTCGGACAAGGCGCGGCATACCAACGAGTATCTTTTTATATTACTAACATTCTGTCATGGATCTAAATCCTGTAAGAACGGTAACAACAGTGAGATGTCAAAGCACCAGAAAACAGGTGCATCTTCAAATTATGTTCTGGAACATTATGGGGATTCAATTAAGAAAAAGTCAACTGCTTAGTATAATAGAGGAAAATAACCCTGATGTGGTTCTGCTCCAGGAAACTAGATTAAAAGTTGGGACATCGATCGCTATATTAAATTACAATATGTATAGAAAAGACAGAATGAATAAATCAGGAAGAGGAGTGATTGTGCTAGCTAAAAGAGGTATAGCTCAACATCCAATAGTCCCAATTGATGATGAACCTGAAGTAGAAACAATCGGCATTGAACTAGAGTGTAAAAACAACGAAAAATTACACATCTACTCTGCATATTCACCTCCAAAATCAGAGTTGAAAGAGACAACGCTAGATATGGCAATGAATTCAAACAGTAAAGTGTTGATGGCAAGAGACTTTAATGCCAAACACAGAGAAATCGGGTGCAAACACACTAACAACAAAGGAATCAACTTAGTGAAATACCTGGAAAATAGAAACTATGGATATATAGTTCCAGACGTTCCAACTCACATAAGTGCCTATCTACCAACTAATATTCTAGATTATGGAATATTCAAAAATATCATAAGGAGCATGACAATAAAGACACTGGCAGAAACGACATCTGACCAAATTCTAATACTAATAGAGATAGAAGAAGAAAAGGTTGAGGAAACTAGAACGTTAATAAAATGGAATAAATTTAGAGCTACATAAGAAGCTGAAAATTATCAAGTCAAAAAGATTGACAATATACAAGAACTTGAAAAAGAAGTTCTTAAAATAGAAACAAAAATTGTCGAAACAATAAACAAATCATTGAAATTAAATCAAAAAGAGAAAATCCACCACAAATAATTAAAGACATGATTGAAACAAAGAAAATGGCAAGAAGAGAAAACGAGAGGACCTTTGATCCACGTATTAAAAACATTGTCAACAATTTGAACAATCGCATCAAAGATGAATGGAGAAAGATCCGTAATGCAAAATGGATAAAAATCATAGACGAAGCTAATGACAATAAAAAACCTCCATGGCAGATAGCCAAGACACTTAAAGCAGACAAAAATAAAATTGACAGGAATCTAAAAGTAGACAAAAGAATTGTCACTGACGACAGAGAAAACGCTGAGATTTTTGCTATAGAAATAATAAAATATCAAATAAAGCTCTAAGAGCGTTACCAGACAATATAGTTAAACAATTAACGAAGATTTGTAATGGAATATTAAAGACTTATCACTTTCCAGAAAGATGGAAAAAAGCAATAACCATAATGTTACGAAAACCTTGTAAATCTAGAAGTGATCCAGTAATCTATAGGCCAATAAGTTTACTATCAAATCTAAATAAAATAACCGAAAGAATTATATATGCACGTCTCAAAAGAGAGACAGATGATAAGAAAGTCCTTCCCGACGAACAGCATGGTTTCAGAGAAGCACATGGATGAGGAAATCAACTGGCAAGGATCACTGATCTAATATTGACAAATAAAAATAAAGACCATTACTCAGGAGGAGTTTTTCTGGATGTCTCCAAAGTTTTCGACAAAGTATGGCATGAAAGTCTAATTTATAAAATGGGAAGAAAAAAGTACCATAATGCGACTCATAAAATCATAATTGACGAATAGAAAATTCCAAATTTGTATTAAATAGGAAATGTCCCTAGAAAAGAGCATAGAGGCTGGAGTCCCTCAAGGATCGATTTTAAGACCTGTGCTGTACAATATTTACACTCATGATATCCCAAAATCAAAATAAAACAACACTGGCTATGTATGCTGATGATACCGCCATCATCGCATTAGCACCAAAAAGACCAAGTGTAAAAAGAAAACTGCAGAACCACATCGAAAGTTTAGGAAAATGGTTCGAAAATTGGCGAATTAAAATCAATGAAGAAAAAAGCCAAGCTGTCATTTTCGGAAGCAAAACAAAACGTAGACTTCCGGAAGAGAGAATTCAACTGAATGGAAAAAGAATAAAATGGGAAAGAGAAGTCAAATACCTTGGTGTGACTTTCGAGAAACAGCTCAAGTTTAATAAGCACATAGTTATCAGAAACCAACAAGCGAGACAAATAAAGGAATTACTGTATTTATTAATGTCGAGGAAAAGCGAACTGAGCGAGAAAAATAAGCTGACTTTATACAAATCAATGATAAGACCAGTGATGACTTATGGGCACGAGACCTGGGCCCATCTCAGCGAAAAAAAATTGAACAAAATGGAAACAACACAGAATGTGTCATTAAGACAAATAACAAATTCAGAATGGCTTATAAGAAACAACAAAATTCGGGAAAGAACCGACATGCTAACGATCAAGGATTATGTAATGAAATTATGTAAAAAGAGCTATGAAAAGATGACGACACATTGTAATCAATCCATTAAAAGAATAATGGAAGATGAAGCGAAAATGGAAAATAGGAATATAAAACGACCGCGATTGGTACTTGATGCCGAGAAAGCTCGCAGCTAATCCTAGCAGTAGATATGCTGTACGATATCAGGAGATCTAGGCGACGTAAACTTCTGCGGAACTTACGGTATTCGTCCAAATCAAATAGTGCTTTTAGGAGGTAAAACTTTCCATCAGTACCAATACAGAAAAACTAAAAAAAAATAACAATTCCACCCATAATTAAACAACGTATACACACACACATCAGTTCAAATCAACAAAAACCCACTGATGAGAGAACCTAGACACTAGCACAAGATGCTAAATAAATCCACTGATAACCTTTAAAGGTTTTAGATCCTAACCAAACAGTTTGAGAAGACAAACAGGTGGCCTGTATAGAAGCAAAAGAATTTTTAAATATAGCTTCTAAGGCGTTACAAATGATATATGATTTGATTTGACTGGATATCCACAGGTTCAAAAAGTTATTATTATAAGACTAATACGGGTTTGTTTTTAGAATAAAAGGAATCACGTTAAATTATGAAACGTCCGAAAAAATTAATTCCGATAGTATAAATAATATTTTAGAAAAGAAAGACAGTAAAATCAGTACACAAATATAATCGAATTACCAGGGATTCTAAGACTAAAAAACTTTTAAATAAAATAGAAACAAAAAAATTTGGTTTTATTTATGATAAAAAGGTTATTCTAGAAACCTTTGATACAGTACCATTTGGATATTAAAGAAAACGTAGCAAAGCATAAGAAAAGCATTCATACTCTATTTGAAATGCCAACTGTTTTCAATTGCGATGATTGTGAGTATAAAACGAATGTCAGACGCTACTTAAATAATCATATAAGGAGAAGACATCTTCCCATTGAGTTGCAAACGATTTTTAATTGCGATGAGTGTGAGTTTAAAACTAAGTATAAATATGATATAGCAAAGCACAAGAAATTAAAACATACTCTAAATGATTTGCAAACTTTTTTTAACTGCAACCAATGTGAGTATAAAATTAAGCAGCGTAAATCTTATTTGGAAAAACATAAGAAACTGAAACATACTCCAATTGAATTGCAAACTTTTTTTAACTGCAACGAATGTGAGTATAAAAATATCTTCAAAGAAAATGTAATAAAGCATAAGAGAAGCAATCATACTCCAATTGAATTGCAAATTATTTTCAAATGCGATGAGTGTGAGTATAAAACCAGATTTGAATCTGATCTAAAAAAACATAAGAATATAAAACATACTTTACCTGAATTGCAAACTTTTTTCAATTGCAACGAATGTGAGTATAAAACTAACACTAAAGATAAATTAACAAAGCATAAGAAATACAATCACCCTGCAAACTATTTTCAATCAAAATAAGTGTGAGTATAATACTCCTTGGACACACGATTTGATACATCATATGAAATACAAACATTCTGATTGAACTACAAAGCTTTTCAATGCGATAGATGTGAAAATAAAAACAATTATCATTTTGGTTTTTTTTTATTTAAGCTGATAGTTTAAAATATTCTTAAGTATATTACTTTTAGTCTAGTTATAGAATATTTCTGAAATCTAAAACTTTTTAATAGAAATGTTTAATTTAATAGTTAAATTCAAATAAATATAAAAAATAAACTGATGTTGTAAATTTATTGTTATATTGTAGAAATCTAACTATTGTAATTCTGTGTTGAAATAGACATTTTTAATTAAATTATACCTAAATGCTTGCGTTGTTTGCTTAATAAATTATTAAAGTACGTATCTTCTATTGAAATAAACTTTTTTGAAACAAGTAAACATGTAATGTTATTTTTTTTTCTATGCAGGCAGATACTGTAACAACTCTGATAAAACTAGCAGTGCGGTCAATTGGCAACGAGATTTATCTACAACTTTTTTAGGAAGACTAAACGTGTGAATTAAACAAATTAATTAAATTAACAGTATTTAATAACTTAGTTCAATAAATAATGAATTCTATCAGTATGGCACAAGTACAAGATATTCTAAAATTAAAACACCGATTAACGACTAATTAAAGTAATTATTAAACTAAAACTTATTTGAAACTTGTATGTCCGTTCTGATCTGTTGGATTTCTTTTGGACAAGACTGGTCAAATGAATGTTTTATACACAGATTTGCCTAACAGGCTTTTGACAGGCTTCACAATGGAAAGTTGCTGGAAAAGATATGTTCCTACGGTTTGATATAGAATTTTATAAGCTCCATTTAGTCTTATTTTTTTGAGAGTAAACTGCTTCAAATGTTCACCACTGAAAATTTTTAACTAACGCTGATAAGAATGATTTGTGTAATGTTTGTGATCTGTTTTATGTAATGTAACTATTTTATGTAAATTATTGATTTAAATGTCATATATAAATTAATATTTATATTAATCATTTATTTGTATTTTTTTGTTTTGTTATGTGGGGGTAAAGTAAAGTTAACTAGTTCAGTTTAGTGGTTTGAAGGTCAGTTGTAATTTTAGCAACGTCAAATGTTCTCTAAGGTTCGGTATTAAGGCCGCTGCTGTTTAATCTATTTGTCAATGATATAATAATAATACCTTTATTTTTCTAGCAACATTATATCTGAAGAACAAAGAGATGTTGCCAGATGCAGACGAAGTGCAGCGAGAGCAGCTTTTCTACTTTTACATAACAAAATAATAAAAAAAAACAATAAAATACAAATAAAAGATTAATATCAATATTAATTTATATCTGACATACATTACATAAAACTTATAATCATTTTTATCAGCGTTAGTTATAAAATTTTTGTGGTCAGCATTTAAAGACATTAATATTTTTTTTATCTAAAGAAATCATTATTAGATTATTACAGAAACACAGCAATTTTATAAAATTTACGAAATATTTTACATTGTGGTAACAAATTTTAATAACTTTAATTTTTCATTTCATTCATTTTTCCTAATACATATTAAGAATCCGGTAATTTTAGTGATTCAGCAATCATCCGGAGTATTTTTTCTAAATTGTTTTTTCAACACTGACTGAGAGGAGCATTTCCCACAATAATAAGACAGAAACAAGCTGTTGATTTTGACGTATGTAGGTCGTAGGGCAATATATTTATTGCACAAAGAAACGCCATAAACGGACCTATCGTTCTGTATTCATCACCTACAGAATTAGTTTATATGAACTCAATAAACAAAAAAAATTTCAAGATCTTTGACTATCAACAACAACAAAGTTGTTATGTGTAATAATATATGTAACAAAATTGTTAATAATGATTAGAATAGATTTGATTGTACCTTACCATTTGAGATAAGTAAGTCATAGCCACTGTTTCTTCGCAGCTGCTGATATTTTTCTTACACCACCAGTCATAAAATTTCTTGTAAAAATAAGATGTTATATGTACCACAAGCATGATTAAGATTATGTCTTTAATATATAAATAACTATTATTTGTTTTAGTTAGTAAAATAAGATTTATAGTAAGTTTTAAAATCAGTCTATTGTATTTGAAGAAATCACTGGTTAGGTAATTCAAACATGCCTTCTGTATTTATAATTTTTTAGTTTTCGTTCATAAATTGTCGCATTGTAAAGCCTTTTTTTTGTTAATTTAAAGTATGGTTGTTTTTCATAAATCGTATAAAATTGGTTTTCGTTAATTATACTCAACATTAATTTATAATCACATTTGTTCAAAGACAAAATTGTTGCAATTCAATTACAGAGTGTTTTTTTTTATGTTGTCAAAAATTATGTTCCAGTTTGGTTTTATACTCACATACATTGCAAGTAAAAATAGTTTGTAATTTAATTTGAGTATGTTGTCTTCTTATATCTATGTTTTGTTACATATTCTTTCAAGTTATTTTTATACTCACAGTCATTGTAGTTGAAAAATGCTCGCAACTCAAGTGGAGTATGTTTAAAGTTTTTGTAAACTTAGATTTTTATCTGGTTTTATACTCATACTCATTGCATTTAAAAAATGTTTTTTGCCCTCATCTCTCAAACATCAGTAGTTTTTGTTCGTTCCCAATGCATGTAAAGGCAATTTTTCCACACCGCGGTGTTTTTAACTTTGCGAGCGAAACTAGCTAGGGGAAATGACTTAGTCAGGTTTGTATTGAAATTTAGAGACATCACGTCAAACTGTCAATTGTCACACAACCATTCTACAAAATGGCTGTTTCTGATCACATACGTAAATAATCAACACAAAAAATTTATTGTCAAATAAGTAAGAAAACGATTGAAAATAGTAAGTAATTGATTAAGAACACAACGTTCCAAAATTATTGTTGGTTTTCAGGCGAAGAGGATGAAAAAGTGCAATTATTAAAGATTCGCACATTCACAGTGCAGTTACTACATTCTTTAATCTCCACTGCTGGACTTTGTTCAATGTGCTGCTGTGTGATAGTAGAAATTTTGTATGGTATCTCTGTGAACAAGTGTTGTGGATGTATGTGCGCGGCTGTAGATGTTGAGGGCTTCTTTGTTAATCAGTGTGGAGGCTGGGCTAGTTGAATCTTTTTCGATATTTCGATTTTATTGCGTAGAGAATTCTGAATATATGACTCACAAACTGTAGATGATTTCCATCCCCCATGTTGTTTGATTCTCACTAAGCCTTCACCACGATTTGCCAACAAGGTTGCTGAGCTTCTGCGAAAGCTGTGACCAGTAAATGTCCAAGGTTCTTCTAGTTTTAGAAATTGAGCAATTTTCATTGGTATTTTCCCAATGGTATTTATTCCCACAGGAGCGTTCATACACTTTCCATTATGGTAAGTAAGAAAGAAACGTTGATCATTAATTTTTCTTACACTATTATATTTTTTTAGTTTGTCGATCCACTGGGGGTAAGAGATGGCAAATGATCTAGGAATCCCAGTTTTAGTTTCAGGAATGGTCACTACTATGACATCATTTTGAAACACAATATCAGCAGGTTTCATTTTGCAGAGTTCTTCACGCCGCAAAGCGCCTGAAATGCCCATTGTCAGTGCCACCTAAAAAAAATTTGAAAATCTCAATAATAAAAATGTTTAGAATTATATTGGTTTATTTGTGAACCTTCATCATCAGGTAGGAGCAATCTGGTGCTTCATCTAAGAATTGGGAAATCTGAGCATCATCCAGAACAGCAAATTTCTTAGGCTTGTGATGTTGAGTGCCTTTTTTTAAAAACGCGATTAGTTTATAAAATTTCGAAATATCTACGTTATTCTTTATCATTAAGCAAAGTTTAAGCATAGAGTATACAGACCAAAAGGATTTCTTGCTTTGATGTTGTAAATATGCCAATAAGCAATTCTCGGTGAAATTTTTGATTTTTCCTTTTTTGCACCAATCTAAAAATTTGTTGTATGTGCTCTCGTACCTCAAGCGGCTTTTTTCAGGAAGCAAATTTGATACTGCTCTATTTGCAGATTCTCTAATTTCAGGTGGAGTTAAAATTTCTCTATCGGAGTCGCTCATATTTACAAATTTGAAACGAAAATTCGCAGAAGAAAATGGCGGAATAAGTTTTTTAAACGATGGTCTTTTATTACAATAAAACTATAGCAACAAAACAATAAAATTATTTCAAATTAAAAAAATTAGATAATCGGCGTGGGCCACGCTACCAACCAAAAAATAAGTGAAAAACTAAATCTTTTATTATCAAAAAATTAGTTATTTGTTGCAAAAAAAATTGTACCTAACTTTTTCGGAAAGAAATTTCCCCCATTTGCAATAGATGCTCATGTGGGAAATTTCACTTTCCGAATTCGTTAGGTAAATAACTATTGTAATTCAATTAGAGTATGTTTTATTTTTTTATGCCTTGTTAGATTATTTAAAAGTTAGTTTTGAACTCATATAGACTGCAGTTAAAAACAGTTTGTAATTCAATTGCCATATGGTATCTTTGATTATGTTTTACTAAATAATCTTATTTATCTCGGTATTCACAGTTATCGCATTGAAACCATTATTGCTATTGACACATCTCTTTTTATGATAATAGCTCCTGACAAATAAGTAGCTAAATATTAAAACCAAGTTTTAAATGCATATCAATTTATATTGTTGTTAATATGAAAGATAATAAAAAACAAAAAAAATAACTTTTTAAAATAATTTAAAAAAAGAAGTTAATATTCAAATTTTTTATTATTCGATATTTATTATACAAAAACAATAATTTTAAACACACTAAGCTTTAGGCTACAGAAGAAATGATGTTTCAAATTACTTAAATATTCACACTGATGGCATTAGAATCTTTGCTGCAATTTATGCTGAAAATGTTATTTTTCATGTGTTTTAATGAGATATTTAGAGAAATTCCTGTTTTAATTCGCTTGGAACATGTTTTATAATTTTATAACTACTTGTAACTTTACATTGATTGCAGAGACATTTTGGGTGCAGTTCACTTGAAAAGTGCTTTATTCTGTGTGTTTTCAAATGACTTTGGAGCCTTGTTGCATATTTAGATTGATTGCATTAAGATTTTAGTTGTAGTTCGCTTGAAAGATGTTTTGCACTTATATGTTTTTTTAGGTCATGTTTATAAAAAGTTGAATAATTAATTACAGTGATAGCATTGGAATTTTTGTTGTAAATCATTTTAAAGATGTTTTGCATTCATATGTGGCTTCAGGTTTCCTTTATAATTAGTTGTATATGCACACTGGTCGCATTGGAATTTTTGTTGTAAATCTTTTGAAAGATGTTTTGCATTTATATGTTTTTTTAGGTCCTGTTTATAAAAAGATAAATAACCACACTGATAGCATTGAAATTTTAGTTGTAATTTACTTGAAAGATGTTTTGCATTTTTATGTATCTTCAGATTTCCTTTATAAAAAGTTTTATATTCACACTGCTCGCATTGGAATTTTTGTTGTAATTCTTTTGAAATATGCTTTGCATTTCTATGATTTTTCAAAACGTCTTTTCTAAGAGTTTTAAATTCACACTGATCGCATTGGAATTTTTGTTGTAATTTGCTTGAAAGATGTTTTGCATTTAAATGTATCTTCAGGTTTCCGTTATAAAAAGTTTTATATTCACACTGATCGCATTGGAATTCTAGTTGTAAATCTTTTGAAAGATGCTTTGCATTTTCATGACTTTTTAGATTCTTTTCATAAAAAGTTTTATATTCACACTGATCACATTGGAATTTTTGTTGTAAATCTTTTGAAAGATGTTTTGCATTTAAATGTATCTTCAGGTTTCCGTTATAAAAAGTTTTATATTCACACTGATCGCATTGGAATTCTAGTTGTAAATCTTTTGAAAGATGCTTTGCATTTTCATGACTTTTTAGATTCTTTTCATAAAAAGTTTTATATTCACACTGATCACATTGGAATTTTTGTTGTAAATCTTTTGAAAGATGTTTTGCATTTATATGTGTCTTCAGGTTTCCTTTATAAAAAGTTGTATATTCACACTGATCGCATTGGAATTTTTGTTGTAATCCTTTTGAAAGATGCTTTGCATTTATATGTCTGTTTAGATCTCTTTTATAAAAAAATGAAGATTCGCATTCATCGCATTTGTATTTTTGCTGTAATTTTCTTGAACGAATAATTTTATGTTTTTTTAAACGCGCATTTTTTTCGGTCGTTTTAAAATCACCAGGCATTTCCTTTGCAATTTTTTGCAATTTTGGTAAAGAGGGCTTGCTGTCTATATGTTTTTGAAATGTTAATGGAGAATGATTTAATTTTTGATGCTTTGTAAAATATGGTTTATAAATGGTTTTAAACAAACATCGATCACATTTAAACCATTCCTTAATTTCATTGGGCTTATGTTTCAGATAAATATGTCTTTTCAACTGGAATCTATGTTTACTTGTATATTTACATTGATCACATTCAAAACAAGTAGCAAATTGTTTAGGTTTATTTGTTTGGCTAGTCGTTGTAATAATACTGTTTCCATTTTCCGTATTAGTTGTTACAGATGATTTATGTTCTATAAAATTACACTTTCTTTTGTGAAAGTATCTCCACACATACGAAAAGCTACCCACTCTGCAACGTTGACATTTTTCGAAAGAGGCTTCATCCAAAACATCTAAAAACTCACAATTGTGAATAAAATAAACAATTTTTTCATTGGTTTCAAAGTTGCATAAACGGCATCTATAAGATTCCACTGAATCGTAACAGGAAAAAACCGAGGAAGAGCGGCAGCACTTCGAGAAAACCGACATTTTTGATAACGTTAAATTGAACTAAAACATCAATATTTTAATATTTTTTATGTTAAAAGTAAGCCGTTAATATAACCATTCATTTGATACGTTAAAACTGCTTTTTTTGAATCTGAGATGATAGTAACACAACACTTTATTAGAGAAGAATCTAACCTCATTTCTATACTTTCATTGGTTGCATTCAGCAGATAGAACGGCAACCGTTCACGCTTATTCGCTGCTCGGTGAGTAAAAGCTGTGTCTGCTGAAAGCACTTTTTTTTCTGTCAATTTGTCATTTTGCCTAGCAAAACGTTAAATCTCGGGTTTCAGAATAAAAAGTTGTAGTGACCGACATGATCTAAGCTACTCTGATCAGAGGGCCGATTCTAACGCACTATCGTAAAAATTTTTACTTAAATTCTAACAAAATTAACCATATCTGATAGAAAAAGAACACGTAGCCACTTGGCGATTCTAATAAACAGATTTAATGTGACGGATACCAAAATAGTATAGTGTCATACGAGTTGCACAAGGCATTTGCTTGTGGCACGCATGGGTCAAATAAATAAGTGTTACAAACATGTCTTGTAAAACGAGTGTAGGGAACATGCTATATTTCTATCTTTTAATAATATGTATGATTTAATATTAAGATTATGAAAAATACGTCTGAGGGCAAATTCTGTAACTTTTTTTCAACGAAATCTGTTAAAATTCTCTGTTTTGGTTAGAGAGTTCTCTATTTTGACATTTTCAGATTAGTTGTAATGTAAGTGGAATAAATACATTAGTTAGCAAATGGCCTTCTTAACTGTTCTATTAGTGTTTGTAGCGCATAATGGTCTTTTTATATGAAACCCTAGTGACAATTACAAAGCTTGACCGTCAAGAACAGAAAAATAGAGCATAATTGTAGCGAAACATTAATGTGGGACCGTATAGAAATAGACTTATAAGAGCTACTCTTACTAGAGTGTCAAGTGAGTATACAAAAGGAGGGAGGGCAGGTAATGCGCTACCAATACTTGAAACTATTTTTCAAAGATCTCTCTATAAATAAGTCAAAAGTCAAAGCCATTTAACTTTTTCAAAGTATGTACTATTATTTATATTTTCAAAGCAATCGTTCAAATAAAACGTTGTTTTTCTGTATCTCGTCGGCTAATTCTGCTTTTAAAGTACTCATTTTGCCTTAAGTCGTTTAAAAAACCAGTATTACAAGCAAGTATAACGGACATTGTCAATGTTTTTCTATATTTTTTACTTAATCCTAACGCAACCACACCACAAAACTCGTCAATCCAAATTTTTCAAAAAAGTTTAATGATAGGTTGCATACGAAGCGTTAAAAAGTTAAATGCTGCTGCAAGTTTGATAAAACAATAATGATGTCTCAAGTTTGCTTTGAACTTGCTGCAAACTTGTTATTTTTAAACTTGTTAAGTTCACTTTTGCTTCTACTTTTGATTTATCCTTGCTTTTAATTTTCACGTCAAACTTGACACGACAAGTATGTATCAACACTGCTGCAAGTTTGATAAACCAATGTTAATGTTTCAAGTTTGTTTCAAGCTTGTTGCAAACTTGTTTTTTAAATACACTTTTTATAATTTTAATTTTGATAAGCTAGCCGAATCGTGTCGTTGTAAAGTGTGATTAAAAAGTAGCTGAATAAAATAAAAGTTGTTGTGTTAAACAGAATAAATTACACTAATTGTATAAGGTAAGTACAGTTTCAAGGAATATTTTATTTGTATTATACTCTATTTTTTAACCTTAAAAGCTAAAAGTATTTTTCGCTATCGTTTTTAGAAACGGGCTTCAGCTAGTATAAATAACTAGTTCTTTTAATAAATACATATTCTTAGTGCTTTATACATTGAACATTGTTTTTGATCAGTTTTGGTTAAATAATAATGCTTAAAAATGAGACAGCAAGGATGTAAAAAAATACGTAACAGTAGAGGCGGGAAGCTTTATTTTGTTCCAAAAAACTTTCAATATTTCTATAAGAACAAAAGTTAGCATGGGGTAGAATTTTTACCATACAATTCCCTATGGCAACAGTTAAAAAAATGCATTATATACTAAAACATTTTGTGTTTATTTTGTATCATATCATACAATTAATTTGCAACTAATACTTATGTTTTTTTAAGAAATGGTAGACAAAAGAAGGCTTTGAATTCCGTAGAATAATTGCTGGTGCCATAAAACTTAGATTAATTTGTTAATAAACTATGTAACAAATATCATTAGTTTCAAACAAGTAAAAAACTTAAAGTCTTCCCATAAATTTATTTTTATTTTTCAATAAATGAAAAATTGAAAAAACTACATATGTTTCGGCTTTCTACTTATCTTTCAACAAGAGCCATCGTCAGGTTTGAGTGGTGTGTTAACACCGAAGATTTAACTAACACTAGACAAAATAAAATTATAAATGTTGAGGGTGGACAAGTCGGTTAGTGGGGATGTAGCGGTTTAAGAGTGGATGTAGAGTTAAGACATGAACTTAAAATTAAATGAACAATAAACATAATAAAATTACCAAAAAAAGACAAGTCGAAATATTATGGTTGTTTTCTATAGGTATTAAAAGTCTTAATGTAGGGTTCTATAATTTGTGTGGAAAAATTGGTTTGATCATTTAAAATAGAGTCAGGTGATCTCTCTTTTAATTTCAGAATTTCTAGAACTTCTAGATTGGCGTTCTCTTTAAATTTTGTTGATGTGTGCAGTAATTCATAATCGGAGAATTCGTGTTTCATTGAAATAACATGTTTTGCAAAACTACTTTTATATTTGAGATCATCTGAACAAAATTTGTATTTAGATTTATTTTTAATCAATCTGAGATGTTCGGAAATTCTAATTTTTAGAGGGCGTAAAGTTCGACCAATGTATGACTGGCCGCAATTGCAGAATAATTGATATATTCTGCTTTTTTGGTCATTGTCAATTGTGTCTTTATTTGAAACTAAAAATGATCTTAATTTTTGAAAATTAAAAAATGAAATTTTAATGTTAAACTTTGATAAAGTCTTACTTATAGAGTTGGAAATTGGTTCGATATATGGTAGGCTAAAGTATTTAATTATATTATTTAATTTGTTTTATTGTGTGTGTAACGCGGTTTATGAGATAAAATTATTTAAATGATTTCTGGTGTATTTCTTACGGTAAAGTTTATTAATAAGTTTTATTGGGTATGAATTGTTGACTGCTAATTGTTTAATAATATTGAGCTCTTTTTTGTAGTCTAAGTGGTAGTGAAAAAAATTTATTAAGTAAAAAGTAAAAACTAGCTAATTTTTGTGAGAGTGGTTGAAATGAATTATATGGGATTAATGAATCGGTGGTAGTATCTTTTCTAAAAATGGAAATTCGTTATTCGTATTCGTTATTTTTAATTTCAATGCTTAGATCTAAAAAATTGATTTTGTTGTATATGCTTTTTTTTTTGAAAGTGAATTTTATGTTGACAAGTTGACCTTAGTTATCTATTTTATTATCTTCTTTTCTCTATATTATATTTGGTAATTTTATTATGTTTATTGATCATTTAATTTTAAGTTCATGTCTTAACTCTACACCCACTCTTAAACCGCTACATCCCCACCAACCGGCTTGTCCACCCTCAACATTTATAATTTTATTTTGTCTAGTGTTAGTTAAATCTTCGGTGTTAACACACCACTCAAACCTGACAATAATTGTCAATAATTATGAACTGTTTCAAATAACCCCAAAGAAAAAAGCCTGCGCTGTGTTAAAACCATACCTGCAGATGATTGTCCACGGCCGGTTTTCAATAATTTCCCAACACAGTTAGATATCAAACGCAAGTTCATTTTTAAAAAACTATGTGGTAATCATTCTTTGTGACAAAACGCTGCACTAAACAATACACTTAAGTGGGTAGAATTGTTGCAGTTGACTACTTTAAAATTTTTCGTAACCCATATCATGCAATTTTGCCCATTAACAAATCCATTGAATAGATAATGAATTGTGTTGCTCATAATAGAATTATGATTTTATTCTGCTTCTTGCTTTTAATCTGTAATAAATTGCATAATGAAGTCGTTGCCGGTAATCTGTTGGTTCCATGGATCTTTTGTTTTGGAACATTCTAATTACATGCAAAATCCTGGGGACAAGCTTGTCTTCCTTGTTATTTTTCTTTCTCTCCAAATACTCTCCTGTGAGACATGTGCATCATCTGCCGGTAGCAAAACAAAAAACAGCAAGTTTTTTACTGCCCTATATAGTTAAAAATTTGGAACCAAACAGTTTATAGTTGACTCTGACAAAGTTTTTAAAAACAAAGACATGTGAGTTTTGCTAGAATCAAATGGTATTATTTATTATTGTACTTATTTCGGTGTTTGTTAAGCTGGAGGTGCAGACAGAAAGTGTTATTAATGTTTCAAAGAACTTCTACAGAAAACAAAAAATGCAAGCGCTCTTTTACATGTCTAATTGTGGGGTTTTGTTAGTAATTTAGGATACTTTACACCTATGTTTCGCGTGTATTATAATCGTTTTGTAGTTGATAGTGAGGGTTATCAATTTTAGATATTTTGTCTGGTAATGTATAAATGAAATAGAAGTAATAATATATTTTAAACCACTTTTATTATTTCATACGCAAAAAATTAAATTCTAAAATTAAAGTAAAAGGGTTTTGCAAGAAAATTTTGAGCTGCCGCACGTAGATAATCTTAAACGATCACTATATTGAGCTCAACAATTATTTTTTATGTTTATATTTAAACGCTTGATGACTTATATCAAAAAATATTGTGTACCGACTAATTTAGTAACAATATAAGTAAATTCTGATCGATGGATGATATCGGCTTTTATCTTGTGCTTTTCTTACATCCGGTTATTGTGGAGCAAAGCAAAAAAGCTTAGTTTTTAATTTTCTTTCCACCTTCAAAAGTTCTTTTAACGCATGGGTTTAGTTTATCAAAATTACTCTACAATTTATAAAAAATAATACAAATCATTTGAGAGAAAAACACCATTATACATGAAAACGCGTTTTTTTCTAGATGCTGTCAAATACAGCTCTAGAAGTCGGTTTTTTTAGAGACTGTAGACTCTTGCAAGTAAAATTGTTTTAATCTAAAAGTTATACTTTTGAGTTACAAACTAAACCGTTTGTAAATTCTGGTTGAATGTTGAGGATTAATTGCAAAACGTTTGTGTAAATTGCTTCTTAACTTGAAAGAAGTTACAATTTTTTTACCTTTATTTGAGACCACATTTAGGCACAGTTGTTCATCTTTTGGAGACTTAAAAAAGAACATTTGACTACATTGGTTGTGGACGCGATTAGATGTTTAGACTGTATTGGTTTGATTAGACTTTTTCGGTTATATTTTCTCAGAATTAACTGTCTCAATTTAAGACAATCTCTTACAATTTTTGGTTTAACTGCGGTATCAACCGTTTAGAAAAATACATTAAAAAAATTGTGTCAATAATTATTATCAACAATTTTATGTTATTATAACATATAAGTACTATTTTATTTTAAAGTTATTACAAGAATTAATACAAGCAAAAACAAAAATACTTAATTACTGATAATTTGAACATTATCTAAAACATAAAGCCATCATTTTATAGATATAACTATTTTGAAGAAGAAAGGTTTTCACGACCCGTGATATGTGATATAACGGTGCCGCTTGAATATAAGAATAAACTCGGATTTACACTCAATTTAACTCTCATTTATTATCAACTGAACTAATGACACAGTAAATATATAATATATGATTAAATTTTAATGATTCTCGTTTTGTGTTTGAAACGTTTATGATCGATCATTGACCATTTCTCTTCTCTATTACCGTTAGCGGATGTTGGACTGTTTCTTGTTGCTATTGTCGTAACAACCCGAATGTTTGATAAAATACTCGACGTTTCGCACTCCATCGGTAGAGGCGTCACCAGAACAACAAAATAACAGTAAAAAAAGCACGGTAACTTATTGTGTGAACCACGCTAAACGCCAGTCAAACTTACTCTCAGTTTAAGTTTTGCCTCTACTGTGGTTCACACGACAACTTAGCGTGCTTATTTTCACTTTTATTTTCTTATCCTAATGACGCCTCCACCGACGGAGTGCAAAACGTCGACAATTCTGTCAAACATTTCGACACAGTCTATTTCAAATGATGTCAATAGTTCTATTGACATTATTATTTTATATTGCAAGAAATGTCAAAATCGCCCATTCACATTGGACATGATTTACTTCTACTTGTCATCCATGTACTAAAGCAACTATCATGGCATTTAGTGGCGGCTCGTCAGGGTAGGCAAGGTAGGCGCTGCCTACCCGCCATCTAAATCACATAATTTTTTTTTAGATCAGGAATTGTTTTAAAAAATATTATCGTAAATTGTACAGTTTATCTTAAATTTCATTACCCTCAGTTCAGTATAAAAGAGAAATAATTCTGAATAAAAAATTCAATTCCACACAATTCAAAGCCAGGAGTCCAAGGCGGCTCTAATTTTTCCCTGAAAATCGAATCATTACGCGCGCTCCACGTAGCGCGCTCCATGTAGAACGTATCCAGTGTTTTTACGTTCAAATTGGCATATGACTTAAGAATTTAAGGCGATGCAATCGGCTGCCTTCACATTTTTTCGGAAATTTTATCGACTTACGAATAATTTTCTTAGCATAACTTTAGGCACGATGCTCTATTGTCTTATAATTATTATTCATTATCACAGTTTCGTTCCAGAGCAGGTCGACACGTGTTTTGGATTTAAAGCAGAAAGTATATAAACAAAAGGTATTTGTTAAGATTTTCATTAAGCTTTTATTTAATTCATTGGCAAGTGGCAAGTTAAAGTTTGCAAATTTTATTTTAAAAGATGGATGTGCCCCACGATATTGTTTGCAGCCTTATGCAAAAATCGTTCTCTCAGCGCCGGAATGAGGAACGTTTTGAAATTGTTTTTTTGGGCCGTCCTCTGCCAAACATTTCAATTTTATGTAGTGATAAGAAACGTGGTCAATCATTTTCGCGGTCTTTTAAATATACGTGGTATGAAAACCACAAGTGGTTATGTGGCAGCATTTTTAAAAATAAATTATTTTGTTGGCCATGTTTACTTTTGACGACTTTAAAGCAAAATATTTGGGTTCCGCAAGGATAGTCGGACTTAAAAAATTTATCGGCTGCTTTAAAAAAACATGAAAAGTCTATTAACTATTTGCAAAACTGTTTAAGTTTAAAACGCCTTGAAAAAAATGCCCCCACAATTGGGGATGTATTAGAAGCGCATGGCGCTTTATCTATCAAATTATTTAATGAAGATGTGAGAAAAAATCGAATTTTGCTGACGTATTTAATCGACGTCACAGTTACTCTGGCAAAGCAAAAACTTGCATTCCGCGGAAGAGATGAATCCGATAATTCGTTAAACACTGGCAGTTTTAGAGAAATATTTAATCTTGTAATTAAACGTGATTCAGAAATTCAAGCACACATTAAAAAAATTGGTGGTGTTTTTACAGGGTTATCTAAAACAATTCAAAACGATTTGTTAGAATGTGTTGCTAATTTTGTAAGAAGTAAAATACGGGAGGAAATAATTTCTGCTAATTTTTTTGCTATTCAAGCGGATGATACAACGGATATTCTCGAAAAATCGCAATGCGCGCTGTCCGTACGGTTTGTAAACCAATTGAGTCAAATAAAAGAAAGGTCTTTAGGATTTTTTGATGTCAGTGAAGACAGAACAGCCGATGCACTTTACAATCTTATTATAAATGTTTTGGCGCCATACGAATTTAAAACCAAATTGGTGGCCCTGTACTACGATGAGGCAAGCGTTATGGCCGGATCTTTGAACGGGTTACAAATCAAAATTAAACGCGACGCTCCTAAAGCCCTTTTTACTCATTGCTGTGCTCATCGTTTAAATTTAGTATTGCAGAACGGTTCGAAATGCATTCGAAATTGTCGTATATTTTTCGGCACCTTAACATCTATTCCTGGCTTCTTCAACCAGTCTGCTAAACGAACATTTGTTTTGGATTCAGTTATTGGTAAAAGAATTCCAAAAAGTTGTGAAACTCGATGGGCTTCAAGGTCAAAAATAATTCATATTATTGATTCAGAGTGGAATAATTTAATAAGCGTATTTTCAAAAATAAGAGAAGATCTAAGTTCAGGAGCAGAATCAATAAATGGAGCCCAAGGCTATTTAAATCATTTTAAAAATTTTGAATTTGCTTTTCTCACTGGAGTATATAGACATTACCGATCTGCTTTTCTCTATTTTACAACGTAAATGTTTAGATATAAATTATTGTCAACAAGAAATTGACAATGCATCAAAAAGAATAATAAAATTAAGAAATGACGAAAATTTTGATGTTTTTCATCAAAGAGCACAGTTCAAATTGTCCACAGTTATTGAACAGACTGAAGAGAACCCACCAAAAAGGCGGAAAGTATTAACTAACAATATAAACCCGACTATTGAATGTAAAGCGCTATATTTTGAAATACTGGATAATATTATAATGCAAATAGAAGTTCGTTTCAAAGATCTAGCAAACTTAAAATATTTTGCTCTGGCTGATAGTTCCAAATTTCAAAGTTTTGCTAATAATTTTCCTCGTAATTTAATAAATGCTTAATATTTACACAGTATTCTTCTGTATTTGACAAACAGAAATTAATTAACGAGTTAAGTGTAATTTACAACGATACACAGTTTCAAAATTTAAAAATTGTAGAGATATTGCAGATATTTACTGAAAATGATCTGATCGAAATATTTTCTGAAGCCTATAATTTATTTGTTTTGATCGCTACAATTCCAGCTACTACAGCTAGTGTTGAACGAAATTTTTCTTGTTTAAAGAGAATAAAAAGTTACAGCAGAAATTCTATGAAGCAACATAGACTAACTTCTCTTTCTTTACTTTCAATTGAAAAAGAATTTCTTTGCGATCTTTATAAAAATGAATCTTTTTATGATGAGATAATTAAAATTTGCTCTACTACTAAAAATAGGCGCATTAACTTACAATATAAAAAATAATCTGTCGGCCAACTACATTATTTATGGTGCATTGTACAATTATATATAACTATATTATTTTGTTTTTGTTTTTGTTTTTTTTTGCATAAGTTTTTGTTTATTAGATATGTTTTAATATTTTTAACTTTTAGAATTTTATTCATTAAGATTGAGTGAGAATAGGGCTATTGGCGAATTACTCACCAAAAAAAGAAAGATAACGCCCCGCGGTAATACCTCAACATCTTGGGTGGTGTGGAAATGTACCGTTATATTTAAATTGATAAACGAACAGAAACAATTACAATATATTTTTTAAAAATTAAATTAAAAAAAACACTTTTTTTCATGAAGAAAAAGAATATTTCTATAAAACGTATCTTTTAAAGATAATTCTAATTGAATTATAATGTGTAACTTTTAGTTTTAGGCTGTTTGACCTTGAAGCCTGCGAAGCGGTGCTACGTTTCTTTAAATTTTTGTCGCCCACCTGGCCTTTCAACACACGAGCCGCCACTGGAATTTATGATTGCAAGTTTGGCACAATTTTTTGGAAACAAACAGTATTGCGATTTATGGTAAAAAGACAAATAAGGCAGTTCTTCTCTTCACTAAATGTGTCTCTTAATATAGTATTCCAATGCATCGCAACATTCCACACGAATTTATGCTGAAACAAAAACATAATTATTATTTTAATAAAATTATAAATAAAAAAATAAAGTGATATTTTCTGATCAAACAGCCATTTAAATGCTAAATGGTCTGTTACCGTATAATTTCAGATAAATAAATTCAAAATGTAAAAATAAGTATTATTCGAGTAACTGAGCAAAAAATGGGATTTAATAGAATTAAAATGCAGAATGAGTCAAAATTTGGTTCAGCGATAAAAAGACGAGAATAAGTAAGTTAAGTCAAAAAAGTAAAACTTTTTTTAACTTAATTATTTATAATGACGTACAAGGTTATCCTGTAGGTTTAAATAAATTCCTTTTTCTCAAAGATTTTAGAGTGATTCTCGATTAGTTTTAAAATAATTAATAATAAAATGTTAATGGTAAAATTAATTATAACTGGGCTTTAAACGTTAAAGTTCATAAAAGAATGATATCGAGTTTTTTTATAGAAAATAGAAAAGCAAAAATAAGAATTAAATTAATACGAATTAAAAAAAAATTAAAAAAAAACTGATACTACAAAAGTGTATATAAAACAATAACCAAAAAAAAATAAAATGGTTTTAATAAATAAATTACAGAAAATAAAATAGATAAAGTACTTTCTAAGTATGAATAAAATACTGTTACTGCATATAAATAGTTGATATAGATCATCAATGTATAATTCTGCTAATAAGAAGTGTTATCTGTTTTATAAATAAATCTAATATAAAAGTTAGTTTTATAACTTGTTTGCATAAACAATCTTAATGAGCAAAATCTGTCACAACATTTAATATATATTAAATTGAAAAAAAATAAAAATACTGATAAAATGTTATAAAAATTCAGATGCTAAGCTGAGAGATAAAAAGTAGTGTAATTACCATCAAACAAATTTCAAAATAAAAAAGAAAAAAATCGTATAACATAATTAAATCATGTTAAAAAAAAATTAAAAACAAAGACAAGTCAACATTTAAACAAAATAAAATTAGAAACTTGATTCAAAAATTGTTAAAAATTTAACTAAATTGCTTGAGGTATAGTAAACCCAAAACTCTAAAACTATTAGAGGCTATAATTGACAAAACAAAACAGTAAAATTGTAGGTTTTTATTAAAAGAGCGTCGTCATAAATAATCGCATTGAACTAGCGATCTGTGTCTGTTCAAATATTTTGATACAATATTACGGTCCAAAATAGATCCACAAGTCTCTTAATTAATTTTACCAGACCTTGTGTGAATTGCAACCCTTCATAATTTTAGAGATTTTGGGTTCTCTATAAATATGTAAAGAAATCATATAAAGCTCTGTTGATATATTCTTTGAATCTCTATGGTCGTCTCTATCAAGCCTGATCAGAACCGCAACAAAATTGCCAAACGTCTATGGTTCTACGCTGTTTCCTATAAAAACTTTCAAAAAAAGGTCATTTAAAATTATAAACTATAATCAAGGTTGAAAACAAACTTTCTACATTTTGACGCTAGAGGTCGTGCTCTTATAGATGCCGCTTTCTTCACCATATTGCGGAAATAATAGACACTTGAGCAAAAATAAATCCCAAATTGTCACAGCAAATTTATCCAAACAAGAATATGTTTGCAACTTATTGCAGAATTCTAAGGCCCGGTATTTCAATCCAGGTTTAACCTTTTTATTTTATAGTTAGACGTATTTCAATGCGAGGTTAGCAGATAAACCAGGTTGAATTTACACCAAAAGTTAACCCACCTGCAAGAGGTGGTTTAAACCAAATTTGAGATGAAAAGCAGTCTAAGTATGCGCGTTAAGACATAAACAAACAGGTCCTGTTATTTTGACATACTGAGTTAAGATTATAATTATGTTGACAGCATAAAAAAATTAAAATGAAAATCTTAATTCTTATAATAAGATAGGAAAATAGATTAATTTAATAAAAAATATTAATTGAACTCGGTCATCTTAATTTAAGAATATTATTTTTATTTACAACTAGTTTCGACCAACATACTGTTGTCATCTTCATCAGGTTATAAAACTAAATATATACAAAATCACATTTGTAATACCAAATGTGTGTTGTTTGTTTTGTAGATAAAAAAGTATTTTTTTAAAAATCTGTCTTTATATAAAAGTATGAGTTTTTTTCGAAAAATTTCTGTTGAAAAAATTTTCAAAAATTGTTGTAAAAATCTGAAAAAATTCATAGAGCTTTATTAAAGCCTTCTGAATAAAAGTTTATTATTTTTATTGTGTTTTGTAGATCTACATAACAAACAACACACATTTGTTATTACAAATGCGATTTTGTAGATATTTAGTTTTATAACCTGAACAGTCGATTGTCGAAACTAGTCGTAAAGAATAATAATAAAATTATTAGATAAAAAGCACTAGGCTCCATTATCATTTTTACTAAGTAAATTTAAAAATGCGTTTTGCCAAATTTCATAATTCTTATTTAGATAATATAATGGACTCTACCAGTGATAGTAAAAGTAACAGTTGACTATCAGTATCATAATCAGTTGATTCAGTTTTTTGAGAATCTGGATCGAATACTTGGAAAAGTCAAAAGTTTCAAATTGGAAGAAATAATCGCACAAATAAAAAAATTATTGTACAAAATTAGACCAACTGCTTTTTCAATTAGACCAACTGTTTAAGGTTTTAATTTTTAACAATTGACAACTTTGACAAGTGATCTTAGTTTGAAAACAGCAAAATGCGCATGCAAACAAATTCCCACTGGCACCAACATAACAAAAAAATTGGTCAAGTAAATCTAGTTAGCTTAACCCTTATTTATAGATTGAACTACCCATGGGAGTACATAAACCAGGTTAAAAATTAAACGAGCTTAGTTAACATGTCTTGGGCTTCTTCACCGCCTGGAGAAAAGATTTTAACGTGAGTGCAGTTAAGAGCACCTATGACTTTTGGAAACCCACTAATATTATGAAATCCAGATTCAACTAAATGTCTTTCTTCGAGAGTTAGTGGCATTTTAATGTAACGAGGTTTTGATTCTACTTGTCGAAGATTTATGTATGCCGATATTATCACCAATTAATTGCTGAAACGATGCACTGACCAAAAATCGTAATGTAACAAGGAGTTACATTGTTTTTTTTTGTGTTACAGGTTCTAAGTGATATCCGATTAAAATGAACAATGTAGTGAAAGTATTTGTGTTAATTCTGTATCGTTTCTTAAAATCTTGATCATCATACAGCTCAAACGGGTCTTGGCCGACGAATTCTTACTAGTCGTCTCTCATTATCATTATTCTCTTCACTCAGTGAAGACAAATTAGATATTGACATTTTTTATTACGATTAATAAAACCAAATTATACTAAATAGAATATATGGAAAAATTTTGCCCTAAAAGTTTTTAATGGGAACGAGCTCAAAAGATAATCGATGCTTGTTGACTGATTAGTTAACAGAATGTTAAATAAGGTTTGATATTATGTTAACTTTGACAATCATTTTATACAACGCAAATCTTGAGTTATGACAATTGGTTTGACAGATTGTTAGTTGACAGTATGTTGACCTATTGTCAACTATTTTTGGTTTGACAGATTGTTAGTTGACAGTATGTTGACCTATTGTCAACTATTTTTAGTTTGACAGATTGTTAGTTGACAGTATGTTGACCTATTGTCAACTATTTTATACAACACTTAACATTAGCACACGAATTTGATATTAAGTTAACAGCTTGTTAAAGTTGACAAAGGTTTTATACAACCGGGCCTTGGTCTACAAATTCTAGTTTGAATAAATTTATTTTGTCCTGATTTTTACATTACTTTAATGACAAAAAATTAATTCACTTGTTGGAAAACATCTTTCTGGAGCTTGTCAAGGTATCTTCAAAAACCTGAGTAACTAATTTTCTTTTTTTTTTATTTTTTAGTAATACTTAGTAAATCGCTTTTTACTTTTTTGTTTTGTTTTGACCAAAAACTACTAATGTTAATATTTTTATCTATGAAAACAACTAGAAGTTCTTAGACAGTTTTAAAATTAAGGTTTTTATAGACCGACACTTTTATATTATGAGGTTTGATCAGAACAAGTTTATTCAAACTAAGATCTGTTTACATGCTTTGTTCTTATTGGAACTCTTTTGCAAATGACAAAAATTTTACCAAATCACTTCTGTAATATGGTAAAAATAGCGGCATCTTTGTAAGCTCTTTTCAACAATATAAAAATACTTATACTAAAAATCAATATACTTTATTTAATAATTTTTTTTGAAATATTTTGCGTTTGATTGACAATAGTGCAGTTTTTACCAATTTGTTTCTAATTGGTAGATAATGTGAAGTTTTCCGAAATTGCACGAGGTATTTTAGTAATCAAATCAGATAAGTTAATCCCATACAACATAAAAACAGTGTAAATGTTACGTTTGTTTAGTCTATTTTATTCTATCACCACCAAATCAATAATGAATTGTTCTTTACACCCAAAAGAGACTCAAGAGACCCGACTTATTTGATTAATTTATTTAAGAGTTGATTGTAGTAAGAAAAATTAAACTATAAATATCAAGATGAAAATCCACTCTATATAAAATCAAAAATTTGACAAATTATTATTATATAGTGTAGACTACTAAAATTGAAAACCAATACTTAAATTATATTTAAAGATTTTTATGGTTAGAACAATCATCAAGAAGATTGATGATTGTTATAACACCAATCGAAAAAGTCTGTTAAAGATTGAAGAATGAGGAGTTGATAAAAGTGATCTTAATACATATTATGTATATAATATATACAGAGTGATTCACTCGTGTCGGGTAGGTTTTTTAAGCTTGATTTGCTAGTAATTTAATTGCACTGCAAAATCTTTATTTTTTTAAAAATATTTGAAGCTTTAGACCGTTATTGCTATACAGTTGTATAATTATTTAGAGGTTGCATTAACTACAAGAACAATATGATTTTTCTTACTACATTCACAAAAAGTGTTGCAAAAATTGTTTACAAAATTCTTATTTTTTGCGCAGAGCAAAAAAGAAGCTAGAAATAAAAGTTAGAGAAAATTTTTTATTTAAAATTCAAAATAATAAACTAAAAATGTTTATCAATTATTGTCAATTAATGACGTTACTGGAAACATAGAAATAAATAAGTTTGCTTAAGTTAAATTAACACACCCTAATAAAGCGTCTAAATATTTTTTATGATGTTTGAAAATGACATTTTGCAAGTGTGATATATCAACCTAAAAAAACCATAACATAAAAACATACAAAAATTTAAATATATAACGCCGCTGTGAAATCTACTTACAAGAATGACATGAGGTGCAACATTTGTCCAAAAAGATGTAAAAATTATGTTTTTAATAATAATAATAATAAAAAAAAAAACCAAGCCATCATGTGTGTGTGTGTGACGTGATTTTTTAAGTGCTACACATAAAGGTTTATTTCTTAAGATTTTTTAATAGTTTTTACTTGAGCTGGTTACCCTGAAGATTATAACTACTTTTTCTATTTGTAGAAAATGTTATTTTTATGATTAATCTATTATTTTTTAGATAATTTATTAAAATAAAATTATTTCGCCATACGTCACAAAAAAGTCAAGAAAATTTGAGAAAATCAAACAATTGTGTTGAAAGTAAATTATGGGATTGTTTCCACATAGCATCAACTGCGTGATGATAAGACAGGGGTTTAAATGGACCTATTACATAAATTTTGTTTCCATTTCTATTATATTATTTATCATTTTAATACGAAAATGGCTAAATATTCGCTGCTTTCAAAGGCCATTGCGGATCTTTGGCATTTAAAAATGGTAAAAATGTTACCTTTATTTATTTCAAATAAAGGTGTACCAATATCAATAAGTAAAAATCTCAAAATTTTAGATTTGGAATCAAAAATCTTTGCAGAAAAACAACAAGCAGCATTATTATATCCATGTCATATTGTTCGAATTTCAAATGTTATATCCAAAAATTCTAATAATATGATCGCAGATGCGTAGGGACATAGTAATTTAGCTTGATTTTTCATAAAACAACCTTATGTTTTCTCTTTGGCTTGAAACACAATTTGAGGTTTTGTTTTTAATTTAATTCTTATATTGGTTTTTAAACTAATTAAAAACTAAAAACATGTTTTTAAAAATTTAAATATTATTGAAAAAGTAATTTTGTCATCATTATCATTACTTGTCAAAGACCCTAATGATTTTTGAATCCAGCAAAATTGCTGTGCCTGCGGGAAAAGAAGGGTTGAACATAATAATGATTTATTGTTCTAAAAACAGAGTAATTCCAGATTGTGGAACATTCAAAATACAAATCCAATACATAAATACAAATAAAAAATAGAACTATAATAGAAGAGTGATTACACACATGTTTCCCTTATCTTAAATTTGCTGTTTTTGAAATCGACTGTAATATTTTGGCAAAAATCTGACCGTTAAAATAAAATATATTTCAAAATTCTTGCACGCTACTAAAATGATTTAGATAAAACGTGTGTTTTATGTGCTTCATAGTAAAAAACAGTTTTATGCTTTGTTGCCAAAACTGAAATGTGAAATGGTACCTGATATAAAAGACACAAATAATCTATAAAATTTTTAAAAATTTTATAAATAAATTATATTGAACTAGCAATTCCTCGTGTCTTTAACGAGCAAACATTAATTAGGTCTAATAAAATCTGTGGTTCATAGCCGCCTTGCGGAAGGTAAACTCCATCCAATCTGTAAGCTACAAAATTTAAAAAAATTTGTTCAGAAAGACAAAATTTTTTTTTTTTGTTGAACTGATTCCAAGAGTTTGATTTTATAGTTGTAGCAGGGGTAACTGTAATTGAGCAGTATTCAAGTTTTGTCCGTTTGAAGCTATTAAATAAAGTAATTAAACTGTTGTTGAAATTCCCTACAGTTTCTGTAAAAATAGCCTAAAATTGAAAAAGTCGCGGTAGCTGTTACATCTAGAAATAGTATGAGAGTCTATGCCGCCTGAATACTCAAGCACATGTTTTTTTTTAAGAACGACAAAATTTTGCATTTCTTATAGAATCAAGATCGCTCTGTAAAACTTTGCAATGGTTCAAATTTCTTATTTAAAAAAAACGTTTAGATCATCTGAGAAAAGCAATCTTTCAGATGCTATCATATCTGTTAAATCGTTGCTGAAAATTAACAAAAGGAAAGACCGAAGGTTGGAACCTTGAGTAATACCAAAGGTAACAGTGTAGAACATCGATCTACAGTTTCTATACTTTAGCATTTGCTCCTGGTTGAGTCGAAAAATTCGAAAATACAAAGTTTATCTATTAAAATAAAAGAATCGATTTGATCGAATGCTTTTCAACGTTTTGACACAAGCGTCTAGGTTCCAATGTTTCTTAGATTATCTTACTGCAGTGCGCATGACAAATATGACATTTCAAATCGCAAAACTCAGATTATTCAATTTGTATTGTTTTTATATAAGTTTTTATTTATATCAGTTTGACATATTTTGGAAATATAGCAAAAATCAAAGTGAAAAATACATTGAACAAATTAAAAGTTCAAATAACCAGAATTTTTGATTATTGTACTATCTACTATTTTGTAATTAGTTCATAATTGTACCTATTTTTAAATGATGTATTTTTTCTAAAGATTTAAATAGCATGAGATTTAATTATTATACCTATTTAATAAAGTTAAAAAAATCTATTTGTGATACATAATTTAAACAAATATCTTTAAATTTAATGTAATCTGAAAAATGTGTTTTCGTTTCAAATCATAAATGGGCCAATCTCTAAAGTACAGCCTATTCAACAAACATAAAATTAATAAAATTGATTTACATTGATAAACAACTTGTTTCTTGTTCATAAGCGCTCAACTATCTTTGAATTGTAATAGATTTTTATCACTGAAGATTTTGTTCACCATTTGTGGTCTGCTTTATCAGTTCTACTTTCCTAAATAATAATTAACTTATTGCTAAAAATACTAAAAGCTTTCAATGTTTACAACATATGATAAGCTTTCCCAATATATTCTATTGCCAAATCTAAATTTAAAAAAATGGAAAGCCTAGAATTCGATCTATCAAAAAATCTTTAATAATCCTTTTCAATAATAAATTTTGATATTTTGTTATTGGTTTATGTTTAAGTGTGTATTTTCATTTGTTACTCCAATTTAATATTTTTTGAGGAAATAATCAAACTGGTTATTAAATACAATAAAAATTGATATTTTATTTGGGCATAAATACTCGAGCTCATATTTTGATAAATAATTTATTCACCGATTACAAATTATAATTTCCAACGTTTAAAATTCAAATTTTAAATGCGAAGATGGATGACGAATTCCATCGAATGCGCAGTATGAAGTAAATGACTGATTTTTTTTGAAGTTTAAAAATGATATTTGCAAGTGTAAGTAAGACACCAACCTATAAATAAATGAAAAGCCATAATAGCATTTTAATAAAGAAAGCAAAAGAAAACATAGAAAAGCAAAAACTTAATTAAAACTGCAGAAAGTTAGCAAAAACATAGATGTTGCCACGTTTCAGACATTTTAGTCAAAATTATTGCTCAAATATTGACTTAAATGATGGAGTCATAATAGAATGGAGTTAGGATCCCCCATCACAATCCCCGTTTGTTATAATGCCGAAATACGGAGAGCGTGGCGTTTCAGCGGTTTGTGGGGACTCGCGATTAGAATGTGACTGCTCTTCTATTTAATATGGTATCCACCATGAGCGACCATTTTCAATGAACACTCACGCCTTAAGCGTCTATTTTGCAATTTAGTGACTCTGCAGGGTTGTTTCCATAAGTTTCCATAAAGAAAGTTAGAAGAAGAGACACTGAATGCAGCACACATTTGATATTTTCTAAAAACAATACAAAATTTTAAATATTTTTTCAATCTTTTCCTAGAATTAATGCTAATTTCAAAATGCGTAACAAAAGCTTCTCCTATATTGGGTTAATTTGATATGTTATGAGATTACCGTCTAGAACACCAGGTCTTAAGACAGCAAGTGCCATAGTAAAAAAGTGATATCGGCTGGTATTCTTGACCAAATGTAATAAACTAGAATAATGAAATAAATTCGTATGGGTGGAGCTTATCAAGTAGATTGTAACTTTCCGTTTCTAATTTTAAAATTTGGTCTACGCATTTTAATTAGGTTGACTGTCTATGCTTTAGTTTTTACAAAATAAAAATATTAAACTATCTAAAAGTAAAAAAACACTTATATTACAAATAAAATGTTCTGTAAAAAATATATATAACATTTTTTATTTTAATTTTGGGTTGAAGATTGTCATAAAACTTTGAATTGTAAACGTACCTTAATCATTGAATCGTACCTTTACTCATTGCAGTAGTAAAAAAAATGACCCAATAATTCATCATTCACCATCAACTCGGTGGCCGTTACGAAAACAAGATTCCACCACAAAAATTTACTGTTTTTGTGAGAAATCTATTTTAAATTCAAAAATAAAGAAATTGACAAACTTAGTAATTATTTTGACATTTAAAGCAGTGGTTTTAAAAATTATGATCCGTTCACACAAACTCATAGGCGTAGCCAACTATAACGCCAAGTTTTGAAAAACACCCGTTATGCTTGAATTCCTATATCAGGCACGATTAATTAAATTGGTGACTTAATTTAGCTTTTCATCAGCGACGATTAACTTAATTTGTTACTGTAGTTTAAAAAACAAAAAAAATTATCATAAAGTTTTAAAAAAACATTCATTGAATAACTAGGTCACTTATTAAAATCACCTAGAAAGATTATTTTATGTCAATATTTACTTTCAAACACCTTCTTGGGACTCTTGCATGACACTTTCTTGAAGTTCTTTCTTGCTATTTCCAGACAATTTTACTATGGTTTTAGGTAGTTTCCGTTGTTTGCTCTTCTGCAGCCAACAAACTAGCTTTTCGGCTATTTTCAAGTTTTTTCTTTTTTCAAACATATTATTGATTTGACTGTAAATATAACTGCTCTAGCTTAATTACGTCATCTTCCATATTTGTTCTCTTCAAAAAGAAATTGGCCATGATAAACACAAAGATCCTGCAACACATAATACTCGTTAAAAGGTGGGATTCAAAATGGGGAAAGCCCTTAACACAGAATTACAATAAGCATGCGCTAGATATACATCCAACAAAAATGCATTAAGGCGAAGTCTGCTCTCAAACGTCAAAAACATGATTTTTTGAGAAGAAATTCCGATGAAACTACAATCGCAAATGAACGGATAAAAATATATAGGAATTTTGAAACATTTTTAAACAGGACTATTGAAGCAAAATTTCAAAAAACATTTGCAATTCTTGAAAAAAAATAAATAAAAACTATGCAACAATCAAACTTGATCCGTTCTAGCGCCTTTATTCTTGCATATTTTTAAACAAAATTGGCTCAAAATGTTCCTAATATTAAGTTGCTTCGGACTATTGAAGCATTTTTTTGATATCAATAACCCTTTTTGAGTAAATTGCAATTTTGATCATTTTAAGTCAATATTTCTCAGTTAACTTGAATTTAAGGCGGGGTTTTAAAAATCTTTTGACCCTCCTCTTTCAAGCCAGATAAGCTTCCGTATACATACTTCACTCAATGTGTCGAAATCATAATGATCCAAGAGTGGTGTTAACTCTTGAAAACTTTTAGTTTTGGTTTTGGTTTTGGTTAGTTAGTGCTTTATGCAATAAATTAAGACAAATCACTACAGACACTAAATATATTTGTAAATACCGAAAAACTTTAACGCAACAAAAGATAATGAGTATAAGAAGAGTTATTGTCAAATCAATAAAAAATTTAAAACATATGCAGTTAACAGCAAGTGAAAAAATTAAAAAGTTGGAAGAAAATATTGTAAACTCTTTGGACCACAGCTACGGTAACCATAAAAATTGCAAAGATTACTATTGTTCCAAGTCAAACTCGTCAGATCAGGTAGCGGAAAGTTTTCCTAATACAACTTTTTGGTTTCGTTTAAAAACAATTATCAATTTAGCAGCTAATCATGCAAGAAGTTTAATTGAAGATGTTGATACCAATACAGTAGAGAGGTTTAACAGTATTGTCGCTAAATATGTTGGAGGAAAAAGAATAAATTTTTCGCTTCGAAGATCTTATAAAAGGCGATGTGCGGCAGCTGTCGTCTCAACAAATAGTAGAAAACCTTTATTTACATTGCAAAAAAAATTTTTTGCTTCAACCCTCCATCAAGATTACAGCAAATGGAAAATAATAGAATCAAAAAAAGAGCACTAGTTAAATCATACAGTGCAAAAAAATGTAGAACCATTGTCAATCCTCTAATAGTAACTTTGATTATGAGGAAAAATGTTCCGCACCTGAGGGGTGCGATTCTTGAGTTCGTTCGAAAGTTTGTTCGGACGGATTGATTCGAACGGTAAGTGTCGGACAGATCGCAAAATGTCTATTCTCGACCAACCTTCGAAACCTGTAATCGAAGCGAATTTTTGTTTCGATCGAAACTTGGCAACGTTGTAGAAAATTCAGTGCTACCAACATACCAACCCCAAATAATCCTAAATGCACAGTATTTTGTGATCTATTTTCAAATTTGTCCCCATGTTTAAACAAAAGCCGCGAGTCATTGAAATAAAAATTATAAAGGGACAAAATAGCAATTACGTGAGGAAAAAGATGTGGAAATATTTCCTCCGCTCAGAAGGAAATGTAGGTGGAGTTTATGAAGAAGCACCCCGATCTTCAAATTGGAAAGATTACGCAAAACTTTTCAAAGCAACGGGCTCAGCAGCTTTGGAAGGTATTGGGGAATAGTTTAAATAGTTCAGGAGGTGCTAAAAAAGTTGACCTGACGGCAGGTCAGGTCAGATCAGGACAATAAAAAACAATATAAATGAAGTGTGAATATTTCAAACCATATTTACTCGTTTTGGTAAAATAAGTTTGTAAAATTATTGGTTTGTCTGTATTTATCTATTCCTATATATCATTTTTTCTTATAATTTTTTTTTTAAGTATTAGTTGAAGATTAGTTCACACTTTCAAAATTTAATGCACAAAACTCAATACGGTCGTAACGACAGTGTGTAGACAAGAGTTATTTGTCAAAAGTTTAAAGTTAATATTCAATGTTTTTTCTTTGCAAATTTCTTGTCAATAAATAGTACCTACTATCAATCAAATCTTAAATTCAAGTATTAATGTTTTTGTTCCAGATGAATGTTTAATACAATTTTTCTGGGCGGTTAATTGGTAGCAGCTTGTCTACCAGATAGTAACAACTGACTTTTTTCATAAAAAATATAAAAAAATAAAATGTAAAATAATACTATGATAAACAACGTTAAAGAAGTGGAATAACAATTATGGCATGCTTCTAATAAACTTGTTTAGAATTTTCATCAATCTCAAATTTTTGGTCTTGCTTTTTTAGACTAGTATAATTAATAATTTAATAAAAAACTTTAAATTTTAATCAACAAGAAACGAGGTGCAAAATTTCAAATTCAAATATTTGGGTTTTACCCAAATGGCACTTGTCATTTTGTTGTCAAAATGCACAAATTTACCTGAAATGACCCAAACTTGTACGGATTTACCATGCGACCAGCCGGTCGAACAGTAATTCGTAGACGACCAAATTTCCGTATGCGAAACTGAATCCGCCTAGTCAAGAAAACACTTTCATGGTTTTCGTTCGAAACTACTCGATAGTCGAACAGTTTCGTAAACGGATCTAACTCAAGATTCGCACCACCTGATATCGACAATCTTGAAGAAAGTAAAACTAATTTTTTAAACAATTTAAAGATATTGACTAACAATAAAAAACAAATTCAAGAGGAAACAATTTTACAAAGAGATTGCAGTTAGTGGTTAGAGTTAAGACGTTATCTTGTAACAGCTTCTAATTTTATAAATTATAGTAGAGATGTCGGACCGTTAATAAAAACTATATTATACGGAAAAAATTTATCAACTGTTGTGGCAGTAGCCCATGGTATCAAAAATGAAAACATTGCCTTACAACAGCTGTCTGCACAAGAGAATGTTCAAATTCAACCTTGTAAACTTTTTATTGACGATGAGCATGAATTTATTGGAGCAAGCCTCGATGGTTTAATTGGGGATGATATGATAGTCGAAATAAAATGTCCTATTACTGCGTTTAAACTTGGAATAGATGAAGCTATTCGCACAAAAAAACTTAAATTTTGGAAAATTGAAGACGACGTAATAACAGTTAATACAAACGATAACTGGTATTATCAAATTTAGGGGCAATTGTATATTTGTAATCGAAAAATTTGTCTTTTTGCGGTTTGGGCAGGTGAAAATAAACCCTTACGCGTTGAATATATAAAAAGAGATGACAATTTTTGAAAAAACATAATGTTTGACAAACTCTTATTTTTTTACATGGAATGTCTTTTGCCAGAATTAGTAGATCTTCGATATACACGAGGTTTACCTATTAGGAGCCCCAAACAACTGGACATGGTATTTGATCAGGTGTGCTATAAATATAATTAGCATTTGCAATTCGGTAGCATTTATAGCATTTTTATGTTTAGAAAGAAACAAATCTGTCTACCACTTAGTATTGTAAATAAATGTATTAATATTGTACATAATTACATTCCACATCTCTTTTGTTTCTTTATTATTAAATTATTTTGTATACATTTATTTACCTATAATAACAAACGCTTTGCAAAAAGCCTTCTTGCTTAATTGCGTTTTTGAATTGTGTTTAAATCTAATATGCTGTAGTATTTGAGTCTCACTATATGTATTTATTTTAAGCAATATTTTATTTGCAACATATTTTGTACAATTGCTACAAAATTAGAAACTCTTCTTGATATTGAACACAATAAATAAAAACAATTAAATTTATAACTTATTTCAACATATGGTTATATTTGTATGGAGGCTACCAATACGATTGCTTTAATGTACTGCTAACACACATAAAAAAGACATCTGCTTAAAAGTAATAATCAGCAAAAAACACTGCAATATAGAATTAATAAAGATTAGTGATGTTATTCTAACTCTAAGTGACGAAATGTTGACGGCAAAAAAAAGCATAAAATAAGATAAAAACATTTAAAAATTAAAAGAAAAAAAATTAAAAACAGTAAAAACACAAAAAAAAAAGAGATAGATAAAAAACATCATTACCTACGTAAAAATAAAAAAATGTCATAAAATAAGTGTGACAATTATTATACGTAGGAGACAAAACTGTAGTAAGAAAAAAAATTAATAAAGAAACAAAAAACCAATAAATAAATTTAGATCATTTTCTTAGATAAGGATGTGACATTATGAAATATGCATAAAAATTAAAAAAAAAAATGTAAAAGAGACGGAAAAGTAAAATAAACAACTATAGCAGAACAACAAGATAACAAAATCCAAAATAAACTTTGAATTGAGAATAAATTGTTTCTTTAAACGAACACTAAGTTTCATAATATTTTGAAAATTTGTGGAAAAAATTAGCAAATAAATACACAGGTAGATGAAACAGTGATAGAAAAATAAAATATGTGATCTTTTTCATGCGAGGCTGAGATAGCAATGATAGCAAAAAAAGTATTTATAATAATCTTAAAAAAAATTGGGCTTTTAAAACAAAGGAAAGGTGACTTACTATAAACTTATAAACCTTCAAGCTGCTTGTTTATTTGAAAACTTCAGTTTAATGATTTTCAGTTGGTTTAAAGATTCTTCTCACTTGATTTATTCTGCTTTAGAAGTAGTTGTTCGTTATGCCTTCCCTTAGTGTATAAACTAAAATCTTCAGTAATTTTGACACCTTCTTTTTCAATAAACTAGTCCTTTTTATTTAGAAGTAATTGTTCCAATCTACATCACCTTTTTTGCTCTCTCACTCCCTTTCTTTTGTTTTTATTTACTTCAATCAATTTAAATCTTCCATTATCTAATGGTGCATCTAACGTCTAGAAATACGTTAAAGATGGTGAAACATGAATTCCCATCCATCCAGCGTTCCTGCAATACATGTACTTGGTACTCAAAAAAAACACTACTAACAATCCGTAAAAAACTTTATAAATATAAATAAAAAAATTTTTGCATGAAAGAAATTTGTAGAGCAACGCATGCACGAGCCGAAACAAACCCAAATCTTCTTCACATTTTTTTAATTAGGATTCTGATGCATTTAAATCTTTATTTGTCAAGATTAACACAATTGTTATTATTTATTATTGCGAGATGATTGAAATGTGCTTTTTGAATGACTGAACTAAGTCGTGCAACCCGTTCAAGGCAGCTTTTTAACTATGGCCACAAAGAAAGTGAGTTGTATTAGATCTTTGATAATGACGTAGTTGATTAATATTACAATAATTATACAATATTCTAGGTGATTTCGTATCAGAAAGAGATTATGATGAAAACAATCTGACTACAATAATTATTGTACTTAAAAAAAAATTAGATAAACTAACTATGCACGTTACAGTTACTATAATAATAATTGTCCCGGTGATTTCAAAATTATTTTAATGTAATATGCGTTCAAAAAATTATTCTTTACAAAATAAACAAAAGTTTTGGCACAGGAGAATAATAATATGAAATATTTATTATTTTTTAAAACGAGTTTGAAGCTATTTGATATCTTTAAGTAAATATCGCTGGATTTTCCTTATAAAATTCTAGAAAAATGTCGACTTATCAAGCTAGATTGACGAAAAAAATATATATAGTTGTCCACCTATTTGTTGGGCCGACATATTACTAGAGCAGTCCGACCATGAGACCGTAGATCTGCAATTAAATGAAAAAGGTGCCTGAGCAAACAACTTCTTGTTTATTTAACTATAGATAATCATTATGATTTACAATTAGCAAACATATTACAAAATTTGCAAAGATTCAAAACAGTTAGTTACTTTGCGATCACATAATTAATATCTCGTCTTAGTTTTACCAATTCATCGATATTGAGGGTCAACTCGCACAATATCTTCTTGAAAAACTCATCAAAATAAAAATTTATTACTTCAAGAAATCTAACATTTAACATTTAAGAATGATAAACTTGCCTTGCATAGACAATGGAACAGGTCTTTTAAAAGCCGATCTTCAACCGCAAATTTAATTAAGAATTTATAAAAAAAGATGTTATGCCTCTTCTAAATTTTGAGTAGCCCTTCATGCCTTCTTACATTTTACGGCAATAAAATAGTTATGAAATTAAAATTACGGTAGGTACTCACTTATAATTTGATTAGACGACACGGTTTAGCAGTCTATTATAGGTACCTCTAACAGAGCCTTCGATCAAACTTCGCACATAAGAGCTTCTGATTTGGTCCCTAAAAGGAAACTCAGGTTATTTCAGCCGCCTCCACAAAATTGTAGCACATATTGAAGATGTGACTGAATATGTCACACCGATTAAATAAAAAAGCGTTTTATGATGTTTTAAGACCTTAAAAGCCATCAAATTTCCCAAACACAAAACACGCCAGACCTCTTAAAACTTTTTGGCGCCCTGCACTTAAACAACGCCCGACTGCGCCGAAGACTTGAGAATGAATGAACGATTCATTATATCAAGTGACAAGTACAGTGATATTTTAGTACCAACCGAACAACTTAACAAACTCAATGTTTTTTCAAAATTTTTAAATATTTCTATTTAATAATAGTGTAGTAAACAAGTATATTTATAAATTCTACGTTTATTCGAAGCTTGAAAAAATAAACTGCATGTATCGTGCAATCATAATTTTTTTAGATCAACTTTTGTTGTGCAATTTAGCTTGACATATATATATTGTCTTTGATTTTGCTTTATTCGATTGTTAAACGATGAAGTTATAATACACGACAAGCTAGTATTTTTGTATAGCGTGATCAATTAGAACTGTTTGAGTTGGCAATCGTACATTTCATATTAAAATGGTACAACTGCAACCATTTTTTGCGGTTGACGGATGACACCTTTGACACTGACAACATCATTGATGCATCATCAATTAAAAAATTAGTCGCTGTGACAGAACTGCCAATCTTTAAAAGACCTTAAACTTTGAAAACACACTAAGAGTTTACTGATTAAAACCTTATTTTAATTTTAATTGAAACTTTATTGCAACGTTAATTAAACTGTTTTTTAACTTTACTTTAATCTGTATTTTAACTTTAATAACCCACCGTAGCTGCTCTAACAAACTGCACGACAAGTGATATAAATCACAAATAAAAGTCAACCAGTTTGTGGGACTTGTAACAAGGGGGCTCTCAATCACTCTACAAAACGATATTGTAATAAGCGCTACAACGCAAATTACACCAGTGCGTTGTACGAATACCCATCTCTAACGTTCGCCTGGTTATTGACCCATCAAACGCAGGAGTCTTGTTATCTTTTATAGAGTTATATAACCTTACTACTCGAGTTTAGGAACCTCAGCTGCTACAACAATATGAGGACGGAAGGAATTGTGTGTATTTATGTTTAGAATATGATTGGGTGTATTCTGCCGAAACCGAATATTTGTTAGGAATTCTGAACTGCTACAACAGAACAGGAAACATCGTACCGTCGTTAGTGTAGGCTTTTAAAATTATTTCATGAAACGTTAATTAACGTTTTACTAATTGGTACTATAATTAGTAATTTAATTGAAATAACTTATATTTTAATTTTGAACTGAGTAATTACATTAATGTTTGTTTATTCAATCATCAATTATAGTCTGCTGAAGAGTAATCTCATTGAATTAATTCAAACTAAATTAATTGAATTAATAATTAATATTAATTTTCTAACAGTAAAAAAATTGAATTTCTGAAATATCAGTCAAGACGCAAAATGATATGATAGATATATTAATTTATCTACAATGATTGACGTCTTCACAATACTGTGAGTTCTTACTTATTAATTGAATTATTAATTATTATGTGCATTAAGTTTCACTTGCAACAATTGAGATAATTAAGAAAACTAGAGCATTTTTTAGATTGGCCAGTACTTTAGTTCTTTGAGAACTAATAATTATTTTGATGACTGAATTATTAATTACTTAATAAACTACATCATCTGACGATACGAGATGTAAATCAAAATTGGTGAATATACAAAATAACAATAAAAAAACCATCATTTACAAATTAATTAGTAATATTTTAATTCGTAATTTAATAACTTTGATGAGACTGAACTGAGATATTTTATTTTAATTGCATTATTCTAATGTAGTATAATAATTGACGATTTGGTTTTTATTCTTTGAACTATTTAAGATTTTAATCAATTTTATTAACTGGTTAATGAAGTAATTTTTGAAACTATTCAACTGATAGATAACTCATCAAAACCATTAATACGGAATAGTGTTATACAAATTCTGTGAGGTCAATTACTCATTTATTCTTTATTTGCACCACTGAATTTGGACACCTTTCTTCACTGCCACCCAAACTAACATTAACTTCCTATTTTAGATTTTTAGTGATTATTTATTTCCCTCTCCCAAAATATTAAATCCTGGAATTTTTCTTTGGTTTAACTTGTATATAATTTTCAGAACAGGGTGTGAAAGTTGTAGATTATAAATCTATATGCTTTGAAGGACAATGATAATAACGGAAACACTAGGCTAGTTTTAATGTATTTATTGTTAAAGTATTGGTTGTTACCAAGAGGGAAAATAAGTACTTCCTTTTGTGGTACTAGCCTACATGCCACTCTCTCGCGTCGGCTGGGCCCTTGTTGGCGACGCGGGGTTGATAATTGTGGGGGTAGTTGGTCATGCCCGCCCTTGCTCGAATGTTATCGACAAAAGTTTCTTTCGGTGTTCGTCTAAACGTGCTCATACAATCAAAAACCTTTTTGCCTCTTTAAACCTTTTGCCTCTATTTAGTAGCAATTTACAATAAGGCGCCTTTTTGCTTTCTATCTCATTTATAACAACTAGAAGTTTACCCGCTTATAGAGTTTCTTTTAAAAATTCTACGAAATGATCCATAGCTGGGACCGACCCGACCGATTTATTTTTTTACTGCTCTTTTGCCTGGGTTTTTCTTATTTTGAATAATGTATATTTAAATATAACTGTACATGTTTATTATTATTACCTATACAGGCTTAAATATATTATACATTAATACCCAATTATAAAATTGTATAAATTAAATAGAAATTAAATAAATATTAATTTTTTTCTATCCTATATTCCCTTTTCTTTCTTTGTGTTCTCTTCCCCTGTCTTCATTTACTCTTCTTGCATACTTCTGTCTCCCGCTTTCCCTTCTGTCATCTCTTCCTTTTTTTTTTCATTTATTCTTTATTCAATTTCTGATTTAATCTTTCTCTCTCCCTCATTATCATTTTCATCCATTCTATTCCTTCTTTATTTCTTTTCATTACATCCTCTCTCTCTAGCATACTTTCATTTATTTCTGTGCACTCTTTCATCAAATGCTCCAATGTTTCTTTCTCTCTTCCACACATTCTGCATTTTGTCTCGTTTTCTTCCATCCAAAATCTGTTGTCTCTCTCTTCATTCCCACATCTGAATCTTGCAATCATCTTTCGCTCTCTCTTACTTTCTTTTTTTACATATTATGGTCTCTATTCTGTTATCAACTTTATGTATTTTTTATTGTATCTTGTTTCTCTAATTTCACCCCTCTTTTCTTGCTTGTCTATGTCTCTGTCTCTGTCTATCAATTCTCCATGCACCCATTGTCTCGCTTCTATTTTTTTCCCGATCTCCTCTACGCTGAATCTATTCTTTTCGTAATATTTTTTCCTTTTTTTTCCATTCCTCTTTCTGCTTTTCTACTTATTACTTTCCAACTCTCTTTCAATATCTCGCACCCTTCCCTATCTTTCATCCTATCTTTGAACTTCACGGCTTTTTTTCCTGCCTCTATTCTTTATTTTTTGCTCGGTTTTTTTCTCTCTTTCTTCTTCTCCTTCTAGTAAATCCTTAAAATGTTTCCACCACCTATTCATTTCAATTTGGTTTGTTATCTTTTCTGCCTCTTCTTTGGTCTCTTTTACATATTCCCAGATTTTGTTTTGCGTTCTAATTTCTTTTATTCTTTTTTGTTCGTCTTTTTTCTTTTGCTTATTTCTTTTGCATGTTTCTCTGTATTCTTTTTTCTTGCTTTATGTATTCTTCCTCTTTCTCTTTCTTATTTCTCCATTCTTTAAATCTTTTTTTCACTTTTTTTTTTTTGTCACATTCTCTATTTCATTATTTGTTATCTTTTTTTTTCTACTTTTTCATATGTTATTTTTCACCATGGCTTTCTTTACTTTTATCTCTATTTCTTTTACCATTTTTTCAACTTCTTTTTCAACAAATTTTTCTGTTTCTAGCTTGCTTTTGTATTTTTCTATGGATTGATTGTCCCATTTTATTCTTGTAATCTTGTTTCTTTCTCTTTTTTGTTTTCTCTTTTTTTTTCCTTGTTCTTTTGATGTCCTTGTGTTTGTTATCATTATCTCTAGTGGCATATGATCCGACTCTATCCTCTCTCCTATCTCAAACCTTTGTACCTTGTCCCATGCTCTTTGGTTTATTATTCCATAATCTATAACTGTTTCCGACTGTGTCTCCCCGTAAGTCCACCTCCCTCTATCATCTCCTTCTTTATTTCCGTTTAGTATTTCTCACCCATTTTCTTCTACCATTTTCATCAATGCTATTCCCTCCCTGTTTTTCTTTTTGTCTTTCGTTGGTTTTCTAATATCTTCTTTTTTTCTTCCCCCCAACTTCTTTTAACCTCCTCTCCTATTATTGCATTAAAATCGCCTCCTATTAGTAAATTTCAGTGTTCTTCTGTATTAACTTTTTTTTCTTCTTTTTCGCTAGCTGTTTGATGCCTCTGCTATATATTGTTCTTATCTCCCATTGTTCTCCCCTAATTTTTACCGTTCTTTTCATCTTCCCTTCTTCCCCTTCTTTAACGGCTTTTTCTTCTTTTTCTTCTAATTTGTTTTTTAATCCTGTAATTATGCCCCCTCTTGATCTTCCTTTTCTTTTTTGTTTTTTACTGCATACTGCACCTTCCACCTAAACCTTCCCGACATTTTTTCTTTTATCTTGTTCCAATCCTTTTCGTCTACCTAAGTCTCCACCATTCCTATTATGTCAAATCCTTCTATATACATATTTCCAAAAGTCCCTTTCTTTATTTTTAGTACCTGCCACATTCCAGAAAATCACTTTTATCGCTTTCTCTTCTATCTCGTCTACTTTATCTTCTAATATTTTTTCATTTTTTTCTTGTTCACTTTTTGTTGTTCTCTGTATTTTCAACTCTTCGACTCTTTTCTTAATTCTGGTGTCAAGCTCTTTTCCCTTTGTATCTCTTATTTTTTCTAATTGTTCTTTCTCTCTTCTTATTTTTTCTTTCTCCTCTTTAATATTTTTTAATTCTATTTCCAGATTGTTTTCTTGTTTCTTTCCTTCTTTCCGTTCCTTTAGCAATTCTACATCTTCCTTTTCTTTTTGTTTGTCTTAATTTTTATGTTTTGTTTCTCCTTGTTCCCGGTTCTCTTCACTTCCACCTTTTTCTTTCCCAGTTATGTATGTTTTTTCTTTCTTGTCTTTGTTTTTCTTTTTACTTCTTTTTGTTCCGTTGCCGTCATCGTCTGTCAACTTTTTATATTCCCTCTTCTTTTCCACTTCTTTCGCGTCCCGTCTGCTAATTTCTCTTTTCTCATGTCCTTTTTCGCGCTTGTCGGCTTCTTTTTTGCTTTCTTTTTTCTTCGTTTTTTCCAAAAATTTTTTTCTATATCCTTTCCCATCTCCTGCTCTTTCCTTCCACCCAAATTTTCTTGTATTCTATCTTTACATTTTTTCCGTTACTTCTTTCTTTCGCTACAAACTCCCTTAGTTTTTTCTGCACCTCTCTTTCTCTTCTTTTGTCATGTCGTTGTCTATGAATACTTTTTCCTCTTTTTTTTCTTTCAGTTTTTTTTTGTTTTCTATTATTGCTTTTTTTTTCTCCCACTTATCTATCTCTACCACCATCATTTTCTCTTTGGCTATTTCATACATCTTTTTTACGTTCACTGTCACGCCTATTTCCTCTTCTAGCCATTTTTCTACACTTTTTTCATTCTTTACTTCTTTTATTTCCAGCCCCTTAATCACTGTATTGTTTTTTTTCTTTTTTTCTCTGCTTTCTCTGCATTTTCTTCTAGCTTCTTAATTCTTTCTCCTAGCTCTTTCCTTTCTTTCCCCCATTCTACTTCTTTCTTCATCATTTTGTTTTGTATTTTTTCTAGATCTTTTCTCATTTTCCTAATCTCCTCTTTCATCTCTCTATTCATGTCCCTTATTTCCTCTTTGATTTCTTCTTTAATTCCGATTAGCATTTTTTTTATTTCTTCCATCTCAGCACTTTTTGGGTTGTCTTTCTTTTCGTTTGGGGGTGTTCTATTTGTTGCCTTGCTCCTTTTAAAGACTTTCTCCTCTTCTCTTGAGTTATCGTGCTCTGGCTTGTTTCTTTTGTATATTTAAATATTACTTATTTACTTCAAAATTTCCAAAACATTATTGTGATTACGATTTTATTTATTATAAATTTGAATCGAAATTTCTATTGCGTTACACTAGAGTTGTAAAGATAGAATTTAAATTTTAAATAATTTGCAAAATAAGCTGACAAACGTTTATCACTGCGTTTTAAATAATTGTAACAATTATTTAAAACGCAGTGATAAACATAATTGTAACAATTATTTAATCATCTTTTTAATTATCATTCCAAAATTGACCTATTCCAATTAGTTAAGCGCTTGCTGATTAGCAATCAGATCATTCTTAAATAACCTTGAAATATAAAAGTGAAAAATGTTCAACCATAAGCTACCTGCTTCGGAGACGTTGACCTCATAAATATGGTTATATATATATATATATATATAGGAAATTGTACGTTCAGGCACCAAATTTGGGTATATATAGTCGAAGTGGCACCTATATATACGTTGTGGCACCACTTTGTGGTGCCAGAACGTTTGAAGGCATATTTGAGCTGCTTAACACCTTGGGAGCCTGTAGTCCAAGTTTCCCAATGGTGCTGCATGGACCCCTAGTGTATAAAAACAAGATTTTAGTGAAGCCATATAGTATGCAGAGGGCGCTTGTGGCGACTCGCGGGTGGCAGAAGTATAATTGTTCTATCAGGCACCAGATATTCATACAATATGGCTGAGACGTAGTGGCACCTCCAAGGGCACGCATGTAGTATAATGACAGAGCCCCAATTTCGAGCTATCAGGCAGTTTTTATCGTGAAGAAAATATTAGAATATTTTGATTTTATTATAAACGAACAATAAATAGTATTCAAAAGAACTAATCAATTATACTACACAAAGCTTTTATTAAATTTTACCAATTTACCGAATTTATTTGATTATTGAATTTATTTAAGGCAAAACCATAAAAATAATTCTTAATAAAATATTAATTTTTTTTTAAAGATAAAATACTTTTTAGCAAGATGTGACCTTAGAACGTAAGCATTCGAGAAACATACAATTTGAGGTAATTTACTTGTTAAATAGTCTTAGCGTGGATTATTTACGAATTTAACTATTTATTGAACATTGTACATAAGAAATAACTGAAACTGAAATAAGTTAAATACATCAAAAGAGTAATGTTGAAAATGCAAGTTTAAAACCGAATCCTTAAAAAACAAGAAAATCTCTTTAAAAATTCTTGAGCACGAATATTATTATATTGAATTAAAATTGAAAAATTTGCAAAAAGCAAGTTATTGATTATATCTAGTTTAAATTTATATCAAGCTTATTTAAAGAAAAAGTTTTAGTTTAAAATTAAATTTTTTTTTTCTTATTTTTTTAAGAGTGGAAAAATTATCATGTCATAAAATCAATTTTATTTCAATAGTTTTATTATGTTAACAATACATGACAGAAACAAAAAACAAATGTTTCAAAAAATATGTTTTTAAACTTCAATTGTCAGTTACTTTTGAAATGAGTTTTTATACTTTTGATGATGGATATACACTTGCTTTAAAAAAAATTTTTATACCAATACCACAAATTTCATACAAATAAAATTTAAACAGAAAACCGTGCCTAAAAGTAGGTTATTTAAGGCACAAAATCTTACAATATCGAACACATTTTTTCAATACAAATCAATTTATTAAATGTTAATTTTAGAAAAAAAAAAATGCGTATTGGTTTGAAACAATCTGCCAAAAAAAAAAGGTTTTTTTAATTTATGGTTTGGTTAATAAAGTATTTTTAACACTTTTTATGTCAATAAAACTAAAATTTAAAAATGTTTGTTAGTTTTAAAGCTTATTTTTTTAAAATTTAAGATTATAAAAATTTTTTTAGTTAGTTGTTTTTTTGAGAGAGGAAAAAATTATCAAATTATGTATTAATAATTTTTTTTTAATTTTTTTATTGTTTTAATTTTTTATAATACAATCTATAAGAGAAAAAAATAGAGAGAGAGAGAGAGAGAGAAATGAAGAGAGAGAGGGGAAATATGTTTATCCCAAAATTATTTTTTTCTTTTTAAATAAAGTTATTTTAAATCTTACCGTCTCTGCTAGAGGAACTAATAGAAACCTCTGGATGGCCAACCGCACTTTCAAACGCTAATCCTAAAACGTAAAAATGGCGTTTGAGTTTTCAATCACACATAAATCAATAGGAGTAGGCAGTTTGCGTACTAACACATAATGATAGTTAGCGGTACTTATCTTGTTATGATATAGAAATAATATCTAGACAGTTATATTAGTCTTTTATATTATAATTTATATTAGACTTTAATATTAGATTTTTGTATCAGATTCTTATATTAGATTTTTATATTAGACTTTTATATTAGACTGCAGTCATTATATTATAATTTACTATTTGAGCACTGTCTTTAAGGTAATGGATCGGACGGCGGCAATCAGAAACAATTAATCCTAAGACTAATTGGCCATTATAGTACCGCAAGGGTAGCTATGGACTTCTGTCCGTTGGAAAAGCTAGCTATCGAAATGTGCATAAACACCACCGCCAATGTAGATGTAATCTAATAATGAGGCTACGATTACATCCACTAACGAAACGAAAACGTGTTCTCGGGCGTGCAATGCTTTACAAAAATATCCTTGGGTATCTATCTATCTGACCGTTAAGGTCAACTCAAAATGCAATGATATATTTGTAAAGACTCCGCAGTAACACAAGCCTCTGACTTAGACCAGGTAGGATAGACAAGTGCGTATTATTACTTTAAATTTAACTAGTCTGAAGATTGATAACTAGTCCACTCAGTGAATATTAACTACAAAGATACACATAAGATTTCTAAGATAATATGATATCTCAGGTAATATATTTAATAACGAAATGCGAATATCATCTTTGATTAGTGTACCTAATTTCTTATGTCAGCTAACAGCTATCACTGTTACGCCAAGTCACGTCTGATACACCTTGTATATCGACTTTCTACTGAGACACCCTGTATATAAATTATTTTGCATATGCTTAACTATAATATAATCTTTGCCAATCAACGTGATCGACTACTAATTTAGATTGACAATGGTTCTACTTTAGGTACCAATGATTAGTAATTATATTTTTTTTTGTCAAAAGAAAATGCAATATTAACAAAATATATTGTGACGATAAACCATAATTAGATCTACGTTACTGTGAAATTAATTCTTAAAAGTTGATTTATCGAGATAATCAGAAGATTCTGTTTATGAGATTAATTCAATTCTTTTATTATTTTTCTTTAGTCAAACAATAAATCAACCCTTTTAACTCATGCGATAATTGAGAAACTCAGTAAGACAATCTTACCTTTAGATGTTGGCTTGTCGGATGTGTTTAAGCGGGAAGATGGTTGTGGGCAATTGGCGATATAAAGCACTAAGAATTAAATAATAATTATAACACCACTAAACTCCACCACTGCTAAATTTGGAATGCCTTTTGGCTTGTAGGGTCAAGTGTATTGAGTTGGCACATCTGGCAATGTATCTATTCGTTTAGAAAGTTTTGAGGGTCGAAACACACAAAAGATGATCTAAAAATAGATTTTTCTCATGGTTTGCTTGGGTCAAAATGACCTAAATAAGCAGGCTTTTTACAAATCAATAACATAAAATTGATTAGTTGGTAACAATACAATTTGTACCTTGTCTTTATTATTTGTGACGTTTCAAATATTGAATTTTGCTTTTTATTTGAGCTACACTTCGCTCAATTTTCAAATATTTTTTAATAAAAAAAGAAATTTCTTTTGATGATGGATATAATGAGTCGTTTTTAAGCTATTTTGCCATATGATGTTTAATCAACATTGTTTCCTCTGCAAACCATTTTTTCTTTTTTGAGACAGGTCGTTTTTTGCTTGGCGGAGAATTTTCATTTGCTTCATCCCTATCTAAAGTCGCTGATGTGCCAGGCTCATCCATATTTTGGTTTGAAGTACTGTTAGTTCTTTCTGTGCACAAAAATATAAAAAATTTAGTTAAAAAAATACATCTATTTAAATAAATACAAAATTAGTGAAAAATGAAACATACTACTTGTAGATGCAGACATTTTAAATTCTTTTGTTGCAATTGCTTCTTCATTTTGAGAGTTAGAATCCGAAAACTCTGGTTCATTAATTTGGATATCAATTTCATCCATTCGCTTGTTCTTACAGTTGATAAGTTTGCATTTTTTTAGTTTTAATAAAATTTTTGAGACTTTTGCAATCATTAATACATCTCTTGGTAATCTGTAAAACTCTCGATGAGTTTTTTCTGTGTGACCCATAAATGATGCTACTTGACCAATTTTATTATTGAGCAAGTCTATCCATTTTTATCCATTCATCGGTGCCATTGCAATTAGGAAAAAAATATTTATTAGATGAATCTATATATTTGTACCTATCTGTTAATAAAGCATTTACAAATTTTTGAATATCTCTTGGTATAAGCACTAACAAATCTTTCGAGCCTTTTCCTACCGTATGAATTTTTTTGTAAAGTTTTGTTAACATCTTTTCTGCCGATCTTAGACTCTGCAAAATTTCGTCACTTTGTTCTATCATTTCTGATCTAGTAACTTCAGCAAGTTCGATATACTGAATATCTCCAACTCTTTTCCTGTTGTGTAAAAGGAGTAAAATAAATGTTACCTCTACAAGAATTCGGTACTGCATAATATTAGTTTCATTTTTTAAAAGATCTACAGCATTTACGGCTTTTTCTATACAATAATTTCTGAGTTTCATAACATCTTCGGTAAGGGGAAGTAGTTTTTTAGAGTAATTTGTTGATTTACTTGTATTCAGGTTTTTTAGAGCAAGACTGCCAACTAAACATCCCCAATTTTGCTGGATTATTTTACGTAGCAGTTTAAGTTCATCTAATAAATCTTTAGAATTTTTTAAAGATTCTTTTTCAAGAATTTCATCTTCTTTACATATCAAATAAATAATAAGGTCTATTAAATCCTTGAGTGTTTTTCCTTGATGTAAAGCATATGATGCAGCTCCAAACGATCGTTCATTTTCAGAATAATTGCTTTTTGCAAAATGAAATAAATTTAAAAAATCGTTAAAACGCAAAAATGTAAAAAAGCCAAATCAAAATACTAAATAAAGTGGGGCTGATACTATTTGTGGGTGTAGTAAATTGTTTCATGTTGTAAGTACCGGTGTCAACGAAGTTATTTATAATCTATTGACACTTTTTTGTTTCAAAAAATGAGCATGTTTTTGTCGGCAAAAATCAAATTCAACAACAACTGGTCCTTGCATTTTATAAATTTTATGTCTGCTTTTATCTCAACTTTTACCCAATATCCTTACTGTATTCTATGCATCTGCAAATGTGCGAAACATCTGTGATAAGATAGCCGTGGTCGATTGTATTTGTTCATAAAAGCTTTTAAAAAAGTTGGGTGAAAGCTGAGATTATGGTAGGAAAGATTCTAATTTTATAGGACATGCCAGCTTTTTCCTTTTGTCAATTATCAAAATGACTGACTTTTATTATACAATACAATAGACGTGGTCCGAGTGCCCGCCTGGTGGGCCCGTTTCCCGATCTTAAATTTCTTGCAGTTGGGATGTTGGGTGAAAACTGAGATAAAAGCAGACATAAAATTTATAAAATGCAAGGACCAGTTGTTGTTGGATTTGATTTTTGCCGACAAAAACATGCACATTTTTAAACGGAAAAGTGTCAATTGGCTATAAATAAGTTAAAAAAAGCGTTGAAGCCGGTACCTACAACATAAAAAAAATTTACTACTCTCACAAATAGTCTCAACCCCACCTTATTTAGTATTTTAATTTGATTTTTTTTAATTTTTACATTTTTTTAGACTTATTTCATTTTGCAAAAAGTCTCTTGATACGAACGACACACATGTTGGCCCGCTACAAGCACGGACCGAAATCTCTCGAAATAGCACACTTTTCGCATAGGTTAGGCAAAAAAGTTGTTTATTAAAAAATATTTGAAAACTTGGCAAAGTGTAGCTCAAATAAAAAGCAAAATTCAACATTTGAAAGAGCACGTAAAATAAAGACAATGTGAAAAATTTACTATTACTAACTAATTATTTTTAAATTATTGATTGTATTACAAAAAATTAAAACTAATGAAAAATAAGAAAACTTATTGATTGATACATGAATGATAATTTTTTCCTCTCTCAAAAAAGCAGCTGACAAAAAAAAAGTTGTACAAAGCTCAAATTTTGAAAAAATAAGCTTTGAAACTGACAAACATTTTAAAGTTTTAGTTTCATTGATATAAAAATTGTTGAAAATACTTTATTTACAAAACCATGAGTTAAAAAGCTTTTCTTAAGAGATTATTTTAAGACAATAAGCATTATTTTTTCCTAAAATTAAGATTAAATAAAATGATTTGTATTAAAAAAAAAGTTGGATATTGTAAGATTTTCTGCTCTGTTCATATTGCTAGAAAGACCTACATGACCTAATATTTTTTTCTCTTTTGAAAAAAATAAGAAAAACAATTTTAATTTAAAATTGAATCTAAAAATAGAAATAAATGGATTATTGATAAATTGACAATTTTTTTTGTAAGGATTTCTTTAACTTAATTTGTAAATTCGTGTTTGCTCTGCAATACAATTTCTTTAATAAATTTTGTAACTTTTCTTTTAAGCCGAGGGAAACTTAATCTTCAAAGAAAGCACGCTGCAGTTTGCAAGAAAAGTCAATTGACCAATGCAGTATTGCAATATATAATTTTTAAATTGTAATTTTCAGTTATAGTTATAAATAATCAACATAAAAGACTTCATATTAAATGAATCATTTCAGGTTTAATGTTCACTTCCTACCGTCACCTCTTGCTAAAAATCATGTTTTAAACAAAAGCTTTAATAACTGTATATTTATACATTGACATGAATAAATCTTAAAAACAGTTTTAGAACAATTTTTACAAATAATTAAATTTCATTTTCTGTCATATTTAGTTTGAAAAACTAATTAAGTTTCATAAAACGTTCAATTTTTTTATTATATTTATTGTTTGTTTATGATAAAAGAAAAATACTCTACAGACACAGATCCATAAATTATGAAAAGCTGTGTTTTCTAGTTTGTTATGTTTATCATGAAAATATTTTATTGTTTCTATTTGAAACAATGCCAAATAGCAGACCTAAATTGATAATGTAACATTAAATGCTCAACACATTGAACATTAAATTCTTGAAACTACGGTATTTACAATGGAAACGGCTAAATAAGGGGCTGAAAAAAACATCTGGTCATCTAGTTTTTTACCTGACTATCCTAAAATATATACGGTGCTCGAGCGTATATATAAATTAAATATATATGAGGTGCTACTTGACCATTTTCTCTCTTTGAATTTCTGGGTGCCAAGATGTTCAATTAGTTTTTGGTGCTACTAGGTCGTTTTAACGATATATATATATATCATATAATTCTCTAGTAATTTTTACATATAATCTTTTTACAAATTCAAATAATCTTTGGTTTGAAGAGACCGTTCTAAAGTAATTTTATTTGTAATTAGGAATAAAAATGAAATTTAGTAGTATCAATTTTCTTTCTTAAAAAATGTAGCATTTTTAAAAATAGAGCTGAAAGAATGTTAGACCAATAGATTAGTAACGGCTTTGGGTTTGATAGCTCTCGTCAGTTGATCTCTGACTGAGCTGACCTATCTCGCTCAATAGATGTGCAAGTGTTGACTTAAGCAAACTGGCGTCAAAAATTGTTTATTCTCAAGTCATAAAAGTAAAATAATAGCTTTATGTGTGTCGCAAAGGTTTTAACTCTTGTCGGCTTATATATAGATAGATAATATAACATAACTTACATTTTTTTTATATAATTAATAATTGTTTATATCTAATCAATGTTAAGATAGAAAATAAATACCTGGAGTTAAATGCTGTGTCACCACTTACAATAATGAATCCAGAAGATCTTAGGATAGGTGAGATTTTACTATACACTTACAGAAATGTTAAAACAACACCTGAATTTGCTATTTTAAACCATCCGTTATTTAACAATTAATTTAATCAAGCGCTTTGTCAAAATATTTATGAACAAACATTTCTGAGTTAATTATTATAGATTGAGAATTTATCTAATTCTATAGTACTACTGCTCCTCCAATTGACTTTACATATTCTGTAATATATTTTCATTTCTTCAATTATTAAACTTTGAAATTCAAACTATTTGATAAACTTCTTTATTGTATAAATTATAAATTACTGCCAATACAAATTTTAACATGCCACAACAATAATAATAATAAAATGGCAATTAAAATGTCATAAACATTTTCGACCTAATCAGACAATAATTAATAAATTTCACGTAACATTATGCATCATATTAAATCCTTCAATCATTGTTGTTAAACTTCTAAATTCAAATTCTATAAATTCAAATTATTTTTAATGAATGACTGATTAATTAAGTTCTGCAAGTACACTATTTTAAATGTATAACAATAATAATAAAATGCCAACTAAAATGTCATAAACATTTTAAAACTGATTAGACAATTATTAACAACATTCACGTAACGTGTTTTATTAAACTCAAAGGATGTTTCAACACCAGGTTTTAATAAACTCAGAGGTTACGCTACTTTAAACAAATAGTTTCACGTAACGTGTTTCACTACAGAAATAGTAAACTCAGGGGTTACGCTACTTAATATAATTGCAGAACTGATTTTAATTGATTGACATTATTATGTGACAGCAAAAGACTATATTTTATTTTTATGTGTAAATTATTTTAGTTGAAGAATTTCAAACTATGCATAATTTATTTAAAGCAAAGTATAACTTTTTAAACTTGCTCATTTTAAAATATAAAGTAAAGCACAATTTAAATAATAAATACAAGTAAATTGAATTTTGTAGAAATGTCGATATTTGACCACTGTCAAATTATAAGAAAGTTGATGCAGTGCAGAGTGCAGCGGTTACGAAAATAGAATTATTTACGAATCAATTTTCAATATATTATTAATATAAATGTGACCAAACAACAGAAATAATTGTAATAACTTTAAATAAATGTTTATCAAACTTTTGAATAATTAATTGGATAACTTTTTGATTAAATTATCATTATTTTATTTCGAGCAGCTTGTATAGTAAAGAAAGAAAATGTAAAGCTTTAAGATAATGCTTATCATAAATTCGACTAATTAAATTCTTGAAATAATAATTAAATTATTTTATTTTATCAACTAAAAATATTGTTTTTTACTGTTTATAAAACAATAGACCATAGCATAATGCAAATATTAAGTTTGATAAAATTATTGTCTTTTAGATTTGTTCCTACTTTGATTAAACATTTATGTTGCAATTCAAATATTAACTAGTGTAATTAATTATTCAAGCAATTGCCATTAAGAACATAAATTTAAACAAAACATAATTTGACAATAATAAAATTATTTAAAAAATTGACTATAAATTGTCACTAGTTAATTTGTTTATATTTTTTATAAACGGTTACTTTATCAAAAATATCAATAATAATTAGTTATTTCATATTCAAAACACAAGCTCATTTTATATCCGCAATATAAAGCTACTGCTATAAATTAACAAATTGAGTGAATGACGACTCTATTCATTCTATATTCAAAATATGAAACGACTGTCAGAAATAAACAAATTTAGTGAATTAGGACTCACCCAAATTTAAATGTTGCACTGATGGCATCACAATAATTATTCAAAACAGTAGTACGTCAAGTTACACAGAAAAATGATCTAATTTGCTGTAGTCACAAGTTTTATAAATTGCGTAGCAGAGGTAATCGGGGGTGGTTTCTAACCGTCTTGTTTCTGCTTTTTGTCATCTTCGGCGCGCCTATTTCTTTTCCTCATTGGCGTATCTGCTTTGTCTCATCGTTAGGATCTTAGGTACTGTGCTAATCTTATCTTTCAAGTATTGGCCCTTAATGGTGCCTATAGATTTATTTGTCTAGTGTCGTGTGAACCTTTATCTTAAAGACATTTACTAAAATATTCAATATTTGGTTCTCCATGTTTTTTATTTATTTTATTTAATCCCTATAACAATTATAATATCTATTTCTAAACTAAATATTTAAAATTAATGAATTAAATATACAAGTGTTACAATAATAACCGATAGAATCCGCTTGAGGGGGTTTTAAAGCCGTGATAAAAACTGTGTTTTAAAGGTTTAGTGGAAGTTTTTATCCCATTGCGTCATTTGTCATCGAAATGTAACTAAATTTTAACAATATCTTCATTAAATATGTCTTTATGGACATAGCTTGTTTTTTTTCGTGTTGCAAACTTTAAAATGCATTTTAAAGCAGTTTATTTTTGACCTTGATAAAAAGAATTATTTTATTGATTTAGGATCTGATAAATACAAAATAATAATAATAATAGTATAGTATATATTATAGTATATATTTCGTACCAGGTATGTAGTATACTTTACATTTTGGTGAGTCAATTACAATAAAAAAACATAAACAAAATTTTAAATATAACAAGATCACAAAGCTTGAGAGCTACAAAAAATCCACAAACAATGTTATAACTATTTACAAACAATAATTTGGTTATTCACAATAGACTCTCTAAACTCCTGTACTGAATAAAAGGAATGGCTTAGTAAAAAAGTATATACAGCACGCTTAAATAGTAACAAGGTTAGGCTTTTGACTTTAGACGGCAGTATGTTGTACATCTCGCTTGTTAATTTCTGTTAGTCTTATTCTTGATCTGGACGCCGTAAGACAATTTGATGCTCTTGTAGGGTAGTCGTACTTTTTGCGAATTTTTTTGTGATCTTGATACGTTTTTGTGAATTTCTATAAGATTGCAATAAATATATAAAGACGGCAGCGTTAATATGCGGTATTTCTTAAATACGGTGTGCCGCACCGATTCTGATGGATGCAGACCGGCAATAATTCTAAGTGCGCTTTTTTGAAGCGTAAATACGTGATCAGCATGTATAGATCCTCCCCACAGAGAAATAGCGCATGATACACGCTCAAAAAATGATCGAAAGATAAGTTAGCTTTTAAACGTTTTAATACAAAAATATTAGTGGACAGACGTCCGCAAAGACTGTAAACTTGTTTATGCCATCAAAGACAACCATCTATTATCAGTCCCAAAAGCTTGACATTTTCTTTCGATGGTTGGTTTTGAGCAGATGAAAATCTAATGATTTGCGTCTTCTCAGTATTGAATTTTATTTTATTCACATTGCACTAGTTAATCGCTTTTTGCTGTGCAAGATTAATGTTTTCCTCTAGATGTTGTCGAGTATTTCCCGTGACCAAAATTGGTGTGTCATCCGCAAATAACACACTCTTTATTGGAAGTAGATAGTTAGGTAAATCGTTAATAAATATCAGGAATAGTATGGAACCTAGAACCGATCCCTGGGGAATGCCATGATTAATTAAAACTTTCTCAGATTTTTCCTCGTTTAATTCTACGTACTGATATCTTTCAGTTAGATAGGATTGAAATAATTTCAAAGAAACTCCTCTAATACCATAAAATGCCATTTTGTCTAGTAAAATTTTATGTGACATTGAGTCAAAAGCTTTTTTAAAATCTGAAAGTATTGCCGCGGTGCCTACTTTTACGTCAAAATTTTCTACAACAGATTCTAGAACTTCCAACAGTGCAGATGTTGTAGATTTTAAAGATCTAAACCCGTGCTGTGAGACGGAAAATATATTATTGATTTCTAGGTATTTATGAAGCCTGCATTTTAAAACTATTTCAAACAACTTTTCAAAAATCGATATTAAAGAGATTGGTCTGTATAATAATAATAATAATAATATTGTGCTCTCATATGTACAATTTTACATTAGTACTTATGTTTACACTCGTCTGAATCAGAATAACAGAAACAATTTACTCATAAGTTGCTACACTGAGTAAGGTGTGATACAAAAATCATGTAAAGAGTAAAAGCTTTTTTCTAGCAGAAATGATCTTACCTGGGCTTTAAACCTTTCCAAGTCTAAGTTGCGAAGGTGTAATTACAGTTTGTTATATAGTTTAGGTCCCCAGAAGGAAACACCACAACGACTTCTACTCAAACGGTGAAACTCACTGTGGAGATGTTAATTTTGACGCAAATTAAGCATATGTGAGTCTCCCCGAGTAGTGTAGTTTGCTAAATTAGCTTTTACATATAGCAAGCAGGCTAGTATGTAGCAGCTAGGTAGTGTCAAGATATTTAAATACTTAAAATATGGTTTACAGTCGGATTGATAGCTTAAGTTAGCTAAAACTCTAACTGATCTTCTTTGTAGTTTAAATAAACGGTCTGAAACCGGAGCGTGATCCCAGGCTAAAATTCAATATGTGATCTTAGAATGAATGTAGGCGAAGTAAACTGCACATAGAATTTTAGTAGAAACAACAGCACTTAGCGTTTTTAGAAAAAATACATTTTTTGCTGTTTTTTCAATATGTGGATGCCAGTTTAGCTGAGTATCAAATCTAATTCCCAGAAAGTTCACGTATTCATGATTTTCTATTTCATGTGGCAACTTCTTTAGTGTGAAATAGCTAATAAATGTTTTAGATTCGTTTAGCATCAGGTTATTGCTTTCAAACCACTTTAATAAGTTTAATTGCATGTTAGAGAGATGATTTTTAAGAGTGTATATGTTTTTGTTTGATTTGAAATAGGTCGTGTCGTCTGCATATAATAAGACTCATCCAATAAACAAGCTACAGCGGTGTATTCAAATGTTTTTAACAATTGGCGTTTTCAATTATTAAAAAATATACAAAAATAAAGAAATGGCATGTATTCTACACAACCGCTGCCACGTAGAATTTGTCTGATTTATCATTAATTTTGTCAGCTGACCCAGAGTGGTAGTCGTGCGGCTAAAAACATAACATCTAGAGGATTTTCGGAAACGGCACCGTCTACCGGTTGTAAAATTTATAACTTTCTTTTACAATCAAGTAGGAAACTAGTGGATCTACAGAACGGAATTCTTAGCACGTTTGGTAGTATTAGTCCTATAGGACTAATATGTTGGCGCTATTTACGCTCGTTGGTAAATACGCTAATTGTTATCTCGAAGGACCTCGATGTGTAAAATGAAACCAAGTTTGAGCTTTTTCTAATTTATTGAAGCTTAGAGGTGTTGTCGCCTTGAAGGGTAGTACGTGAGAGAGAAGCTTCTCGCCCTTTTCACAAAAGTGACCACGACCATAGATTTATGGGATGAAATGGAGCAACCATAGATCTATGGTATAGTCGCCGTTGTGGCTGAAATATCCGCAACATTGCCGCCCCCCTTGAAATTGTACATGTTTCAACACATATGCCTTAACACAATTACAGAAAGAATACTTAAATGAAACTTAATAATCTAATTACAAAAATAAACACTTAAAGAAAGGTGAGAAAAAGAAGTAAAAAAAAAAATATATTACATTTGTATAAAATAAAAGTTTAAAATGAAATTAATATGTAAAAACTAAAATTCTACACATAAAGATAGTTAGTCTAGTTCAATTGGCAATAAACAGACTTTCTTGATTGATCGTTTAAAAATACCAAATTTAGTTTTAACTGTCACCACTCTCACTACACTATCCGTCCCTGGATGAGTTTCGATAACTCGCCCTAAACGCCATTGTAAAGGAGGTACATTTTCTTCTATTAACACGACCAGTGACCCCACAGTTATGTTGGCGTAGATTTTCTGCTGCCCTTTTGGACGTGCGTGTAGTTGAGATAGATATTCCTTATGCCATCTTTTCCAAAAGTGGTCTTGAATTTGTTGGACTCTTTGCCATCTTGAAAGACGATTAATTTTTTCTTGACCAATTTCATCTTCAAGTGGCGCGGTTAATGATGACCCGATTAAAAAGTGCCCCGGAGTCAAAACTTCTAGGTCATTGGGATCGTTTGACAGTGGGATTAGGGGTCGGGAATTTATACAAGCCTCAACGCGAACAAGTACTGTGTAAAATTCTTCGTATGTAAGACATGCGTCTCCTAGAACTTTGTGAAGTCGCCGCTTAACGCTTTGTATAGATCTTTCCCAAAGTCCTCCAAAACTTGGCGATTTTGCCGGGATAAAATTAAATTTAGTTTTTTCATTAAAATGCGACGCGATTGTATTTTGAAATTCTTTTGACCGGAGAAAATAACGCGCTGCACCTATAAAATTTGACCCGTTATCAGAAAACAGTTCTTTGACTTGTCCTCTGCGTGAAGTGAATCGCTTGAAAGCTGCAATAAAACTTTGCGTCGTTAAATCCCCTACTAACTCTAAATGAATAGCTTTAGTCGAAAAACAAACGAAAAGAGCAATATAAGCTTTAACTTTGCGGGAGTTGCGTAATTTTGATGTCTTTATGAAATAGTGTCCCGAATAGTCTACTCCAGAAACTAAGAAGGGACGCATTGGTTGCAGTCTTTCTTTAGGTAGATTCCCCATTTTTTGTTTGCATGCTTTTGGATTGCAACGAACGCATTTTATGCAAGAATGGATAATTTTTCGTACCATATTTCGCCCTGATATTGGCCAAAATAGTTGCCTAACGCTAGCTAACGTTGCTTCACTACCGGCGTGTAATTCGGATTCGTGAATGTCTCTAATTATTAATTTTGTCACGTTGTGTTTTTCTGGTAATAATAATGGATGTTTGTTGTCAAACGCTATGGGCGCGTGTTTTAACCTACCCCCGACCCTTATTAGTCCGTTATCGTCAATAAATGGATCTAGCTTAGCGATTTTATTGTGCCGAATTGTTTTATTGCTCTTTATGCACTGATATTCCGTAGCAAATTCGCTGTTTTGCACGAGTTTAATTATAGTTAGTTGAGCGCGTCTCTTTTCTTCTAACGAGATTATATGCTTATTATTTTTATTTGTTTTTCTTAAATTGTCTATGAATCTTAAACAGTAGGCAATAATCCGCTTTAATTTTTGGAAACACGAAATTTTATTCAAAACCGGTAGTTCCGTGTTGGACCTTACTAAACAAGTGACCTTTAATTTTCTTTCTAAAGAAAAATTGTTATTTGAGTTTTGCCACCTCGGAGGCCATTTTTCACTGTTATCTTGCAGCCAAGACGGACCTGACCACCAAAGAGCAGAGGTTTTTAAACGACTTGGTAACATACCGCGCGAAATGATGTCTGCGGGATTATCTTCGGATTTGACATGATTCCAGTCCAAAACGTTACTAGTTTCTTGTATTTCGTTTACTCGGTTTGCTATATATTGTACCCATCTATCTGCCGATTCGGCTAACCAACACAAAACTATTGTAGAGTCTGTCCAAAAATACGTAGCGTCAATTTTAATATTTAAAATGCTTTTTACTTTTTTCATTAATTTAGATAATAAAACGCTAGCGTTTAGTTCTAGTCGCGGTAGCGTAACTTTTTTTATAGGAGCGACTTTACTTTTTGCGCATAAAAGTGTCACACACGTATTTCCTAAATTGTTTATAGATTTAACATAAATTATCGCTCCTAGAGCTTTTGAACTCGCATCGCCAAATCCATGTAATTCTATCCGTGTGATATATTCTAATCTTAGTGTATTTCGAGGTATCCGAAAATTATTAAGTTCCGACAATTCGTTTAAAAACTGGATCCATAATAATTCGATTTCATTTGGAACAGGCTGATCCCAATCCAATTTCAGTATCCAGATTTGTTGAAGAATAATTTTCGCTTTTACAATGACTGGATTGATTAGTCCCAATGGATCAAAAATTTTCGCAACCGTAGATAAAATGGTTCTTTTTGTGTATAATTTTGTATTTAATAGTTTTTCGGTTTTATATTTTAATTCGTCGTTGCGACAGTTCCAAACAAAACCCAAGACTTTGACATCGTCGTTCTTAGAAAAATTAATTTGAGATTCGCTACTAATATCGGAATTAACTAATTGATAGTTGTTCCCGCTCCATTTACTTAATGTAAAACCGGCTGTTTTTAAAATATTTGTTATTTTCTCTTTTATGTCTAGAATTTCCGATAATGAATCACTGCCTGTTAAAAGGTCGTCCATATAAAAATCGCGTTTTAATATGTTGGCCACTACTGGGTTAGATGTTTCGTTTTCTAAAGCTAGTTGTTTTAAGCAGCGTATTGCGATAAATGGTGCACACGTGAGTCCAAAGGTTAGCGTATTTAGTCTATATATTTTTAAAGGTTCATTGCTTGTGTTCCTCCAAAAAAAACGTAAATAATTAGTATCCTTGCTATTAATTTCAATCATTCGATACATTTTATTAATATCACCAGCTATGACATATTTATAAGTTCTAAATCTACATAAAATGTCGAATAAATTTTGCTGAAGATTGCCGCCTGTCATTAAATTATCGTTAAGGCTATGTCCGTTTGAAGACAAGGCTGAGCAATCGAAGACAATTCTTATTTTCGGGCCGTCTATCGTTTGTTTGAAGACTGGTAGATGAGGCAAATAAAAAGAATCGGGGTTATTAATTTCGTTAAAAGGTACGATGTGCGCGTGTCTTAGATTAATGTATTCCGACATAAAGTCTTTATAAGAATTATGTAAAATTGGGTCTCTTTTAAACCTCTTTTCTTGAGACAAAAATCGTTTTAGCACTAGCGATTTGGACTCGCCAAGATTTACATTCTTCTTAAGAGGTAGTTGTACCACGAATCTTGAAGAGCTAGATCTATATGTAGTTTCGGTAAAAAACTGTTCACAGTTTTGTTGTTCAAGTGTTTCTTGGCTTTCGGGTTCTAGTTGCTCGGTTCCCCAAAGCTTAGCAACGTTTTTTTCTAAATTTCTTTCCACGTTGGAAATTAAATTACAAACAAAATTACTATTGGAATAATTAATATCTATGTCTCCGCTTACTACCCAACCCAACTGGGTGTTTTGCAAATAAGGTTGATTTTTACCTAATTGAATGGGGCCGTCTATTAATAATTTCCAAAATAATTTTGCTCCTAACAGTATGTCTACCTCTGCGGAAATGTTGAATTCTGGATCCGCTAAGACAATATGTGAAGGTAACGTAATCAAAGATTTGTTAAACGAAAGCGCCGGAGTAGATCGCGTAATTTTTGGAAGTACATAGCATTCTACTTCCTCTGCAAAGTCACTTACTCTAGAATAAATATTAATCTTGCAACTACGGCTAACCTGACTTTCTAAGATATTGATACCTGCGATTAAAGTATTGCTACGCATTGTCGGTAATTTAAGTTTATTACACAGCTTTTGCGAAATTATTGAAACTTCTGAACATTGATCTAGCACACCTCTGCACTGAATTAATTCGCCGTCGGAATTAACTACTAATAGCAAAATCGTAGAAATAAGAACTTGATTATTTTCCGAAATTACAAGCGTGCTGGATGTAGTTGCAATAGGGATAAATTCCTTGACGTGTAGTAAGGAATGATGTTTCTTTTTACAGTCTTTACAAACGCTTTTTGATTTACAATCTTGGAGTTCGTGATTTCTCAAACAATTTTGACAAAGATTTAATGAGTTGACTTTTTTTATTCGATCAGCGGTATTTAGGTTGATAAAACTTTTACATTGAAAAACAGAGTGTGAATCTTTACAAATAAAACATGTTATCGTTGACGCGATATTTGTTATGAACTTATCGTTTTTTACATATGAGTTAGTCGGTTGTCTTAAACTGGTATTATACTTGTTAAAAGATCTATTACTTTTGCCAAAGTTTGCCATGGTATTGTTATCGTATTTTACTACTGCCATGGACTCTAAAACTTGAAATCGTTTTTCTAAAAATGTATTCAACATGTCCAAGGTAGGCACGTCCTTCTCTAAGATTGCCTGCCATTCCCGTTTTGTACAAAAATCGAGCTTTTCTACGATTATTGGTATTAAAATAGCGTCCCAATGCTGTGTTTGTACGCCTAATATATTTAGAGCAGAAAGATTATTGTTTAATATATCTATTAACGTCCTCAGTTCGACTGGGGACGATTTTGAACTTGATTTTAAATTTAAAATGTTGAACACATGATCTTGAATTATCAACCGCTTGTTTTCAAAACGTTTCTTTAAAACTTCGATTGCGCTTGCGTAATTATTACCCGAAATTGCAAAAGATTCGATAGCGCGGTAAGCCTCGTCTTTTAAACAACTCCTCAAATAATGAAATTTTCTTATATTCGACAAGTTTGTGTTTTCTTCGACTAACGATTTGAAAGACTCATAAAATGTAAACCACTCTGAGTGTTTGCCTCCGAATACGGGCAACGGTAACGGTTTTAAATTTGCCGCGCTTTCGCTTATTTCGTTCATTTCTCGACTTTGCGCGCTGTTACTAGAACCGGATGTAGGAGATTGTGATTTTAGCGGAGCTAACAGAGATTTAATTTTGCATTTCACCGCTCTGCATTGCATTTCAATTTTATCGCGCTCTTTTTCGCTTTGTTCGTTTAATTGTTCTTCGTCCGCGCCTTCAACTGAAAACTGAATTACTTCTATTTCTAGCTGAACATCATTAAAACGGTCACTCAAAGTTTGCAAATTTTCTAGATCTGCTTCTAATTCAAGTCTAGTGCAGTCGTTATTTTTTAGGCTATTTTGTAATCGGGTTATTGAACCCTTAATATTTTTACGATTAATTTTTAATTTTTCAAATTCTAAATTTTGTGTCATTTTTGCGATAAATGAATAATGCACGTGTGATTGTCGCGTTCAAGCTAGTACAAATTTTTGTAAATTGTTTACGAGGATACAATTAGGTTATAAAAGGACACGTGTTTTTTTTTATGAATTAGGAAAATGGGATTTAAACTGACCTTTAGATTTCCATCGTGGAAAATGTAGAATTACTTTACTTCGGCTGCTGGACTCCCTCGTGAAGAATGTGAAATTGTTTCACTTCGATTTGGAAGGCTGCTCTCACGTCGGCTGCAGGGCTCCCTCGTGGAGAATGTGAAGTTGTTTCACGTGGATTCGATATGCTGCTCTCACGTCGGCTGCAAAACTTCCTCGTGGAAAATGTGAAGTTGTTTCACGTGGATTCGATAAATGCTGCTCTCACGTCGGCTGCAAAACTTCCTCGTGGAAAATGTGAAGTTGTTTCACGTGGATTCGATATGCTGCTCTCACGTCGGCTGCAAAACTTCCTCGTGGAAAATGTGAAGTTGTTTCACGTGGATTCGATATGCTGCTCTCACGTCGGTTGCAAAACTTCCTCGTGGAAAATGTGGGCTTGTTTCACCTGGATTTTAAAGGCTGCTTTCACGTCGACTGCAAAACTCCCTCGTGGGATTCGATTTTGAAATCCGGCTCGTTTGGACCAATGTTGGCGCTATTTACGCTCGTTGGTAAATACGCTAATTGTTATCTCGAAGGACCTCGATGTGTAAAATGAAACCAAGTTTGAGCTTTTTCTAATTTATTGAAGCTTAGAGGTGTTGTCGCCTTGAAGGGTAGTACGTGAGAGAGAAGCTTCTCGCCCTTTTCACAAAAGTGACCACGACCATAGATTTATGGGATGAAATGGAGCAACCATAGATCTATGGTATAGTCGCCGTTGTGGCTGAAATATCCGCAACATAATACTATAGTCTTTTTTTTATAAAGAATTGTCAGTGTCAAAGATTCTAAAATCATGTTGCAATCCTGCTCTATAACTTAATGTAGGCATCACACTCTTGACATTTACTTTTAAATAACTGAGATAACTGTGCTAAAAATAAAACTGCTCGACAATTGATTCTAAAAAAGACCAGATGACTTTATAGTCTAGTAGGAATCGGCGTATGAGTACCGAAAACTATTTCACCTCAATTTTTTTATGCGATTTTTTTAAAATTAGCTTACTGCAAGTTGCTAGGGTGCCATATTGCTTAAACCAAATTTGTTTGAACAATTGCAAGGAATTGTTATTTCCTATCCGGACAATGTTTTTATATATTTTTTATTAAAATGTAAATAAAAAGGAATCTATGACTGTTTCCGATAAAGTTGATATTTTTGAAGATTAGATATGAATTTTAATTCAAAGTTGAAAAAATTTTAAACCTGGGAGCTTTCGACCAATGAAAAATATATTAAATAATCAAATAATTTTTTTAATTATGTATACAATACAATACTCTTAATAAAGATTTTAAAATTTTTTATTGTTTATATCTTCTTTCTAATTTTAACTGGCGCGCTTCCAAGTAGGTACTTTTTAGTATCGTATATGAGTCTCTTTCTGACTCATATACTGCATTGGCTTCTCTTCGTTTTAAATAATTATTTACCATTTATTTTAAAAACTGTTAATTTTATTAAAATTAATATAGACGGCTATGCTATTCATAATAAAATTGTCTACAATTTGCTTACAACCAATTTTTAAACATAAAGCGAAACAGGTACTTAAAATTACTTTTTTATTAATCATTATTATTTATTTGTTATTATCATAATAATTTGTGCAGTTTTATCAATAATAATAAAGTATGAAAGTATTTGAATGTTTTTTAGAATTACAAATATAATTATATAAATATAAAAAATGTATATACATAAATTTTATATTTGAAAAAAAATTAAGAAAAAAAAAACAACTTTAAAAAATAAATAAATCACTAAAAATTTCGCTCGCTATTATTTGTTTCAATATGGGTAGTCCTACTAAACGCACAGCTAATATGAGACAGCGCCTTTTGAATGATACAAACAGAAAGAAAGAAACATTTATCTCAAAATAGAAAATCTACTGTTTACTTAAAATTCAATTAATTGATACTATTTCATAAAAAATTTTTTATGGTTTGCGGTTATATAAGTGAAATTTATCAAGAAGAAATTTATCATGTCTTTTATATTGTAATAAACAGATTAAACAACATAATCAACAATATTCAATTTGCTTAAATTAATTAAATAAATAAACTATTATTTAATTGTCTTAAAATATTTTTATTGATTTCTCACAAAATTTTATAATCAATTGAAGTATCCAAATTATAACTCAGAAAAAACATTATTAAGAAAAACTCAAAAACTAATAGAAAAATCTTGATCAAATTTAAATGGGACCAAATGTAAAGCACCAGCTTCCAAATAAAAAAAATCATCAAAATCTGTTTAACCAGACAGAAGTTATGAGGTGTCACACATGAAAAATACAGTCGAATTGAAAACCTCCTTCTTTTTTCTAAAGTCGGTTATAAAACATAATCTAATGAAATAGACGCGTTTGTATATGTGTATGATTAAGTCTAAGTAAGTAATTGTATATTCAAATCAAGGTAAGAAAGTGTCTTCTTGCAGACTGCGGGCAAAGTTTATATATTTGTAATTTCTCAAGTTCTGCAAGGGCACTTTTTTACCATAGTTGGAATACTATTTTTTCTTTCTGTCACAACTTTGATGTAAATTTTTTTTTTAAATGAGCTATAAGTTAACAGGTTAGAAATAGTTATTTGTTTTACAAGTGTTGAAAAGCGAATTTTTCATGCGAGTGTTTAAGTTACACGAGCATGAAAAAAGCTTTTCACACGAGTACAACACAATGTTTTTTCTACGACCATTCAATAAACTACAACATTTAACAAAAGAACCAATTTATTACATATTAAATCATTACAACTAATCTGTAATTAAGTAATTCATATCATATAAATATGTACTAACTATTTATAATAATTATTGATGTTAATTGTAATGGTGTTCTGACAATTATTAAATTCTAATTTTGGAGCAACTTCATTCTTAGAGTATTTACTGTATCAGAAGTCAGGTTGTTAAGACTTTTGGAACAAGAGTTTTCAGCATGTTGGTAAGAAATTGCTCTGTCACAATTTTCGATTGACTGTAATATCTTGCTCGCAGTTTTAAGTTTATAATTAACTGAATCAGTTATGTAACCTTCAGCATATTTGCTGGAGGACCAGCCTTCATGCCTTTTGATTCCTACTAAGTTTTCACCTGAATCTGCCAAGATGGTTGTGGAGGTCCTACGAAAACAATGCCCTGTATATTTTTCAGGCTCAGGGAGCTTTAAACATTTAGCAATTTGCATGGGCAGTGAGCCTAACTTATTGATGCCCACAACTTGTCTCGTACACTTTCCATTTTGTAGATTTAAAAAAAAAACGTTTTTCAGGGAGATTGGGAGGACGAAGAGACATATATTGCTTGCATAATTCATACAATAAGCCTGTTATTCTAAACTGACGTACTGAGTTAGTTTTAGTGTCTGGTAATGTAATAAGAAAAGCAGAATTTAAGTCTTTAAAATCATCCACTTTCATTTTCCACAATTCATCGCGGCGACAAGCCCCGCTAGGGCAATAGCCATTTCAACCTGGAAATCATTTCTGAATGAGTCATATGCTGAGTTAAACATGATAAAATTACTTTGGTGAATAAATATTTTTCATTCGGTGCTTCCTGCATAAACTTGTTGATGTTTTCTGGAGTTAGTACTTTGGACTTTTTTGGCTGATAGTAGTCGGAAGCACGTTTTAATAACGCAATTAATTTATGATACTGTCCAATATTCACATTGTGCTTTATGTTCAGAGTAGCTTTTAACATTGAAAATTGGGACCACAATGTTGACGAAGCATATTTAGACTTTAGGTTATTAAAATAAGCCAACAAAACCGTCTCAGATAACGATGTAACACTATTTTTCTTCTTCCACACTGTAAATTTCTCGTATGCGTCTTCGTAACGTTTTTTTTGATGTTACCGGCAGAAGATTTTCAACTGCTGCCTGCGCCGCTGCTTTTTCCTCTGGTGGGGTACAAGAAATGCTTATTTCACTCATAGCAGGTGCTGTAAATTACAAAATATTTTCATTTGAAGCGAATCTGATCGATTTATTTTATCATGTCACTTGTCAAAAGAAAGAAGATGCCAATCATAACGCCAACTTTACCAAACAAACGAAACTTTTTTTACTAGCGATTAGGCAACCCACAATACAATATGTTCTTTTCACACGGAACTGCCATTTTTCACACAGAAACGTCACTTTTCATTCGAGTTTTGCGTTAGCAATGAAAAGATGAACTTTTCATAGCAACAAGGATATATGTAAAGCGAGTTTAACATAGTGGTCGTAGAAAAATATATATTTTTATATTATTCTTGTTTTTTTCAAGGTTATTTTGTATAAAATCATAAGATCTATTTTGATGAAGCTAAACAAATTATTTTTTCCGTTGCTTTGGCACATCAGATGCCTTGTATTTGCAAGTACTTAGAGCTTCTGCTCAAACATACATTTAAGATTTTTCAAAGTTTATTGTAAAATGTCATTATATCTTTTTTATTTGAATTTCAATAAAAAATATAAAAGAAATTGGTCCGGTTAGAAAATAACAATTTTTTGCAATTGTTAAACCATTTTGGTTTAAAAATATATCACCGGGTTGTTGTTCCCAAACAACATGCATTCATATAATCATAAAACAATTTAAATAAAATTAAGATAGAATAGTTGTTGGTCTCGATTGTGCCAATGCCTATTGGACTATATGTACAGAGTCGTTATTAGTATTTATGAAATAAAATACAAAGTGAAATAATAGATATTCACAACTTTTTCTTCTTTACCCACAATATGTCTTTAGATAATTTGAAGAATACCGACTCAATGACCATTCTTCAGCTAGACAGATTTTATTCTTCAGAGGAACAGACAAGAAAATGACTGAAATGACTAGATTTAAGCTCCGCCCCTCAGCTGATGTAGAAAAACACGGGGGATAGCAAGAACCGAATTGAGTTTGTCTTTAAAACGCTCTTAATTCATAAATCAGATGTTCAGAAAAATCAAATACTATTGACCAATTAGATTCTCAAAAACACATGAAAATCCTATAAGTAGTTATGTGATTTTATAATCCAATTAGAATGCTGTAAGTAAATTGAAATTAAACAAACTGGAATCCTATAAGCAAACTAAAATGCTGTAGGTAAATTGGAATTGAACCAACTGAAATTCTATAATTCAATTGAAATTTCGCAATGAATTGGCATCTACTGAATTATTTTAAATTTTACAAACAATTTAAAAATCTATTGATAAACTCAATTTTAGAGCTCATTGCAGCTGCTACAACGAACTTTTCTAAAAAGTAGAACGGACTGTAGATCACTTTGTAAAACGATCATAATATCAATAGCACTCCTACGCTAATTAAACTGTTGTCTAGTACGTGTACGCACTTCAACATTCGCATGATTATTAAATTATCAAACTATAGCCTTTTATATGACTTAGAATTTCACAAAGTAATTTTTTTTATAATATTAGACCTTCTTTAATTGAATTGTCAATTTATCAAAGACAAAAACTTTATTTTAATTTTAATAACCTACCACAGCTGCTCTAACAAACTGCACGATACGTGATATAAATCACAAATAAAAAGTCAACCTCTCTGTGGGAGTTGTAACAAGAGGGCTTTCAATCACTCTACTAAGCCATAATGTAATAAACGCTACAACGCAAACTACGCCAGTGCGTTGTACGAGGACGCACCTCTAACGTTTGCACGATATTGAATTATCAAACGCAGGGGCCTCGTTACTTTTATATAACGTTATATAAATGACTATTTGAGTTTAGAAACCTCACCTGCTTCAACAAAATGAAGGCGGAAAGAATTGTGTGTATATATGTTAAGAGTATGATTGTATGTATTCTGCCAAAACACAATATTTGTTGGGAATTTAGAACTGCTACAACAGAACAGGGAACATCGTACAGTGGTTTGTGTAGGCTTCAAAATTATTTTATTAAACGTTTATTAACGTTAAAAATCTAATTACTAAGTGTTACTGATCAGTACTTTAATTAGTAACTTAGAAATCACTTCTATTTTAATTTTCAACTGAGCAATTACAGCAATATTTGTACGTATCAGATCTAGTCTACTGACGGGCAATCTTATTGAATTAATTCGAACTGAAGTAATTTGAAATGAATTAAAAATTAATAAATTTTCTGACAATAACAAAATTGTTTAAGACGCAAAGTGATCTGATAGATATATTAATTTATCTACAATAAATATTGTCTTGGCAATACTGTGAGTTCTAACTTATTAATTGAATTATTAATAATTATGTTGTTACCCTTGTTATTGTATTTCGAGTTAAGTAGTTGTTGAAAGTTTGGGGTTAATTAAAAAAAAGTCTACAATATACGTTTAATTTAACGTTTTTTCAAATTAACCCCGAACCCCCAACAACGCCTTAACTCCAAACTAATTATTATGTGCATTAGATTAAACTTACAACAATTGAGATAATTAAAAAAACTAGAACATTCTATAGATTGACAAGTACTTTAGTCCATATATAACTAATAATGTAGACTGCTGAATTACGTCAATTATAAAATTTAAACTGTGAAATAATTATTTTGATAACGGAATTATTAATTACTTAATAAACTACATCATCTGACGATACAAGATGTAAATCAATTATTAATTGATTTTGACACGTAGACAATTTTATTAAGCCTTTCGACACGGTCTTTTCCGAAAGATGTCAATATTTCAATATAATCATCATTTACAAATTATTAGTAATATTTTAATTCGTAATTTAATAACTTTGATGAGACTGAAATAATTTATTTCATTTTAATTGCATAATTTTTATATAGTATTTGGTTTTTGACTTTTGAACTATTGAAGATTTTAATTAATTTTACAAACTGAACATTAGCTATTATATCTTTCTCTCTCTCAAAAATTAAGATTCAAAAGATTTTCTTAATTCTAGTTTCTATAGAGTTCTTAGCACTAATCCCATTTGCTCTTAATCTTATTTACAACGACTAAAAACTTACCTTTTTATGGAATTTCTTTTAAAAGCTTTTAGAAAATGGGTTACAGCTGGAACGCTTGAGTCTTGCAATTTATTAAATAAACGAATATTTAAGTAATACTTATTTACTTCAAAGTTTCTAAAATTTTATTTTATTTACGGTTTTATTTATTATAAATTTAAATCAAAAATTCCAACTTTATGATCATACTCCTAAGTTTTTGCTCTTGGATAAAAATTTTAATGTTAAAAATATGAGTTATACATTGGCGCAACAATTTTTTGTTGAGCATCTTCTTCAATTGTTTCAAGACGATTATCGTTTGGATTTTCTATTTTTATTTCCTCTTTATCGAACGATTTTGAAAAGCAATAAATACATAAAAATTGTAAAAACATATAGATTGTTCTACTGTTAAGATCATGGCTGGGTTTAGAACTAGTTTTTAGATTTTGCTCTCTCATTTTTTTATCTCTGGTGGTTGATATAGTTCCGTTCTGCACCTAAAATTATAGTACCTCCTTTTTCTATCTTGTTTCTGGTCAACTTTTCTTGTTTTGCTTGCCGATACTTTTTACAAATATGGTTATTTTTGTTAAGGAATTCTGGTATTTCTATGCTATTTTTCAATTTTTATTCTTTTTCTATTTTTTTTTTTCATTACTTTTTTTTTATTTGTTTGTCTTTTTTTGTTTAATTATCTACACTTCACCTGTAAATAATAATATGGATCTGGCAATTGTTTTGCATATTCAAATTTTAATTCAATCACAATCTTTGTTTTATACCTTTATGAGGTAATTTCAAAAAGTTTAAATCTTAACATAAATTCTAAAATAATTCTAAAAGTTTTATTTTTAACAACAAATAATTTTTTTTAATGGCTAATGTTCTTGTTTTGCAAAAGGTTTCAATAACCGTTTGCAACCTGGTCTAATTATAAAAATATTTTGGCTTCCTAATATTAAAATAAAAAACAAATAAGAAAAATTTAAAATAATCTAAAAGTCGAGAATATGGTTGCTTCCCAACCAATTCAAGGTCGGTTAGGAAGGTAAGAAAAACACCTCATTGGTGAATGAATTTAATCTTTGAATCCGAGACCGCCCAGGTATTTTACACAATGGCGCCCTTCTTCAAGCAAGTTATTTACAATTATCAAATAAAAATAAGTTTTACATTTTTTGGTATTTAACTAAGTTTTTTTCAATTCACACATTTTTTTTATACATTCATTTAATAAAAAGCAACTAATATAATCTATATCAAAAACATTCTTTTAAGAACAGCTACTTCAAAAGTGGCACCTATTAAAAACTTTTAAGAGTTTTGCATAAATCTGTTGAAATTTAAATTAATTTGCAATAACAGTAAGAATACTTGACAATAAAAAAGCTTCTACTCAAAAACGTATTTTAATATTAAAAAAAATGTTAAAAAATGTTAAAATTACCTTTTTAAATACATTTAATTAAAATACAGACATTTAAATTGAATGCAACAGACTTCCCATGAAACCGAAAGTCTAACCTAATGTCTAACTGCAACGACAAAACAAAGTTAACTAAACAAATTCTTATTTAACGCTAATTGCGGAAGTATTTACCCAGGAAAATCAAGTACGTTTTTTAAGAATGTTAAGAATTGAGCCAAAAACATGACGTAAACTACTGTCGTAAAATTGCTAATACAGCGTTTTGAAGCAATTTCAAGCCTCCAGTCATCTTGTCAATACTCGAATTTTCATCTGAATCTGAATAGGTATATGAAATAAGCCATCTCATGCGATTGCTTTACGTAAACATAAAATAATATTACAATAAACAATAATAGCTCACAACTAATTTTATTAAAAGTAGCATGTTTTTAACTTAATCACTCATCACGCTGTCTTTTTAATAAACAGAAATAACTAAAAAAATATATGTAAATTCCCTAATAATGTAAAAGAGTAGGTACTTCTACCATTTTTAGCTTGACATTTTCAATATTTTGCATATTATACAAAAATATATTTAATTTAAAAAAGTCCTATGTTTCATAATTGATTAAATCATAATAAAAAAAATGAATAGCATAAAATTGTTTATTATCTTAATCTGACCTGAATTGAACTATAAGTTTCAAATGCAATTTGAAAGCTAGATTAATCACTCACAACCATTTTCTATTTTAAGATTAATTTTGATCAAGATAAATGTTAGAAGCACAGTACCTATATCGATATAAACACTGACAAAGAAAAATATCTCACATAGAGGAAGGCTAGAAGAAAACATATTCATACCAAAAACAACGTTAAAGGGCATAGCTGACAATTTCTCAAATACAGTGTGACAGATAGCATTTTTGTAAAAGCTAAATGCTAAAGCCTCAAAACAAAAATATATTTTAGAGGATTTGATTCACTGTTTGTTAGGACGCAAGAATGAAAAATTATTTATGAAGAAACAAAAACAATGTCTCTTATTGTTGTGGCATGTTAAAATTTGTATTGGCAGTAATTTATAATTTATACAATAAAGAAGTTCATCAAATAGTTTGAATTTCAAAGTTTAATAATTGAAGAAATGAAAATATATTACAGAATATGTAAAGTCAATTGGAGGAGCAGTAGTACTATAGAATTAGATAAATTCTCAATCTATAATAATTAACTCAGAAATGTTTGTTTATAAATATTTTGACAAAGCGCTTGATTAAATTAATTGTTAAATAACGGATGGTTTAAAATAGCAAATTCAGGTGTTGTTTTAACATTTCTGTAAGTGTATAGTAAAATCTCACCTATCCTAAGATCTTCTGGATTCATTATTGTAAGTGGTGACACAGCATTTAACTCCAGGTATTTATTTTCTATCTTAACATTGATTAGATATAAACAATTATTAATTATATAAAAAAAATGTAAGTTATGTTATATTATCTATCTATATATAAGCCGACAAGAGTTAAAACCTTTGCGACACACATAAAGCTATTATTTTACTTTTATGACTTGAGAATAAACAATTTTTGACGCCAGTTTGCTTAAGTCAACACTTGCACATCTATTGAGCGAGATAGGTCAGCTCAGTCAGAGATCAACTGACGAGAGCTATCAAACCCAAAGCCGTTACTAATCTATTGGTCTAACATTCTTTCAGCTCTATTTTTAAAAATGCTACATTTTTTAAGAAAGAAAATTGATACTACTAAATTTCATTTTTATTCCTAATTACAAATAAAATTACTTTAGAACGGTCTCTTCAAGCCAAAGATTATTTGAATTTGTAAAAAGATTATATGTAAAAATTACTAGAGAATTATATGATATATATATATATATTTATATATAACAATATTTATGAGGTCAACGTCTCCGAAGCAGGTAGCTTATGGTTGAACATTTTTCACTTTTATATTTCAAGGTTATTTAAGAATGATCTGATTGCTAATCAGCAAGCGCTTAACTAATTGGAATAGGTCAATTTTGGAATGATAATTAAAAAGATGATTAAATAATTGTTACAATTATGTTTATCACTGCGTTTTAAATAATTGTTACAATTATTTAAAACGCAGTGATAAACGTTTGTCAGCTTATTTTGCAAATTATTTAAAATTTAAATTCTATCTTTACAACTCTAGTGTAACGCAATAGAAATTTCGATTCAAATTTATAATAAATAAAATCGTAATCACAATAATGTTTTGGAAATTTTGAAGTAAATAAGTAATATTTAAATATACAAAAGAAACAAGCCAGAGCACGATAACTCAAGAGAAGAGGAGAAAGTCTTTAAAAGGAGCAAGGCAACAAATAGAACACCCCCAAACGAAAAGAAAGACAACCCAAAAAGTGCTGAGATGGAAGAAATAAAAAAAATGCTAATCGGAATTAAAGAAGAAATCAAAGAGGAAATAAGGGACATGAATAGAGAGATGAAAGAGGAGATTAGGAAAATGAGAAAAGATCTAGAAAAAATACAAAACAAAATGATGGAGAAAGAAGTAGAATGGGGGAAAGAAAGGAAAGAGCTAGGAGAAAGAATTAAGAAGCTAGAAGAAAATGCAGAGAAAGCAGAGAAAAAAAGAAAAAAAACAATACAGTGATTAAGGGGCTGGAAATAAAAGAAGTAAAGAATGAAAAAAGTGTAGAAAAATGGCTAGAAGAGGAAATAGGCGTGACAGTGAACGTAAAAAAGATGTATGAAATAGCCAAAGAGAAAATGATGGTGGTAGAGATAGATAAGTGGGAGAAAAAAAAAGCAATAATAGAAAACAAAAAAAAACTGAAAGAAAAAAAAGAGGAAAAAGTATTCATAGACAACGACATGACAAAAGAAGAGAAAGAGAGGTGCAGAAAAAACTAAGGGAGTTTGTAGCGAAAGAAAGAAGTAACGGAAAAAATGTAAAGATAGAATACAAGAAAATTTGGGTGGAAGGAAAGAGCAGGAGATGGGAAAGGATATAGAAAAAAATTTTTGGAAAAAACGAAGAAAAAAGAAAGCAAAAAAGAAGCCGACAAGCGCGAAAAAGGACATGAGAAAAGAGAAATTAGCAGACGGGACGCGAAAGAAGTGGAAAAGAAGAGGGAATATAAAAAGTTGACAGACGATGACGGCAACGGAACAAAAAGAAGTAAAAAGAAAAACAAAGACAAGAAAGAAAAAACATACATAACTGGGAAAGAAAAAGGTGGAAGTGAAGAGAACCGGGAACAAGGAGAAACAAAACATAAAAATTAAGACAAACAAAAAGAAAAGGAAGATGTAGAATTGCTAAAGGAACGGAAAGAAGGAAAGAAACAAGAAAACAATCTGGAAATAGAATTAAAAAATATTAAAGAGGAGAAAGAAAAAATAAGAAGAGAGAAAGAACAATTAGAAAAAATAAGAGATACAAAGGGAAAAGAGCTTGACACCAGAATTAAGAAAAGAGTCGAAGAGTTGAAAATACAGAGAACAACAAAAAGTGAACAAGAAAAAAATGAAAAAATATTAGAAGATAAAGTAGACGAGATAGAAGAGAAAGCGATAAAAGTGATTTTCTGGAATGTGGCAGGTACTAAAAATAAAGAAAGGGACTTTTGGAAATATGTATATAGAAGGATTTGACATAATAGGAATGGTGGAGACTTAGGTAGACGAAAAGGATTGGAACAAGATAAAAGAAAAAATGTCGGGAAGGTTTAGGTGGAAGGTGCAGTATGCAGTAAAAAACAAAAAAGAAAAGGAAGATCAAGAGGGGGCATAATTACAGGATTAAAAAACAAATTAGAAGAAAAAGAAGAAAAAGCCGTTAAAGAAGGGGAAGAAGGGAAGATGAAAAGAACGGTAAAAATTAGGGGAGAACAATGGGAGATAAGAACAATATATAGCAGAGGCATCAAACAGCTAGCGAAAAAGAAGAAAAAAAAGTTAATACAGAAGAACACTGAAATTTACTAATAGGAGGCGATTTTAATGCAATAATAGGAGAGGAGGTTAAAAGAAGTTGGGGGGAAGAAAAAAAGAAGATATTAGAAAACCAACGAAAGACAAAAAGAAAAACAGGGAGGGAATAGCATTGATGAAAATGGTAGAAGAAAATGGGTGAGAAATACTAAACGGAAATAAAGAAGGAGATGATAGAGGGAGGTGGACTTACGGGGAGACACAGTCGGAAACAGTTATAGATTATGGAATAATAAACCAAAGAGCATGGGACAAGGTACAAAGGTTTGAGATAGGAGAGAGGATAGAGTCGGATCATATGCCACTAGAGATAATGATAACAAACACAAGGACATCAAAAGAACAAGGAAAAAAAAAGAGAAAACAAAAAAGAGAAAGAAACAAGATTACAAGAATAAAATGGGACAATCAATCCATAGAAAAATACAAAAGCAAGCTAGAAACAGAAAAATTTGTTGAAAAAGAAGTTGAAAAAATGGTAAAAGAAATAGAGATAAAAGTAAAGAAAGCCATGGTGAAAAATAACATATGAAAAAGTAGAAAAAAAAAGATAACAAATAATGAAATAGAGAATGTGACAAAAAAAAAAAAAGTGAAAAAAAGATTTAAAGAATGGAGAAATAAGAAAGAGAAAGAGGAAGAATACATAAAGCAAGAAAAAAGAATACAGAGAAACATGCAAAAGAAATAAGCAAAAGAAAAAAGACGAACAAAAAAGAATAAAAGAAATTAGAACGCAAAACAAAATCTGGGAATATGTAAAAGAGACCAAAGAAGAGGCAGAAAAGATAACAAACCAAATTGAAATGAATAGGTGGTGGAAACATTTTAAGGATTTACTAGAAGGAGAAGAAGAAAGAGAGAAAAAAACCGAGCAAAAAATAAAGAATAGAGGCAGGAAAAAAAGCCGTGAAGTTCAAAGATAGGATGAAAGATAGGGAAGGGTGCGAGATATTGAAAGAGAGTTGGAAAGTAATAAGTAGAAAAGCAGAAAGAGAAATGGAAAAAAAAGGAAAAAATATTACGAAAAGAATAGATTCAGCGTAGAGGAGATCGGGAAAAAAATAGAAGCGAGACAATGGGTGCATGGAGAATTGATAGACAGAGACAGAGACATAGACAAGCAAGAAAAGAGGGGTGAAATTAGAGAAACAAGATACAATAAAAAAATACATAAAGTTGATAACAGAATAGAGACCATAATATGTAAAAAGAGAAAGTAAGAGAGAGCGAAAGATGATTGCAAGATTCAGATGTGGGAATGAAGAGAGAGACAACAGATTTTGGATGGAAGAAAACGAGACAAAATGCAGAATGTGTGGAAGAGAGAAAGAAACATTGGAGCATTTGATGAAAGAGTGCACAGAAATAAATGAAAGTATGCTAGAGAGAGAGGATGTAATGAAAAGAAATAAAGAAGGAATAGAATGGATGAAAATGATAATGAGGGAGAGAGAAAGATTAAATCAGAAATTGAATAAAGAATAAATGAAAAAAAAAAAGGAAGAGATGACAGAAGGGAAAGCGGGAGACAGAAGTATGCAAGAAGAGTAAATGAAGACAGGGGAAGAGAACACAAAGAAAGAAAAGGGAATATAGGATAGAAAAAAATTAATATTTATTTAATTTCTATTTAATTTATACAATTTTATAATTGGGTATTAATGTATAATATATTTAAGCCTGTATAGGTAATAATAATAAACATGTACAGTTATATTTAAATATACATTATTCAAAATAAGAAAAACCCAGGCAAAAGAGCAGTAAAAAAATAAATCGGTCGGGTCGGTCCCAGCTATGGATCATTTCGTAGAATTTTTAAAAGAAACTCTATAAGCGGGTAAACTTCTAGTTGTTATAAATGAGATAGAAAGCAAAAAGGCGCCTTATTGTAAATTGCTACTAAATAGAGGCAAAAGGTTTAAAGAGGCAAAAAGGTTTTTGATTGTATGAGCACGTTTAGACGAACACCGAAAGAAACTTTTGTCGATAACATTCGAGCAAGGGCGGGCATGACCAACTACCCCCACAATTATCAACCCCGCGTCGCCAACAAGGGCCCAGCCGACGCGAGAGAGTGGCATGTAGGCTAGTACCACGAAAGGAAGTACTTATTTTCCCCCTTGGTAACAACCAATACTTTAACAATAAATACATTAAAACTAGCCTAGTGTTTCCGTTATTATCATTGTCCTTCAAAGCATATAGATTTATAATCTACAACTTTCACACCCTGTTCTGAAAATTATATACAAGTTAAACCAAAGAAAAATTCCAGGATTTAATATTTTGGGAGAGGGAAATAAATAATCACTAAAAATCTAAAATAGGAAGGTAATGTTAGTTTGGGTGGCAGTGAAGAAAGGTGTCCAAATTCAGTGGTGCAAATAAAGAATAAATGAGTAATTGACCTCACAGAATTTGTATAACACTATTCCGTATTAATGGTTTTGATGAGTTATCTATCAGTTGAATAGTTTCAAAAATTACTTCATTAACCAGTTAATAAAATTGATTAAAATCTTAAATAGTTCAAAGAATAAAAACCAAATCGTCAATTATTATACTACATTAGAATAATGCAATTAAAATAAAATATCTCAGTTCAGTCTCATCAAAGTTATTAAATTACGAATTAAAATATTACTAATTAATTTGTAAATGATGGTTTTTTTATTGTTATTTTGTATATTCACCAATTTTGATTTACATCTCGTATCGTCAGATGATGTAGTTTATTAAGTAATTAATAATTCAGTCATCAAAATAATTATTAGTTCTCAAAGAACTAAAGTACTGGCCAATCTAAAGAATGCTCTAGTTTTCTTAATTATCTCAATTGTTGCAAGTGTAACTTAATGCACATAATAATTAATAATTCAATTAATAAGTAAGAACTCACAGTATTGTGAAGACGTCAATCATTGTAGATAAATTAATATATCTATCATATCATTTTGCGTCTTGACTGATATTTCAGAAATTCAATTTTTTTACTGTTAGAAAATTAATATTAATTATTAATTCAATTAATTTAGTTTGAATTAATTCAATGAGATTACTCTTCAGCAGACTATAATTGATGATTGAATAAACAAACATTAATGTAATTACTCAGTTCAAAATTAAAATATAAGTTATTTCAATTAAATTACTAATTATAGTACCAATTAGTAAAACGTTAATTAACGTTTCATGAAATAATTTTAAAAGCCTACACTAACGACGGTACGATGTTTCCTGTTCTGTTGTAGCAGTTCAGAATTCCTAACAAATATTCGGTTTCGGCAGAATACACCCAATCATATTCTAAACATAAATACACACAATTCCTTCCGTCCTCATATTGTTGTAGCAGCTGAGGTTCCTAAACTCGAGTAGTAAGGTTATATAACTCTATAAAAGATAACAAGACTCCTGCGTTTGATGGGTCAATAACCAGGCGAACGTTAGAGATGGGTATTCGTACAACGCACTGGTGTAATTTGCGTTGTAGCGCTTATTACATTATCGTTTTGTAGAGTGATTGAGAGCCCCCTTGTTACAAGTCCCACAAACTGGTTGACTTTTATTTCTGATTTATATCACTTGTCGTGCAGTTTGTTAGAGCAGCTACGGTGGGTTATTAAAGTTAAAATACAGATTAAAGTAAAGTTAAAAAACAGTTTAATTAACGTTGCAATAAAGTTTCAATTAAAATTAAAATAAGGTTTTAATCAGTAAACTCTTAGTGTGTTTTCAAAGTTTAAGGTCTTTTAAAGATTGGCAGTTCAGTCACAGCGACTAATTTTTTAATTGATGATGCATCAATGATGTTGTCAGTGTCAAAGGTGTCATCCGTCAACCGCAAAAAATGGTTGCAGTTGTACCATTTTAATATGAAATGTACGATTGCCAACTCAAACAGTTCTAATTGATCACGCTATACAAAAATACTAGCTTGTCGTGTATTATAACTTCATCGTTTAACAATCGAATAAAGCAAAATCAAAGACAATATATATCTGTCAAGCTAAATTGCACAACAAAAGTTGATCTAAAAAAATTATGATTGCACGATACATGCAGTTTATTTTTTCAAGCTTCGAATAAACGTAGAATTTATAAATATACTTGTTTACTACACTATTATTAAATAGAAATATTTAAAAATTTTGAAAAAACATTGAGTTTGTTAAGTTGTTCGGTTGGTACTAAAATATCACTGTACTTGTCACTTGATATAATGAATCGTTCATTCATTCTCAAGTCTTCGGCGCAGTCGGGCGTTGTTTAAGTGCAGGGCGCCAAAAAGTTTTAAGAGGTCTGGCGTGTTTTGTGTTTGGGAAATTTGATGGCTTTTAAGGTCTTAAAACATCATAAAACGCTTTTTTATTTAATCGGTGTGACATATTCAGTCACATCTTCAATATGTGCTACAATTTTGTGAAGGCGGCTGAAATAACCTGAGTTTCCTTTTAGGGACCAAATCAGAAGCTCTTATGTGCGAAGTTTGATCGAAGGCTCTGTTAGAGGTACCTATAATAGACTGCTAAACCGTGTCGTCTAATCAAATTATAAGTGAGTACCTACCGTAATTTTAATTTCATAACTATTTTATTGCCGTAAAATGTAAGAAGGCATGAAGGGCTACTCAAAATTTAGAAGAGGCATAACATCTTTTTTTATAAATTCTTAATTAAATTTGCGGTTGAAGATCGGCTTTTAAAAGACCTGTTCCATTGTCTATGCAAGGCAAGTTTATCATTCTTAAATGTTAAATGTTAGATTTCTTGAAGTAATAAATTTTTATTTTGATGAGTTTTTCAAGAAGATATTGTGCGAGTTGACCCTCAATATCGATGAATTGGTAAAACTAAGACGAGATATTAATTATGTGATCGCAAAGTAACTAACTGTTTTGAATCTTTGCAAATTTTGTAATATGTTTGCTAATTGTAAATCATAATGATTATCTATAGTTAAATAAACAAGAAGTTGTTTGCTCAGGCACCTTTTTCATTTAATTGCAGATCTACGGTCTCATGGTCGGACTGCTCTAGTAATATGTCGGCCCAACAAATAGGTGGACAACTATATATATTTTTTTCGTCAATCTAGCTTGATAAGTCGACATTTTTCTAGAATTTTATAAGGAAAATCCAGCGATATTTACTTAAAGATATCAAATAGCTTCAAACTCGTTTTAAAAAATAATAAATATTTCATATTATTATTCTCCTGTGCCAAAACTTTTGTTTATTTTGTAAAGAATAATTTTTTGAACGCATATTACATTAAAATAATTTTGAAATCACCGGGACAATTATTATTATAGTAACTGTAACGTGCATAGTTAGTTTATCTAATTTTTTTTTAAGTACAATAATTATTGTAGTCAGATTGTTTTCATCATAATCTCTTTCTGATACGAAATCACCTAGAATATTGTATAATTATTGTAATATTAATCAACTACGTCATTATCAAAGATCTAATACAACTCACTTTCTTTGTGGCCATAGTTAAAAAGCTGCCTTGAACGGGTTGCACGACTTAGTTCAGTCATTCAAAAAGCACATTTCAATCATCTCGCAATAATAAATTGAAGTTATTTTAAATAAAAGAACAAGTTCGTTTGGTTAATCAAGCTGTGCTTTATTAATTTTAACGTAACTAAAAAGGATTCTTAACCTAAACGTCACACACTTGTGTCATAGAATAAATTACTAGAGAGGACACTCCAAATGTCACCTTAGTGACAGAAACAAACAAACACTACCAACTAATCCAAATGCAGAACATTGCACATATTCTTTAACACCCTCTCTCAATGTTATACATTTGAACAAAACTTAACAAAAATAAACAAAGTATTCTAGTACCAAAAAAAACATATCTACAGCCTAGTAGATTTATTTTATCATTACATTACCTACACCGCACTCTTTCAGAATCTTCACAATTGATTCTTTGCCAAGAAATTTTGTTAACAGGTCTGCTGGTTGTTTCGAAGAGCATATGTACTTAAGGGAAATTTCATTGTTTTCAATTAAATCTTTAACAAAGTGGTATCTTATATCCACATGTTTCAAGCGTTTTACAGATTCTGTGCTTGCGTTCAATATTGCTGACTGATTGTCACAAAACATATTTACTGGACAAATATTTTCAAACCCAAAATCTTCTAACAGCTTAACTATCCAACACGCTTCACTAGCAGCCATACTCATTGAAACATACTCAGCCTCTGTTGAAGATAGACTTACAGATGATTGCTTCTTCGAGCACCAAACTATTAAGCAATTTGCAAAAGTAAACAAATACCCTGAAGTAGACTTTCGGTCTCTTAGGTCGCCTGCCCAATCAGCATCACAAAACCCTTGCAACATTGTATCATTACATTTATATACTAAGTCATAATCAATAGTATACTTTACATAACGCAATACTCTTTTGAGCGCACTTAGTAATTCCTTATTGGCCGTATTCTGAAATCTACTTAACATAGAAATGGCAAAACAAAGATCAGGCCTAGTGCCTGAAACCGCATACATAAGACAGCCAATTATTTCCCTACAAGTTTTTTCAAACTTTTTATCACATCCTACATTAGAATCAAGTATCTTACTGTTAAAATTTTTATCCATAGGAGTCATCATTGGCTTACAATTTTCCATGTTAAATCTTTTTAATACATTTTCCAAATAATTTCTTTGTGATAATACAGTTGTACCTTTTTGCAAATTTTGCTTAACATTTATTCCTAGAAAATCTGAAATTAACCCTAAATCCTTCATTTTAAATTCCTTATTTAATACACCTTTTAGTTTTATAATCTCCTGTTTGTTTGTACCAAAAATTAACACGTCATCTACATAAATTAATACAAAAATTTTATCTGTGCCATTATACTTTGTATACAAACATGAGTCACTTTTTGATCTCGCAAAACCTGCTTTTGTAATTACTGTATTAAATTTTTGATTCCAACACTTTGGAGAATTTTTTAATCCATATAAAGATTTCTTTAATTTAACTATATTATTATTTCCTAAATAAGCTCCTTTAGGTAAACTAACATACACTTCTTCTTTGATCTCCCCATTTAAAAAAGCCCCCGTAACGTCCATTTGATAAATAGGCACATTTAATTTTGTTGCTACTGCTACAAATAGTCTAAATGTAGGCAACTTCGCTACTGGCGCATAAATATCACACAAATCAAATGATTCTTGTTGTTCAAACCCTCGGGCAACAAGCCTAGCTTTATACTGTAACACATTTTTTACATTTTTTATCTTAAATACCCACTTACTGCTAACTATTTTTCTATTTACTGGTATATCACAAAATTCCCAAGTGTCATTATCTTCAAGAGTCTGTAGTTCCCTAGCAATGGCTTCACTCCACTTGCTTGCGTCACTTCTGTTCATAGCCTCACTGTATGTAGTTGGTTCACACTCACTGACACCTAACTGCACATTATTGCATTTATAGAAAGATGTTTGTTTTCTTAGCCGCTTGCTTCTTCCATCTCTGGGTAAATCACTTTCATCCAATAGATGTTCGTCGTCACTGCATGGTAAGTACTCATTGTCACAGTCGTTGTCTGATCCATCTTTTTCAGCACTACTTGTATGGGTTTCCTCCATTGTCTCATCTTCGTTAGTAATAAGTTCATTCACAGGGTGAATTTCTGTCTCAAGATTACTATCTACCACTGGTTCTTCTAGGTTTATTGATGTTATAATTTCCTTTTCTTTGCTTTCCTTCACTTGAAGTTTTTCTTTCTTATCATCTTGATTTAGAAATACAACATCTCTCTTTATCTCCACTGTGTTTGTTTCTGGAAAATAAATTCTATACCCCTTCACATTTTCTTCATAACCCACCATCAAACCCTTTTCACCTTTCTTGTCCCATTTCCTTCTTCGTTCTTTCGGAATGTGAGCATACACTTCCGTGCCGAAGACTTTCAACTGGTGAATGTCAAACTTTTTGTTTGTCCATACTTCAAATGGTGACCTTCCATTTTCATGACTTTTCCCAGTTCTATTCAAGACAAATACTGCCGTATTTATTGCTTCTGCCCACAGTTTCTTTGGAAAGTTTTCTTCATGTAACATTGTTCTTGCTGCTTCCACCAATGTTCTATTTTCTCTCTCAGCCTTTCCGTTCTGTTCCGGCGTATAGGGTACAGTTGTTTGATGTGTTATTCCACGTTTTGAAAACATCACTTTCACTTCTTTGTTTATAAATTCTAAACCATTGTCACTTCTAAACATTTTCACTTTGTTTCCTGTTGTGTTTTCGGCCTTATTTATAAAGTTCTCAATACAGTTTTTGATCTCATTCTTGGTTTTAACAAAGTATACATTTCTGTAATTCGAATAGTCATCCTTCAGTATAACAAAATACCTCGCTCCTCCAATAGATGTTTCTTCCATTGGTTCACAAGTATCCGCATGAATCAACTCGCAAGTCCTTGTACTCACGTTCTCACTTTTACTAAACGGTAATCGATGTATCTTCCCAGCTAAACAACTCTCGCACTCAGGTTTAGTGGTTTGTTTAACAACAACATTATGTTTTTGCAAAATATCTTTTACGTAAGTAAAGTTTTGATGCGCGAGTTTTCTGTGCCACTCATTTAGGTCATTCTTCACTAGTGTTGAAGAGCTTGCCTTTTCGTAATTATTCTTATACCGCAATTCCAAATAATAAGAATTGCCAATTCTTTCCGCCACCACCATAACTTGGTTATCTTTGTAGAATTTGCATGACCTGGCATCTGTCGTCATCACATAACCTTTATCTATGGCGCGAATCACTGAAAACAGATTATTATTTAGTTTCGGAACGTACAGAACATTGTCTATGACCGTATTAATCCATTCAGATCCGTTCGACACTTGCACCATCACCTGTCCACAGCCGAGGACACTAATTGTCTCACCATTACCGACAACCACAGATTCTTCTGTGATACGAGTGAATGATCTAAACAAGGCACGATTTCTACACATATGTTCACTAGCGCCTGAGTCTACTAACCACTTTGATTTATGCAGTTCATGTGACGAACTAGACACTACTAATGCATTTTTCTTCGTTTTGTTCTCAGTCTTAGTAAATTTTTGTGTACGAAACCTACACTGCGCCTTGAAATGTCCAAACTTTCCACAATAAAAGCAATTTTTATTATTTACGTTTTCTTCACTGCCATTTTTATTTTGTCTGCAATCACTTTGAAAATGCCTATTTTTGCCACACTTGAAGCATTTCATTTGTCTTGTATTTTTTACAACGAACGCAGAAGATGAAGATTGATGCGACTTTTCCATCTTGTCTTGGACCCTTTCTTCTTCAATTAATAATCTAGCAACCAAGTTGTCAATAGTTTGTTTATCGTCAGGTGCAGACTCCCACGCTGACACAAAATGCTTATATTCGTCAGGCAATGACATTAATACCTTTGTTATAACAAACTTATCAGATATCTCTTCGCCCATCTGTTTCAACAAGTTTCTCATCTCTTGGATTTTAGACAAGAAAACTGACATATCAATGCCCTTTTCATATTTGTACTGGAAAAAACGTTGTTGTATAATGTGTATACTAGTTTCAGACTTCTGTTCATACACGCTTTGAAGTTTCCGCCACATTTCAGCAGAAGTCGTGCATGTGATGATGTGTAACATGACCTCTTCCATCATCCGTGTTACCAACAAAGTCTGCGCCTTGGCATCTTTAGCTTCCCATTTGGTTATTTCATCTAGATCTACGGGCTTAACACATTTGCCCTCTACAACGTCCAGCAACCCTTGACCTCTAAACAGCACCATAGTCTGAAATTTCCAGATATTCCAATTTCTGGAACCTTCCAGCTTGATCACGTTCATATTAATGTTACTCTCCATTTTCCAACCTTGTCTACGATCCAGAACAAGTTATCCTTAGTTGGGAATACACCACGTTACACCACGTGCTTTCCGTAAGACCCAACCTCACTTTCTTTTTCTGATGAGTAACTACTAACACCAAACCTTTCTTGATTCAACTAACTAATACAAGATTATGTGTCTGGGCCCATAACCTGAAGTTATTTTAAATAAAAGAACAAGTTCGTTTGGTTAATCAAGCTGTGCTTTATTAATTTTAACGTAACTAAAAAGGATTCTTAACCTAAACGTCACACACTTGTGTCATAGAATAAATTACTAGAGAGGACACTCCAAATGTCACCTTAGTGACAGAAACAAACAAACACTACCAACTAATCCAAATGCAGAACATTGCACATATTCTTTAACATAAATAATAACAATTGTGTTAATCTTGACAAATAAAGATTTAAATGCATCAGAATCCTAATTAAAAAAATGTGAAGAAGATTTGGGTTTGTTTCGGCTCGTGCATGCGTTGCTCTACAAATTTCTTTCATGCAAATATTTTATTTATTTATATTTATAAAGTTTTTTACGGATTGTTAGTAGTGTTTTTTTTGAGTACCAAGTACATGTATTGCAGGAACGCTGGATGGATGGGAATTCATGTTTCACCATCTTTAACGTATTTCTAGACGTTAGATGCACCATTAGATAATGGAAGATTTAAATTGATTGAAGTAAATGAAAACAAAAGAAAGGGAGTGAGAGAGCAAAAAAGGTGATGTAGATTGGAACAATTACTTCTAAATAAAAAGGACTAGTTTATTGAAAAAGAAGGTGTCAAAATTACTGAAGATTTTAGTTTATACACCAAGGGAAGGCATAACGAACAACTACTTCTAAAGCAGAATAAATCAAGTGAGAAGAATCTTTAAACCAACTGAAAATCATTAAACTGAAGTTTTCAAATAAACAAGCAGCTTGAAGGTTTATAAGTTTATAGTAAGTCACCTTTCCTTTGTTTTAAAAGCCCAATTTTTTTTAAGATTATTATAAATACTTTTTTTGCTATCATTGCTATCTCAGCCTCGCATGAAAAAGATCACATATTTTATTTTTCTATCACTGTTTCATCTACCTGTGTATTTATTTGCTAATTTTTTCCACAAATTTTCAAAATATTATGAAACTTAGTGTTCGTTTAAAGAAACAATTTATTCTCAATTCAAAGTTTATTTTGGATTTTGTTATCTTGTTGTTCTGCTATAGTTGTTTATTTTACTTTTCCGTCTCTTTTACATTTTTTTTTTTAATTTTTATGCATATTTCATAATGTCACATCCTTATCTAAGAAAATGATCTAAATTTATTTATTGGTTTTTTGTTTCTTTATTAATTTTTTTTCTTACTACAGTTTTGTCTCCTACGTATAATAATTGTCACACTTATTTTATGACATTTTTTTATTTTTACGTAGGTAATGATGTTTTTTATCTATCTCTTTTTTTTTTGTGTTTTTACTGTTTTTAATTTTTTTTCTTTTAATTTTTAAATGTTTTTATCTTATTTTATGCTTTTTTTTGCCGTCAACATTTCGTCACTTAGAGTTAGAATAACATCACTAATCTTTATTAATTCTATATTGCAGTGTTTTTTGCTGATTATTACTTTTAAGCAGATGTCTTTTTTATGTGTGTTAGCAGTACATTAAAGCAATCGTATTGGTAGCCTCCATACAAATATAACCATATGTTGAAATAAGTTATAAATTTAATTGTTTTTATTTATTGTGTTCAATATCAAGAAGAGTTTCTAATTTTGTAGCAATTGTACAAAATATGTTGCAAATAAAATATTGCTTAAAATAAATACATATAGTGAGACTCAAATACTACAGCATATTAGATTTAAACACAATTCAAAAACGCAATTAAGCAAGAAGGCTTTTTGCAAAGCGTTTGTTATTATAGGTAAATAAATGTATACAAAATAATTTAATAATAAAGAAACAAAAGAGATGTGGAATGTAATTATGTACAATATTAATACATTTATTTACAATACTAAGTGGTAGACAGATTTGTTTCTTTCTAAACATAAAAATGCTATAAATGCTACCGAATTGCAAATGCTAATTATATTTATAGCACACCTGATCAAATACCATGTCCAGTTGTTTGGGGCTCCTAATAGGTAAACCTCGTGTATATCGAAGATCTACTAATTCTGGCAAAAGACATTCCATGTAAAAAAATAAGAGTTTGTCAAACATTATGTTTTTTCAAAAATTGTCATCTCTTTTTATATATTCAACGCGTAAGGGTTTATTTTCACCTGCCCAAACCGCAAAAAGACAAATTTTTCGATTACAAATATACAATTGCCCCTAAATTTGATAATACCAGTTATCGTTTGTATTAACTGTTATTACGTCGTCTTCAATTTTCCAAAATTTAAGTTTTTTTGTGCGAATAGCTTCATCTATTCCAAGTTTAAACGCAGTAATAGGACATTTTATTTCGACTATCATATCATCCCCAATTAAACCATCGAGGCTTGCTCCAATAAATTCATGCTCATCGTCAATAAAAAGTTTACAAGGTTGAATTTGAACATTCTCTTGTGCAGACAGCTGTTGTAAGGCAATGTTTTCATTTTTGATACCATGGGCTACTGCCACAACAGTTGATAAATTTTTTCCGTATAATATAGTTTTTATTAACGGTCCGACATCTCTACTATAATTTATAAAATTAGAAGCTGTTACAAGATAACGTCTTAACTCTAACCACTAACTGCAATCTCTTTGTAAAATTGTTTCCTCTTGAATTTGTTTTTTATTGTTAGTCAATATCTTTAAATTGTTTAAAAAATTAGTTTTACTTTCTTCAAGATTGTCGATATCAGGTGGTGCGAATCTTGAGTTAGATCCGTTTACGAAACTGTTCGACTATCGAGTAGTTTCGAACGAAAACCATGAAAGTGTTTTCTTGACTAGGCGGATTCAGTTTCGCATACGGAAATTTGGTCGTCTACGAATTACTGTTCGACCGGCTGGTCGCATGGTAAATCCGTACAAGTTTGGGTCATTTCAGGTAAATTTGTGCATTTTGACAACAAAATGACAAGTGCCATTTGGGTAAAACCCAAATATTTGAATTTGAAATTTTGCACCTCGTTTCTTGTTGATTAAAATTTAAAGTTTTTTATTAAATTATTAATTATACTAGTCTAAAAAAGCAAGACCAAAAATTTGAGATTGATGAAAATTCTAAACAAGTTTATTAGAAGCATGCCATAATTGTTATTCCACTTCTTTAACGTTGTTTATCATAGTATTATTTTACATTTTATTTTTTTATATTTTTTATGAAAAAAGTCAGTTGTTACTATCTGGTAGACAAGCTGCTACCAATTAACCGCCCAGAAAAATTGTATTAAACATTCATCTGGAACAAAAACATTAATACTTGAATTTAAGATTTGATTGATAGTAGGTACTATTTATTGACAAGAAATTTGCAAAGAAAAAACATTGAATATTAACTTTAAACTTTTGACAAATAACTCTTGTCTACACACTGTCGTTACGACCGTATTGAGTTTTGTGCATTAAATTTTGAAAGTGTGAACTAATCTTCAACTAATACTTAAAAAAAAAATTATAAGAAAAAATGATATATAGGAATAGATAAATACAGACAAACCAATAATTTTACAAACTTATTTTACCAAAACGAGTAAATATGGTTTGAAATATTCACACTTCATTTATATTGTTTTTTATTGTCCTGATCTGACCTGACCTGCCGTCAGGTCAACTTTTTTAGCACCTCCTGAACTATTTAAACTATTCCCCAATACCTTCCAAAGCTGCTGAGCCCGTTGCTTTGAAAAGTTTTGCGTAATCTTTCCAATTTGAAGATCGGGGTGCTTCTTCATAAACTCCACCTACATTTCCTTCTGAGCGGAGGAAATATTTCCACATCTTTTTCCTCACGTAATTGCTATTTTGTCCCTTTATAATTTTTATTTCAATGACTCGCGGCTTTTGTTTAAACATGGGGAAAATTTGAAAATAGATCACAAAATACTGTGCATTTAGGATTATTTGGGGTTGGTATGTTGGTAGCACTGAATTTTCTACAACGTTGCCAAGTTTCGATCGAAACAAAAATTCGCTTCGATTACAGGTTTCGAAGGTTGGTCGAGAATAGACATTTTGCGATCTGTCCGACACTTACCGTTCGAATCAATCCGTCCGAACAAACTTTCGAACGAACTCAAGAATCGCACCCCTCAGGTGCGGAACATTTTTCCTCATAATCAAAGTTACTATTAGAGGATTGACAATGGTTCTACATTTTTTTGCACTGTATGATTTAACTAGTGCTCTTTTTTTGATTCTATTATTTTCCATTTGCTGTAATCTTGATGGAGGGTTGAAGCAAAAAATTTTTTTTGCAATGTAAATAAAGGTTTTCTACTATTTGTTGAGACGACAGCTGCCGCACATCGCCTTTTATAAGATCTTCGAAGCGAAAAATTTATTCTTTTTCCTCCAACATATTTAGCGACAATACTGTTAAACCTCTCTACTGTATTGGTATCAACATCTTCAATTAAACTTCTTGCATGATTAGCTGCTAAATTGATAATTGTTTTTAAACGAAACCAAAAAGTTGTATTAGGAAAACTTTCCGCTACCTGATCTGACGAGTTTGACTTGGAACAATAGTAATCTTTGCAATTTTTATGGTTACCGTAGCTGTGGTCTAAAGAGTTTACAATATTTTCTTCCAACTTTTTTATTTTTTCACTTGCTGTTAACTGCATATGTTTTAAATTTTTTATTGATTTGACAATAACTCTTCTTATACTCATTATCTTTTGTTGCGTTAAAGTTTTTCGGTATTTACAAATATATTTAGTGTCTGTAGTGATTTGTCTTAATTTATTGCATAAAGCACTAACTAACCAAAACCAAAACTAAAAGTTTTCAAGAGTTAACACCACTCTTGAATCATTATGATTTCGACACATTGAGTGAAGTATGTATACGGAAGCTTATCTGGCTTGAAAGAGGAGGGTCAAAAGATTTTTAAAACCCCGCCTTAAATTCAAGTTAACTGAGAAATATTGACTTAAAATGATCAAAATTGCAATTTACTCAAAAAGGGTTATTGATATCAAAAAAATGCTTCAATAGTCCGAAGCAACTTAATATTAGGAACATTTTGAGCCAATTTTGTTTAAAAATATGCAAGAATAAAGGCGCTAGAACGGATCAAGTTTGATTGTTGCATAGTTTTTATTTATTTTTTTTCAAGAATTGCAAATGTTTTTTGAAATTTTGCTTCAATAGTCCTGTTTAAAAATGTTTCAAAATTCCTATATATTTTTATCCGTTCATTTGCGATTGTAGTTTCATCGGAATTTCTTCTCAAAAAATCATGTTTTTGACGTTTGAGAGCAGACTTCGCCTTAATGCATTTTTGTTGGATGTATATCTAGCGCATGCTTATTGTAATTCTGTGTTAAGGGCTTTCCCCATTTTGAATCCCACCTTTTAACGAGTATTATGTGTTGCAGGATCTTTGTGTTTATCATGGCCAATTTCTTTTTGAAGAGAACAAATATGGAAGATGACGTAATTAAGCTAGAGCAGTTATATTTACAGTCAAATCAATAATATGTTTGAAAAAAGAAAAAACTTGAAAATAGCCGAAAAGCTAGTTTGTTGGCTGCAGAAGAGCAAACAACGGAAACTACCTAAAACCATAGTAAAATTGTCTGGAAATAGCAAGAAAGAACTTCAAGAAAGTGTCATGCAAGAGTCCCAAGAAGGTGTTTGAAAGTAAATATTGACATAAAATAATCTTTCTAGGTGATTTTAATAAGTGACCTAGTTATTCAATGAATGTTTTTTTAAAACTTTATGATAATTTTTTTTGATTTTTAAACTACAGTAACAAATTAAGTTAATCGTCGCTGATGAAAAGCTAAATTAAGTCACCAATTTAATTAATCGTGCCTGATATAGGAATTCAAGCATAACGGGTGTTTTTCAAAACTTGGCGTTATAGTTGGCTACGCCTATGAGTTTGTGTGAACGGATCATAATTTTTAAAACCACTGCTTTAAATGTCAAAATAATTACTAAGTTTGTCAATTTCTTTATTTTTGAATTTAAAATAGATTTCTCACAAAAACAGTAAATTTTTGTGGTGGAATCTTGTTTTCGTAACGGCCACCGAGTTGATGGTGAATGATGAATTATTGGGTCATTTTTTCTACTACTGCAATGAGTAAAGGTACGATTCAATGATTAAGGTACGTTTACAATTCAAAGTTTTATGACAATCTTCAACCCAAAATTAAAATAAAAAATGTTATATATATTTTTTACAGAACATTTTATTTGTAATAGAAGTGTTTTTTTACTTCTAGATAGTTTAATATTTTTATTTTGTAAAAACTAAAGCATAGACAGTCAACCTAATTAAAATGCGTAGACCAAATTTTAAAATTAGAAACGGAAAGTTACAATCTACTTGATAAGCTCCACCCATACGAATTTATTTCATTATTCTAGTTTATTACATTTGGTCAAGAATACCAGCCGATATCACTTTTTTACTATGGCACTTGCTGTCTTAAGACCTGGTGTTCTAGACGGTAATCTCATAACATATCAAATTAACCCAATATAGGAGAAGCTTTTGTTACGCATTTTGAAATTAGCATTAATTCTAGGAAAAGATTGAAAAAATATTTAAAATTTTGTATTGTTTTTAGAAAATATCAAATGTGTGCTGCATTCAGTGTCTCTTCTTCTAACTTTCTTTATGGAAACTTATGGAAACAACCCTGCAGAGTCACTAAATTGCAAAATAGACGCTTAAGGCGTGAGTGTTCATTGAAAATGGTCGCTCATGGTGGATACCATATTAAATAGAAGAGCAGTCACATTCTAATCGCGAGTCCCCACAAACCGCTGAAACGCCACGCTCTCCGTATTTCGGCATTATAACAAACGGGGATTGTGATGGGGGATCCTAACTCCATTCTATTATGACTCCATCATTTAAGTCAATATTTGAGCAATAATTTTGACTAAAATGTCTGAAACGTGGCAACATCTATGTTTTTGCTAACTTTCTGCAGTTTTAATTAAGTTTTTGCTTTTCTATGTTTTCTTTTGCTTTCTTTATTAAAATGCTATTATGGCTTTTCATTTATTTATAGGTTGGTGTCTTACTTACACTTGCAAATATCATTTTTAAACTTCAAAAAAAATCAGTCATTTACTTCATACTGCGCATTCGATGGAATTCGTCATCCATCTTCGCATTTAAAATTTGAATTTTAAACGTTGGAAATTATAATTTGTAATCGGTGAATAAATTATTTATCAAAATATGAGCTCGAGTATTTATGCCCAAATAAAATATCAATTTTTATTGTATTTAATAACCAGTTTGATTATTTCCTCAAAAAATATTAAATTGGAGTAACAAATGAAAATACACACTTAAACATAAACCAATAACAAAATATCAAAATTTATTATTGAAAAAGATTATTAAAGATTTTTTGATAGATCGAATTCTAGGCTTTCCATTTTTTTAAATTTAGATTTGGCAATAGAATATATTGGGAAAGCTTATCATATGTTGTAAACATTGAAAGCTTTTAGTATTTTTAGCAATAAGTTAATTATTATTTAGGAAAGTAGAACTGATAAAGCAGACCACAAATGGTGAACAAAATCTTCAGTGATAAAAATCTATTACAATTCAAAGATAGTTGAGCGCTTATGAACAAGAAACAAGTTGTTTATCAATGTAAATCAATTTTATTAATTTTATGTTTGTTGAATAGGCTGTACTTTAGAGATTGGCCCATTTATGATTTGAAACGAAAACACATTTTTCAGATTACATTAAATTTAAAGATATTTGTTTAAATTATGTATCACAAATAGATTTTTTTAACTTTATTAAATAGGTATAATAATTAAATCTCATGCTATTTAAATCTTTAGAAAAAATACATCATTTAAAAATAGGTACAATTATGAACTAATTACAAAATAGTAGATAGTACAATAATCAAAAATTCTGGTTATTTGAACTTTTAATTTGTTCAATGTATTTTTCACTTTGATTTTTGCTATATTTCCAAAATATGTCAAACTGATATAAATAAAAACTTATATAAAAACAATACAAATTGAATAATCTGAGTTTTGCGATTTGAAATGTCATATTTGTCATGCGCACTGCAGTAAGATAATCTAAGAAACATTGGAACCTAGACGCTTGTGTCAAAACGTTGAAAAGCATTCGATCAAATCGATTCTTTTATTTTAATAGATAAACTTTGTATTTTCGAATTTTTCGACTCAACCAGGAGCAAATGCTAAAGTATAGAAACTGTAGATCGATGTTCTACACTGTTACCTTTGGTATTACTCAAGGTTCCAACCTTCGGTCTTTCCTTTTGTTAATTTTCAGCAACGATTTAACAGATATGATAGCATCTGAAAGATTGCTTTTCTCAGATGATCTAAACGTTTTTTTTAAATAAGAAATTTGAACCATTGCAAAGTTTTACAGAGCGATCTTGATTCTATAAGAAATGCAAAATTTTGTCGTTCTTAAAAAAAAACATGTGCTTGAGTATTCAGGCGGCATAGACTCTCATACTATTTCTAGATGTAACAGCTACCGCGACTTTTTCAATTTTAGGCTATTTTTACAGAAACTGTAGGGAATTTCAACAACAGTTTAATTACTTTATTTAATAGCTTCAAACGGACAAAACTTGAATACTGCTCAATTACAGTTACCCCTGCTACAACTATAAAATCAAACTCTTGGAATCAGTTCAACAAAAAAAAAAAATTTTGTCTTTCTGAACAAATTTTTTTAAATTTTGTAGCTTACAGATTGGATGGAGTTTACCTTCCGCAAGGCGGCTATGAACCACAGATTTTATTAGACCTAATTAATGTTTGCTCGTTAAAGACACGAGGAATTGCTAGTTCAATATAATTTATTTATAAAATTTTTAAAAATTTTATAGATTATTTGTGTCTTTTATATCAGGTACCATTTCACATTTCAGTTTTGGCAACAAAGCATAAAACTGTTTTTTACTATGAAGCACATAAAACACACGTTTTATCTAAATCATTTTAGTAGCGTGCAAGAATTTTGAAATATATTTTATTTCAACGGTCAGATTTTTGCCAAAATATTACAGTCGATTTCAAAAACAGCAAATTTAAGATAAGGGAAACATGTGTGTAATCACTCTTCTATTATAGTTCTATTTTTTATTTGTATTTATGTATTGGATTTGTATTTTGAATGTTCCACAATCTGGAATTACTCTGTTTTTAGAACAATAAATCATTATTATGTTCAACCCTTCTTTTCCCGCAGGCACAGCAATTTTGCTGGATTCAAAAATCATTAGGGTCTTTGACAAGTAATGATAATGATGACAAAATTACTTTTTCAATAATATTTAAATTTTTAAAAACATGTTTTTAGTTTTTAATTAGTTTAAAAACCAATATAAGAATTAAATTAAAAACAAAACCTCAAATTGTGTTTCAAGCCAAAGAGAAAACATAAGGTTGTTTTATGAAAAATCAAGCTAAATTACTATGTCCCTACGCATCTGCGATCATATTATTAGAATTTTTGGATATAACATTTGAAATTCGAACAATATGACATGGATATAATAATGCTGCTTGTTGTTTTTCTGCAAAGATTTTTGATTCCAAATCTAAAATTTTGAGATTTTTACTTATTGATATTGGTACACCTTTATTTGAAATAAATAAAGGTAACATTTTTACCATTTTTAAATGCCAAAGATCCGCAATGGCCTTTGAAAGCAGCGAATATTTAGCCATTTTCGTATTAAAATGATAAATAATATAATAGAAATGGAAACAAAATTTATGTAATAGGTCCATTTAAACCCCTGTCTTATCATCACGCAGTTGATGCTATGTGGAAACAATCCCATAATTTACTTTCAACACAATTGTTTGATTTTCTCAAATTTTCTTGACTTTTTTGTGACGTATGGCGAAATAATTTTATTTTAATAAATTATCTAAAAAATAATAGATTAATCATAAAAATAACATTTTCTACAAATAGAAAAAGTAGTTATAATCTTCAGGGTAACCAGCTCAAGTAAAAACTATTAAAAAATCTTAAGAAATAAACCTTTATGTGTAGCACTTAAAAAATCACGTCACACACACACACATGATGGCTTGGTTTTTTTTTTTATTATTATTATTATTAAAAACATAATTTTTACATCTTTTTGGACAAATGTTGCACCTCATGTCATTCTTGTAAGTAGATTTCACAGCGGCGTTATATATTTAAATTTTTGTATGTTTTTATGTTATGGTTTTTTTAGGTTGATATATCACACTTGCAAAATGTCATTTTCAAACATCATAAAAAATATTTAGACGCTTTATTAGGGTGTGTTAATTTAACTTAAGCAAACTTATTTATTTCTATGTTTCCAGTAACGTCATTAATTGACAATAATTGATAAACATTTTTAGTTTATTATTTTGAATTTTAAATAAAAAATTTTCTCTAACTTTTATTTCTAGCTTCTTTTTTGCTCTGCGCAAAAAATAAGAATTTTGTAAACAATTTTTGCAACACTTTTTGTGAATGTAGTAAGAAAAATCATATTGTTCTTGTAGTTAATGCAACCTCTAAATAATTATACAACTGTATAGCAATAACGGTCTAAAGCTTCAAATATTTTTAAAAAAATAAAGATTTTGCAGTGCAATTAAATTACTAGCAAATCAAGCTTAAAAAACCTACCCGACACGAGTGAATCACTCTGTATATATTATATACATAATATGTATTAAGATCACTTTTATCAACTCCTCATTCTTCAATCTTTAACAGACTTTTTCGATTGGTGTTATAACAATCATCAATCTTCTTGATGATTGTTCTAACCATAAAAATCTTTAAATATAATTTAAGTATTGGTTTTCAATTTTAGTAGTCTACACTATATAATAATAATTTGTCAAATTTTTGATTTTATATAGAGTGGATTTTCATCTTGATATTTATAGTTTAATTTTTCTTACTACAATCAACTCTTAAATAAATTAATCAAATAAGTCGGGTCTCTTGAGTCTCTTTTGGGTGTAAAGAACAATTCATTATTGATTTGGTGGTGATAGAATAAAATAGACTAAACAAACGTAACATTTACACTGTTTTTATGTTGTATGGGATTAACTTATCTGATTTGATTACTAAAATACCTCGTGCAATTTCGGAAAACTTCACATTATCTACCAATTAGAAACAAATTGGTAAAAACTGCACTATTGTCAATCAAACGCAAAATATTTCAAAAAAAATTATTAAATAAAGTATATTGATTTTTAGTATAAGTATTTTTATATTGTTGAAAAGAGCTTACAAAGATGCCGCTATTTTTACCATATTACAGAAGTGATTTGGTAAAATTTTTGTCATTTGCAAAAGAGTTCCAATAAGAACAAAGCATGTAAACAGATCTTAGTTTGAATAAACTTGTTCTGATCAAACCTCATAATATAAAAGTGTCGGTCTATAAAAACCTTAATTTTAAAACTGTCTAAGAACTTCTAGTTGTTTTCATAGATAAAAATATTAACATTAGTAGTTTTTGGTCAAAACAAAACAAAAAAGTAAAAAGCGATTTACTAAGTATTACTAAAAAATAAAAAAAAAAGAAAATTAGTTACTCAGGTTTTTGAAGATACCTTGACAAGCTCCAGAAAGATGTTTTCCAACAAGTGAATTAATTTTTTGTCATTAAAGTAATGTAAAAATCAGGACAAAATAAATTTATTCAAACTAGAATTTGTAGACCAAGGCCTGGTTGTATAAAACCTTTGTCAACTTTAACAAGCTGTTAACTTAATATCAAATTCGTGTGCTAATGTTAAGTGTTGTATAAAATAGTTGACAATAGGTCAACATACTGTCAACTAACAATCTGTCAAACTAAAAATAGTTGACAATAGGTCAACATACTGTCAACTAACAATCTGTCAAACCAAAAATAGTTGACAATAGGTCAACATACTGTCAACTAACAATCTGTCAAACCAATTGTCATAACTCAAGATTTGCGTTGTATAAAATGATTGTCAAAGTTAACATAATATCAAACCTTATTTAACATTCTGTTAACTAATCAGTCAACAAGCATCGATTATCTTTTGAGCTCGTTCCCATTAAAAACTTTTAGGGCAAAATTTTTCCATATATTCTATTTAGTATAATTTGGTTTTATTAATCGTAATAAAAAATGTCAATATCTAATTTGTCTTCACTGAGTGAAGAGAATAATGATAATGAGAGACGACTAGTAAGAATTCGTCGGCCAAGACCCGTTTGAGCTGTATGATGATCAAGATTTTAAGAAACGATACAGAATTAACACAAATACTTTCACTACATTGTTCATTTTAATCGGATATCACTTAGAACCTGTAACACAAAAAAAAACAATGTAACTCCTTGTTACATTACGATTTTTGGTCAGTGCATCGTTTCAGCAATTAATTGGTGATAATATCGGCATACATAAATCTTCGACAAGTAGAATCAAAACCTCGTTACATTAAAATGCCACTAACTCTCGAAGAAAGACATTTAGTTGAATCTGGATTTCATAATATTAGTGGGTTTCCAAAAGTCATAGGTGCTCTTAACTGCACTCACGTTAAAATCTTTTCTCCAGGCGGTGAAGAAGCCCAAGACATGTTAACTAAGCTCGTTTAATTTTTAACCTGGTTTATGTACTCCCATGGGTAGTTCAATCTATAAATAAGGGTTAAGCTAACTAGATTTACTTGACCAATTTTTTTGTTATGTTGGTGCCAGTGGGAATTTGTTTGCATGCGCATTTTGCTGTTTTCAAACTAAGATCACTTGTCAAAGTTGTCAATTGTTAAAAATTAAAACCTTAAACAGTTGGTCTAATTGAAAAAGCAGTTGGTCTAATTTTGTACAATAATTTTTTTATTTGTGCGATTATTTCTTCCAATTTGAAACTTTTGACTTTTCCAAGTATTCGATCCAGATTCTCAAAAAACTGAATCAACTGATTATGATACTGATAGTCAACTGTTACTTTTACTATCACTGGTAGAGTCCATTATATTATCTAAATAAGAATTATGAAATTTGGCAAAACGCATTTTTAAATTTACTTAGTAAAAATGATAATGGAGCCTAGTGCTTTTTATCTAATAATTTTATTATTATTCTTTACGACTAGTTTCGACAATCGACTGTTCAGGTTATAAAACTAAATATCTACAAAATCGCATTTGTAATAACAAATGTGTGTTGTTTGTTATGTAGATCTACAAAACACAATAAAAATAATAAATTTTTATTCAGAAGGCTTTAATAAAGCTCTATGAATTTTTTCAGATTTTTACAACAATTTTTGAAAATTTTTTCAACAGAAATTTTTCGAAAAAAACTCATACTTTTATATAAAGACAGATTTTTAAAAAAATACTTTTTTATCTACAAAACAAACAACACACATTTGGTATTACAAATGTGATTTTGTATATATTTAGTTTTATAACCTGATGAAGATGACAACAGTATGTTGGTCGAAACTAGTTGTAAATAAAAATAATATTCTTAAATTAAGATGACCGAGTTCAATTAATATTTTTTATTAAATTAATCTATTTTCCTATCTTATTATAAGAATTAAGATTTTCATTTTAATTTTTTTATGCTGTCAACATAATTATAATCTTAACTCAGTATGTCAAAATAACAGGACCTGTTTGTTTATGTCTTAACGCGCATACTTAGACTGCTTTTCATCTCAAATTTGGTTTAAACCACCTCTTGCAGGTGGGTTAACTTTTGGTGTAAATTCAACCTGGTTTATCTGCTAACCTCGCATTGAAATACGTCTAACTATAAAATAAAAAGGTTAAACCTGGATTGAAATACCGGGCCTTAGAATTCTGCAATAAGTTGCAAACATATTCTTGTTTGGATAAATTTGCTGTGACAATTTGGGATTTATTTTTGCTCAAGTGTCTATTATTTCCGCAATATGGTGAAGAAAGCGGCATCTATAAGAGCACGACCTCTAGCGTCAAAATGTAGAAAGTTTGTTTTCAACCTTGATTATAGTTTATAATTTTAAATGACCTTTTTTTGAAAGTTTTTATAGGAAACAGCGTAGAACCATAGACGTTTGGCAATTTTGTTGCGGTTCTGATCAGGCTTGATAGAGACGACCATAGAGATTCAAAGAATATATCAACAGAGCTTTATATGATTTCTTTACATATTTATAGAGAACCCAAAATCTCTAAAATTATGAAGGGTTGCAATTCACACAAGGTCTGGTAAAATTAATTAAGAGACTCGTGGATCTATTTTGGACCGTAATATTGTATCAAAATATTTGAACAGACACAGATCGCTAGTTCAATGCGATTATTTATGACGACGCTCTTTTAATAAAAACCTATAATTTTACTGTTTTGTTTTGTCAATTATAGCCTCTAATAGTTTTAGAGTTTTGGGTTTACTATACCTCAAGCAATTTAGTTAAATTTTTAACAATTTTTGAATCAAGTTTCTAATTTTATTTTGTTTAAATGTTGACTTGTCTTTGTTTTTAATTTTTTTTAACATGATTTAATTATGTTATACGATTTTTTTCTTTTTTATTTTGAAGTTTGTTTGATGGTAATTACACTACTTTTTATCTCTCAGCTTAGCATCTGAATTTTTATAACATTTTATCAGTATTTATTAGATTTATTTATAAAACAGATAACACTTCTTATTAGCAGAATTATACATTGATGATCTATATCAACTATTTATATGCAGTAACAGTATTTTATTCATACTTAGAAAGTACTTTATTTAAATTTATTTAAAACCTACAGGATAACCTTGTACGTCATTATAAATAATTAAGTTAAAAAAAGTTTTACTTTTTTGACTTAACTTACTTATTCTCGTCTTTTTATCGCTGAACCAAATTTTGACTCTTTCTGCATTTTAATTCTATTAAATCCCATTTTTTGCTCAGTTACTCGAATAATACTTATTTTTACATTTTGAATTTATTTATCTGAAATTATACGGTAACAGATCATTTAGCATTTAAATGGCTGTTTGATCAGAAAATATCACCTTATTTTTTTATTTATAATTTTATTAAAATAATAATTATGTTTTTGTTTCAGCATAAATTCGTGTGGAATGTTGCGATGCATTGGAATACTATATTAAGAGACACATTTAGTGAAGAGAAGAACTGCCTTATTTGTCTTTTTACCATAAATCGCAATACTGTTTGTTTCCAAAAAATTGTGCCAAACTTGCAATCATAAATTCCAGTGGCGGCTCGTGTGTTGAAAGGCCAGGTGGGCGACAAAAATTTAAAGAAACGTAGTACCGCTTCGCAGGCATTTTTTAAATTTTTCAAGGTCAAACAGCCTAAAGCTAAAAGTTACACATTATAATTCAATTAGAATTATCTTTAAAAGATACGTTTTATAGAAATATTCTTTTTCTTCATGAAAAAAAGTGTTTTTTTTAATTTAATTTTTAAAAAATATATTGTAATTGTTTCTGTTCGTTTATCAATTTAAATATAACGGTACATTTCCACACCACCCAAGATGTTGAGGTATTACCGCGGGGCGTTATCTTTCTTTTTTTGGTGAGTGATTCGCCAATAGCCCTATTCTCACTCAATCTTAATGAATAAAATTCTAAAAGTTAAAAATATTAAAACATATTTAATAAACAAAAACTTATGCAAAAAAAAACAAAATAATATAGTTATATATAATTGTACAATGCACCATAAATAATGTAGTTGGCCGACAGATTATTTTTTATATTGTAAGTTAATGCGCCTATTTTTAGTAGTAGAGCAAATTTTAATTATCTCATCATAAAAAGATTCATTTTTATAAAGATCGCAAAGAAATTCTTTTTCAATTGAAAGTAAAGAAAGAGAAGTTAGTCTATGTTGCTTCATAGAATTTCTGCTGTAACTTTTTATTCTCTTTAAACAAGAAAAATTTCGTTCAACACTAGCTGTAGTAGCTGGAATTGTAGCGATCAAAACAAATAAATTATAGGCTTCAGAAAATATTTCGATCAGATCATTTTCAGTAAATATCTGCAATATCTCTACAATTTTTAAATTTTGAAACTGTGTATCGTTGTAAATTACACTTAACTCGTTAATTAATTTCTGTTTGTCAAATACAGAAGAATACTGTGTAAATATTAAGCATTTATTAAATTACGAGGAAAATTATAAGCAAAACTTTGAAATTTGGAACTATCAGCCAGAGCAAAATATTTTAAGTTTGCTAGATCTTTGAAACGAACTTCTATTTGCATTATAATATTATCCAGTATTTCAAAATATAGCGCCTTACATTCAATAGTCGGGTTTATATTGTTAGTCTTTCCGTCTTTTTGTGGGTTCTCTTCAGTCTGTTCAATAACTGTGGACAATTTGAACTGTGCTCTTTGATAAAAAACATCAAAATTTTCGTCATTTCTTAATTTTATTATTCTTTTTGATGTATTGTCAATTTCTTGTTGACAATAATTTATATCTAAACATTTACGTTGTAAAATAGAGAAAAGCAGATCGGTAATGTCTATATACTCCAGTGAGAAAAGCAAATTCAAAATTTTTAAAATGATTTAATTAGCCTTGGGCTCCATTTATTGATTCTGCTCCTGAACTTAGATCTTCTCTTATTTTTGAAAATACGCTTATTAAATTATTCCACTCTGAATCAATAATATGAATTATTTTTGACCTTGAAGCCCATCGAGTTTCACAACTTTTTGGAATTCTTTTACCAATAACTGAATCCAAAACAAATGTTCGTTTAGCAGACTGGTTGAAGAAGCCAGGAATAGATGTTAAGGTGCCGAAAAATATACGACAATTTCGAATGCATTTCGAACCGTTCTGCAATACTAAATTTAAACGATGAGCACAGCAATGAGTAAAAAGGGCTTTAGGAGCGTCGCGTTTAATTTTGATTTGTAACCCGTTCAAAGATCCGGCCATAACGCTTGCCTCATCGTAGTACAGGGCCACCAATTTGGTTTTAAATTCGTATGGCGCCAAAACATTTATAATAAGATTGTAAAGTGCATCGGCAGTTCTGTCTTCACTGACATCAAAAAATCCTAAAGACCTTTCTTTTATTTGACTCAATTGGTTTACAAACCGTACGGACAGCGCGCATTGCGATTTTTCGAGATTATCCGTTGTAGCATCCGCTTGAATAGCAAAAAAATTAGCAGAAATTATTTCCTCCCGTATTTTACTTCTTACAAAATTAGCAACACATTCTAACAAATCGTTTTGAATTGTTTTAGATAACCCTGTAAAAACACCACCAATTTTTTTAATGTGTGCTTGAATTTCTGAATCACGTTTAATTACAAGATTAAATATTTCTCTAAAACTGCTAGTGTTGAACGAATTATCGGATTCATCTCTTCCGCGGAATGCAAGTTTTTGCTTTGCCAGATTAACTGTGACGTCGATTAAATACGTCAGCAAAATTCGATTTTTTCTCACATCTTCATTAAATAATTTAATAGATAAAGCGCCATGCGCTTCTAATGCATCCCCAATTGTGGGGGCATTTTTTTCAAGGCGTTTTAAACTTAAACAGTTTTGCAAATGGTTAATAGACTTTTCATGTTATTTTACAGCAGCCGATAAATTTTTTAAGTCCGACTATCCTTGCGAAACCCAAATATTTTGCTTTAAAGTCGTCAAAAGTAAACATGGTCAACAAAATAATTTATTTTTAAAAATGCTGCCACATAACCACTTGTGGTTTTCATACCACGTATATTTAAAAGACCGCGAAAATGATTGACCACGTTTCTTATCACTACATAAAATTGAAATGTTTGGCAGAGGACGGCCCAAAAAAACAATTTCAAAACGTTCCTCATTCCGGCGCTGAGAGAACGATTTTTGCATAAGGCTGCAAACAATATCGTGGGGCACATCCATCTTTTAAAATAAAATTTGCAAACTTTAACTTGCCACTTGCCAATGAATTAAATAAAAGCTTAATGAAAATCTCAACAAATACCTTTTGTTTATATACTTTCTGCCTTAAATCCAAAACACGTGTCGACCTGCTCTGGAACGAAACTGTGATAATGAATAATAATTATAAGACAATAGAGCATCGTGCCTAAAGTTATGCTAAGAAAATTATTCGTAAGTCGATAAAATTTCCGAAAAAATGTGAAGGCAGCCGATTGCATCGCCTTAAATTCTTGAGTCATATGCCAATTTGAACGTAAAAACACTGGATACGTTCTACATGGAGCGCGCTACGTGGAGCGCGCGTAATGATTTGATTTTCAGGGGAAAATTAGAGCCGCCTTGGACTCCTGGCTTTGAATTGTGTGGAATTGAATTTTTTATTCAGAATTATTTCTCTTTTATACTGAACTGAGGGTAATGAGATTTAAGATAAACTGTACAATTTACGATAATATTTTTTAAAACAATTTCTGATCTAAAAAAAAAATTATGTGATTCAGATGGCGGGTAGGCAGCGCCTACCTTGCCTACCCTGACGAGCCACCACTAAATGCCATGATTGTTGCTTTAGTACATGGATGACAAGTAGAGGTAAATCATGTCCAATGTGAATGGGCGATTTTGACATTTCTTGCAATATAAAATAATAATGTCAATAGAACTATTGACATCATTTGAAATAGACTGTGTCGAAATGTTTGACAGAATTGTAGACGTTTTGCACTCCGTCGGTGGAGGCGTCATTAGGATAAGAAAATAATGGTGAGAATAAGCACGCTAAGTTGTCGTGTGAACCACGGTAGAGGCAAAAGTAGTAGAGTAAGTTTGACTGGCGTTTAGCGTGATTCACACGTTAAGTTACCGTGCTTTTTTTACTGTTATTTTGTTGTTCTGGTGACGCCTCTACCGATGAAGTGCGAAACGTCGAGAATTTTATCAAACATTCGGGTTGTTACAACAATAGCAACAAGAAACAGTCCAACATCCACTAACGGTAATAGAGAAGAGAAATGGTCAATGATCATAAACGTTTCAAACACAAAACGAGAATCATTAAAATTCAATCATATATTATATATTTACTGTGCCATTAGTTCAGTTGATAATAAATGAGAGTTAAATTGAGTGTAAATCCGAGTTTATTCTTATATTCAAGCGGCACCGTTACATCACATATCACGAGTCGTGAAAACCTTTCTTCTTCAAAATAGTTATCTTCAGAAAAGCCATCTATAAAATGATGGCTTTATGTTTTAGATAATGTTCAAATTATCAGTAATTAAGTATTTTTGTTTTTGCTTGTATTAATTCTTGTAATAACTTTAAAATAAAATAGTACTTATAATTTATAATAACATAAAATTGTTGATAATAATAATTGACACTATTTTTTTAATGTATTTTTCTAAGCGGTTGATACCGCAGTTAAACCAAAAATTGTAAGAGATGGTCTTAAATTGAGACAGTTAATTCTGAGAAAATATAACCGAAAAAGTCTAATCAAACCAATACAGTCTAAACATCTAATCGCGTCCACACCAATATAGTCAAATGTTCTTTTTTAAGTCTCCAAAAGATGAACAACTGTGCCTAAATGTGGCCTCAAATAAAGGTAAAAATATTGTAATTTCTTTCAAGTTAAGAAGCAATTTACACAAACGTTTTGCAATTAATCCTCAACATTCAACCAGAATTTACAAACGGTTTAGTTTGTAACTCAAAAGTATAACTTTTAGATTAAAACAATTTTACTTGCAAGAGTCTACAGTCTCTAAAAAAACCGACTTCTAGAGCTGTATTTGGCAGCATCTAGAAAAAAACGCGTTTTTATGTTTAATGGTGTTTTTCTCTCAAATGATTTGTATTATTTTTTATAAATTGTAGAGTAATTTTGATAAACTAAACCCATGCGTTAAAAGAACTTTTGAAGGCAGAAAGAAAATTAAAAACTAAGCTTTTTTGCTTTGCTCCACAATAACCGGATGTAAGAAAAGCACAAGATAAAAGCCGATGTCATCCATCGATCAGAATTTACTTATATTGTTACTAAATTAGTCGGTACACAATATTTTTTGATATAGGTCATCAAGCGTTTAAATATAAACATAAAAAATAATTGTTGAGCTCAATATAGTGATCGTTTAAGATTATCCATAAAAACCCAAAAAATTTCATCTATCGACATTACTTTACAATTGATTCTCGTATTACGTGCGGCAGCTCAAAATTTTCTTAAAAAACCCTTTTACTTTAATTTTAGAATTTAATTTTTTGCGTATGAAATAATAAAAGTGGTTTAAAATATATTATTACTATTATTTCATTTATACAGTACCAGAGAAAATATCGGAAATTGATAACCCTCACTATCAACTACAAAACGATTATAATACACGCGAAACATAGGTGTAAAGTATCCTAGATTACTAACAAAACCCCACAATTAGAGATGTAAAAGAGCGCTTGCATTTTTTGTTTTCTGTAGAAGTTCTTTGAAACATTAATAACACTTTCTGTCTGCACCTCCAGCTTAACAAACACCGAAATAAGTACAATAATAAATAATACCATTTGATTCTAGCAAAACTCACATGTCTTTGTTTTTAAAAACTTTGTCAGAGTCAACTATAAACTGTTTGGTTCCAAATTTTTAACTATATAGGGCAGTAAAAAACTTGCTGTTTGTTGTTTTGCTACCGGCAGATGATGCACATGTCCCACAGGAGAGTATTTGGAGAGATAGAAAAATAACAAGGAAGACAAGTTTGTCCCCAGGATTTTGCATGTAATTAGAATGTTCCAAAACAAAAGATCCATGGAACCAACAGATTACCGGCAACGAATTCATTATGCAATTTATTACAGATTACAGGCAAGAAGCAGAATCATAATTCTATTATGAGCAACACAATTCATTATCTACTCAATGGATTTGTAATGGGCAAAACTGCATGATATGGGTTACGAAAATACTTGAAGTAGTCAACTGCAACATTCTACCCACTTAAGTGTATTGTTTAGTGCGGCGTTTTGTCACAAAGAATGATTACCACATAGTTTTTTAAAAATGAACTTGCGTTTGATATCTAAAACTGTGTTGGGAAATTATTGAAAACCGGCCGTGGACAATCATCTGCAGGTATGGTTTTAACACAGCGCAGGCTTTTTTCTTTGGGGTTATTTGAAAAAAACAGTTCATAATTATTGACATGCTTAAGATCATTTAAAAATTAATAAACAATATACGCGACAAAATCTATAAGATAACACATAAAATTTCGTAAAAACTTAAGGAAAATAGCCGTCACTTGTCAGATATTATTTATCATAAAGAAATTTAAAATATTCTTGATTAATATCCTGTATTAAAAAATTAAAATAATTATGTTTTAAATAAAAAGTTATGATAAACTCAAACCACTTTGGAAAATCTAGACCATTTTGTATAAATAAATAAAATTAAACATAAACTTAGTAAAAACGGTAATTTTAAAAATGCGGTTTCCAAGCTTCTTCATCATTCGCTTCTCTTTTTTCCTGTTATACTATGGCTAACCTAACGATAGCATTTAGCAAAAACACTAAATTAACACCTAAAAGATATTTGAAACAAACATTAAACATAGCTATAGTTTAAATAAATTTAGCATAACTTACATGAATAAAACATTAAATAGTGAGAATCAACGTAATTGATAATTCTGAAAAAACAAATAAAAATTATTAATTTTTGCTATAGAAAATTTTATAGATTAGATACAGATTTCGATACATTTGTTTGCGCGTCAAAGATACTCAAACTAAATTTACAAATCAAATTTTACATTGTTAAGATATAAAATGCAAACAATAATTTACTGATAATAAATAAAATTCTGTAAACATATTCTTTTTGAGAACTCATTAGACACACATTCTGTAAAATGTATATTATGTAGTAAATCAGTATGATTTGTTTAACATATTTTATATAATTGTTAAAAACACAATAAATTATATTTATTATTATATAACAATTGTAAAACAAATTTTATTTTAACATTTATTTATTTAATCACTGACTATACCTACAGGTAAGAAATTTGAAAACTCAAGAAACTCAAAAAATTGTCTGCTTTTAGAAACATCTTAAAAAAGTGTTGTTTAGTCATAAATATAGTTTGTTTATACCAGAACCATTTACCGCACTCAATAATACCTAGATTACTAAAGACAATTTAATGATTTTAGTGCATCTTTTAAGGCGCCATCTTGTGGTGTGGTACGTAGCTAGTCTCTAATCGAGCCACAGACTAATTGCATTCAAGCCTTCAGCCTTAAGTCAATTCAAATTTCGGAATTTTTAAAACAGACAAAATTTTGCTCTCGGCTTAAAAGTTGAATACATCATTCGTGCGTTAAAATTAAAATAAGAAATTATTATTATTTATTAAACTTACCGCACTTATGACGTAAATAACTATTGAAATCACAAAATATTGCCCACGTGTAAAAGACGATTTATTTTGTTTTGAGCGCAGATCTGCTCCTAAGACCCTATAACATCATTTTCTCAAGTTCATTTGCTCGAAAATTATCATAATCTCCAAATCCGCACTTTTGATTAGAATTGAAAACTTTTCCATTTGTAGAAAAATTAGAAGATTTGCAAATTTATAAAGCGATAGAAATAGAAAAACAACAAATAAATGTCTTCAAATAATCACGCATTTTAAGCGCAACTTAGGTACAGACTTTTGATCAAGAAAAACATTACGTTGAATTAGACCCGCTTTTGACTAGTGTTGCCAATTCACTTTAAAAACTACTCACCAGACCGAGTAATAGTAGTGCATCCTAGCGAAGAAAACTAAAAGTAGTAACTTATAAATATTGTTTTCCAATTCCTACTTTATTTTGACAAAAATATAAAACTATAATTGTAGAAAATCTGTTATTTACCAAAATTAGAACAAGACTGAAATTTTAAAACAAAAAAAAAACCGGTAAAAAATTTAAAACTTGAGCCTTCAGCATTAACCCAGATACTCCTACTGTACGTTTAAACATACATTAAAAAAAACCTGTAATGTTAATTTTCGCTATTGCTCAAAAGATGGGGCAGATGTTCCAGTAGTTCCTTAATTATGTTTCCCTCCAAATTTTTAATCTTAGTAAGGCTTTAGGGTTGTTTGGATGACTTTACAAGTGTTTTTATATAGTGAATTTTTGTGGCGTGAAAATGGATTATTACAAGTAAGTAAAACAAATGTTTTTTCCTAAGAATAGTATATAATGCATTACTTTTTATATAGATTATAGTATATAGTTAACTCTAAAATGAAAATAGTTTTAAAAAATGTAAAATTTTTTGTAAAAAAACAAATATAAATTTGGCGATGGTTATAACGGACAGTAGCATAATATGGTATTACCGTAATTTTTTTTTTGCGTTTTAGTTATTGGAAAAAACCGTTAAAACTACATGAGTTGTTGGCCGAAATTGAAAATTTAGAAGATGATTTGCAAGTTCCAGATGGAATTGCTATGCTTCCACCAATCACTGCCAACGACTATAACACGGACGAAGACTCCGGGGATGAAAATGTCGTCGATATAAACAATGTTCCTGGTAGTCAATTGATGGCTGAAGCAGAAGCAATTTTTGATCATTTGGACGAAGATACTTTGATATCTGACATGCAAGAGCCCGTTGATGAGGAATATAACAGCGAAGACGACTTGCCTCTATCTCATTTTCAAAAGCGTTTGAAAAAACATAAAAAGCCAAAACAAAATTTTTCTTGGATCAAACAAGATATTACATCTAACTTGATGAATTGGGAGGCCGTTAGTGGACCCAACAATTCTTTATCACCTTTGGAGCTTTTTACGCTCTTTGTAGATGAAGCGGTCATTTCAATGATAACCCAATACACTAATTTATATGCATCTCAACATAATTGTCAAGCCGACATATCTGCCGATGAAATAAGATGTTTTATAGGCATATTGTTACTCAGTGGTTATAATATCTTTCCTAGACGCGGAATGTATTGGGAAACCGGTGATGATGCTGGCAATAAGCTTGTAAATGCAGCTATATCTAGAGATAGATTCAACTTTATCATGCAAAACATACATTTGAATGATAACACTAATTTGACAAGAAACGACAAATTTTCTAAAATCCGTCCATTATTTGATATTCTAAATAAACAATTTCATTTGTTTGCCCCTTTTGAGGAGTGTCACAGTGTCGACGAATCAATGGTGCCTTACTACGGAAGTCATGGCACGAAGCAGTTTATTCGAGGCAAACCAATTCGATGGGGCTATAAAATATGGACCGGTACAACCAAACGCGGCTACATTGAATGGTTTGAGCCATATCAGGGCTCTAACGCTCAGGGTTTTGAAAAATATAGAGAACTTGGCTTGGGTGCAAGTGTTGTTTTGCGATTTGCTGATGTGTTGCAAAATCGATCTAAAGAAGCTCCTTTTCACATATTTTGTGATAACTTTTTTACTTCCGTTCTTCTACTGAATCATTTAGCAGAAAGAGGACTAAAATGTACAGGAACCCTTAGAGAAAACAGAATTTCAAAATGCCCTTTAAAACACTCTAAAGTTTTCAAAAAAGAACCAAGAGGAGCATATGATTATTGTCTGGAAAAAAACACCAACATTATTTTATGCAAATGGAATGACAATAATGTCGTTACAATTGCATCAAATGCCATATCTCCGTTACCAACCTCTCAGGTGAAAAGATTTTCACAAAAAGAGAAAAAAAATGTATATATTGAACAACCGTTTTTGATCAAAAAATATAATGAAAACATGGGCGGCGTTGATCGTGCAGATCAAAATATAAGTTTATATAGGGTTTCTATAAGAGGTAAGAAATGGTACTTTTCATTATTTTCCCACTGTATAGATATGGCAGAGCAAAACGCTTGGCAACTTCATAAATCTAACGGAGGGAAAATGGACCATTTACAATTTAGAAGAATTATAGCCACAGGATTGTTAGAAACTTACAAAAAAACAACAAAACGAGGTCCTTCTAAAAAAAGTAAGCATTTCCACAGTGAGTCAAGGTACGATAGACTTGATCATTTGGTAATTTACCAAGAAAAACAAACGAGATGTGGAATTTGTCATAAGCAAGCAGCTTTTCGTTGCCAAAAGTGCGATATTGGACTTCATCCTAAAATGTGTTTTTTAACCTATCACACCAAAGAATAAAAAACAATTGTGAAAGGTTTTGCCTTATAATGTGTTATTTTGTCTGTTGAGGAATAAAATCTGTTTGTACTTTTACATCGTTTAGTTTGCTACTGTCCGTTTAAACATACACCTCCTCCCCCCTTACCTAAAAGTAATATAAAAAAAAGTCATAAGGAAAAGATGTTTAGAATCTGCCGATGAACAGTCATACAAATTTTTAAGTTTATACTTTAAAGTTTATAGTTTCAGGAGTATCTGGGTTAACACCATAACATACTTCAACCTAGTCAGTAAAACAACTTATAAAACAAAACAATAGAATGCTGCAAACAGTTCAGACACTCCACAGAATAATTAAATTTAATAATAATTTGTCGCAATTAGTAAAACTAAAAAAAAAGCTGCAATTTACAAATACTGTAGGTAAATAAATGGAGTTTTTTATGCTTAATTTATAGAGCAGCTTATATAAATTTGTGTCATAAAAGTAAAAATAATTCTCATAATACTAATTTAGTAGAACATAAGGGTTCAGTTGAAGAAAAAAGGCTTCCACGGCTCAAAGTCATTAAAATATTGACATCTTTCGGAAAAGACCGTGTCGAAAAGTTAAATGAAACTGTTGACGTTTTGCACTCCATCGATAGAGGCGTCACCAGGACAGAAATAAAGATAAAAACAAGCACGGTAACTCGACATGTAAACCACGCTAGAGGCGAAACTTATTTTGGCTAGACCTCGTTGCTGCTAGGGTTTATATGGGAAGCTAAAAGGAGAAAGCGGTAGGAGAGGCTAATGAGAAACTGGCGGAAGGTTCGGAAGAGAGAGCGGAAGCGCTTTGTGTTGAAGGCGAAAGAGTGTTTACGAACAAGGACTTCCAAACGTTTGAGAGATAATAACCTGCATCTCTATTAAAGTTGTTTGGGTGTTTGAGGATGAGTTGGAGGATGTCGATGGTGGTTTTTAATACGTTGAATATCCTGTTTCGTATATCCATTATTCATTAGGCTGGTTGTTAACCGGTCTAATTCTGTTTGAAGACTTGATGTTTGACAAACCGAAGAAGCGCGATGTACCAAAGATTTAATGACAGACAATTTTTGAGCAGGATGATGATGAGTTGTCGCATGAAGATAGCGATCTGTATAAGTAGACTTTCGATATATTGTATGTGACCTAGAGACCCGTTAGGAAGACGTGTTATAAAGTCATTCAAAAATGGAAGAGAATTTTGAATCTCAATTTCCATTGTAAATTGTTTTATTTTTAAATCTTTATTTAGACCATTTAGATGATTTAAAAAGTCGGGCAAACTGTCTTTACCGTCAGGCCAAATAATAAACGTGTCATCTACACATCGAAGCCACACTTTAGGTTTTAAAAATTATTGGTTTTCTCTGTAAGCTTATTCCAAGTAATGCTATTGTTGAAAAAAATTGGAATTTTAAGCTTGTATTTTTCGACAATTTTCTCAATTAGTCAACTTGCCTTGAGTACATCAAAAGCCTTTAGATTGACATTTTGTTTTTTTTGTATCACCGTTATTTCAAACTTTGAGCTTTAACGTTTCGCTCGACAAAATGACAGATTGGCAGAAGTGGAAACTGCTCTCAGCAGACTCAGCTTTTGCTCACCGAGCAGCAAATAAACGGTTACCGCTCTGTTCGCGGAAAGAAACCAATGAAGCCAATGAAAGTATTGAAGTGAGGTTACTGAGGTTAGATTTTCATCTTATAAAGTGATGTGATACTATCATCTTGGATCTGAAAAAGCAGATTTAACTAATCAAACCAACGGCTTACTTTTAAAATAAAAAAACATTAAAATATTGGTGCTTTAGTTCTTTTTGAAGTTATCAAAAATGTCGGTTTATTCTAAGTGCTGTCGTTTGCACACGGTTTTTTCCTGTAACGATTCATTGGAGTCTTACAGATGCCGTCTGTGCAACTTTGAAACCAATGAAAAAATTTGTTTTTTTATTTACAATTGTGATTTTTTACATGTTATGGATGATGACTGTCAAAAACTGTAGTCACTGTAAACTTGGTAGTTTCTCGTATGTGTGGACTGTGGAAATACTTTCACAAAAAAAAATGAAATTCCAAAAAACATAAATCATCTGTAACAACTAATGCGGAAAATGGAAACAGTATTATCACAACGACGAGCCAAACAGATAAACCAGAACAATTTACTACATGTTTTGAATGTGATCAATGCAAGTATACAAGTAAACACAAGCTCCAGTTAAAAAGACATATTTATGTGAAACATACGCCAAATGAAATTAAAGAATGGTTTAAATGCGATTGATAATTATTTAAACCCATTTATAAATCATAAAATTATATTGTACAAGACATCAAAAATTTAAACATGTTTCAATAAAACTTCAAAAGTGGCTTTAATGTGAAATATGTGTAAATAAAACTGGGCTTCTAGAAAAGAGGTTCTACAAAAACATACTGACAAAGAGCATTTTTTACCAAAATTGCAAGAAAGTGCAAAAAAAATGCATTGTGATTTAGAAACCACCAAAAATGCGCGCTTAAAAAAACATAAAAATTGTGTTTCAAAACAATTAAAGCAAAAATTGCAATGCGATCAGTGTAAATTTTGAATTTAAATAAAAGAAACCTGAAGAGACATATGTTTTGCATACAAAGCATCTTTCAAGCGAATTAGAACAAAAATTCCAATCACTGTAAATATTCATCTTTAATTTAAAGCAGACCTGAAGAGACATATAAATGCAAAACATCTTTCAAGCAAATCACAACAAAAATTACAATGCGAACTGTGTGAATATACAACTTTATATAATAAAAACCTGGAGAGACATATAAATATAAAACCTCTTTTAAGCAAATTACAACAAAAATTCCAATGCGATCAGTGTGAATACACAAGTTTGGATGAAGAAATCCTGAAATTACATATAAAAGCAAAACATCTTTCAAGCGAACTACAACTAAAATTTTAATGCAGTCAATAGAAATTTACAACGAGGCTTAAAAAACATTTAAAAACACACGGAAAAAGACACTTTTTTAGTGAACAGCAACAAAAATGTCTCTGCCATCAATGTGAAGATACAAGTAATTATAAAGAACACCTGAAAAAACATATAATTACAAAACATTGGTGAAAGAAATATACATCAAATAACAAAAAAAACCTGAAAAATCAAAAATAGAAAACGTCTTTTCTACAAATTTTATCAAAAATTCTGAATCTATAAGAAAAAAACTTAGTGTGTTTTAGATTAATGTTTTTGTGTAGTAAATATTGAATAATAAACAATTTGTGTATTAGCTTCACTTTGTAAAAATATCCAAATCTTTTCAACAAATCTTAGTTATTATTTTTTTTTGTTTATCTGTTTTTTATTCTCATCTTTAATATTAATCACTATATAAATTGATATGCATATACAGAGTGTACAATATTGAAAGGAATTAAGGGCGCTACGTTTTTTGGCAGTAGGTTTTAGACCGGTTCTTACAAAAGCCAATAACAATCTAAACATAAAGTCGCTTACGCAATGGCGTAGAGATTTTTGTGAATTTAAAACAATTCACTAACTGAATTCGTTTGCGTTATAGTTTTTGAGCGCTGTAAAATAAGAAATACATTTTGTTATCATGTTTGAAAATTTACTGTTTATTTTTTTTAAATAACTAAATATTCATCAACTCAAATGTCAATGGCAGTATTGATTGACAGTTGTAAATAAACACGTGCAATACAAGTTAGTTTACCGGCACTAATTAGTAATTAATCAATGTTATTTTTAAAATAAAAAAAAAGCGAAATGATAAAGAATATTCGATTAATGTGTGTCATCAAAAAAATGCAGTCTGAGTAGTTTTTTTACCTAATTTTAGAACCAATTCATCTAAGACCTGATGCCAAAAAAGCACAACCGTCTATGCTGCTCCTTAATATTGAACATCTTGTACAAGTTGTCCTTTTAATAGGATTAAAGGAAAGTTGCCACAGAACAGTATAGTTTTTATCGATTTATTAAAAACAGCTTTTGTGATACCTACTAGTCAAAATTTGCTTGTCAATAAAGTCTAAAAATGTGCTTGTGTAAAAGTTGTAATTTTTAACTTAAAATTTTAATTTAGCTGAGAGTGAGAATTTTATTAGGAAAAATAATACAAAGACGTAATGGAATGTCTATAGTATAAGAAAGTATAAAGTCTTGTATTCAAAACTAAATGTTATTAAGAAATGTAAAATTTTTTGTATACATAATATATTATAGATAAACATACTTATTGAAAAACCCCATTTTAAATTAAAATTGTAATAAATTTGATTGAACAAAATTTTAAATTGTAAATAGCGGCACTAAATTTAGACATTTTTTAATAGATGAAAACATATAATTTGATATGAATCTTTAAAATTCCAGTATTGTTTAAAGTGTCATTTATGTCAAATTTGCTCAATTATTTAAATTGTAAAAATGTTAGTTTTTGAACTGTCAAATCTAGTGGTTTTGTTGACTGATTTGGTTAAATTGTCAATTTTTAAAAATGGCAAAAAGTGATCCAAATTAAAGCGGGACGGGAGCTTTTTGGTTGTTAAAACGTGGAGATCTATAAACGTATCTTTAGAGAAGCGATGTCTTGAGGTTTTTGCTGTTACTCTACCAGTAAGTCTACCCTTAATATATCTTTTATATGTTTAGAAAAGTATGTGTCGTTGTGTAAATATTTAATGTCGAGCGGTTTTCGCAAAAAATCCAAATATATGTATGGTTTTTATAGCATGTTATCCGCAAATATCCTGCTAGTCTAGAGCTTTGATAATATGGGGGCGTAAAAAACGGGCTTTCTTAATAGTCGCAAGGACCGGTACTCAAATATTCCAAACCAAAAGCGGAGCATTGTTAAATTTGAGATAGCGTAGAGCAGGACTGAAGTCTTGGCGCCAGTTCTTGTTCGATTGTGGGGCGTCTGGAGTAATCTATCTTATTTTAACTGAGTGTTATAGATGTTATTTAATTATTATTACTTACGATCGTTAGTTTCGGGTATCTGAAGTTTGTTTAAGAAAAATGTAAATAATATCACGTGTTAAAACCTCTCTCATGTGATTATGTTCTAGACAATAAATGTCGGCTTATAAATGTCATCTTGAAATCAAAGGAACTATATCTTGCAAGTAAATCAATTTTGAGAGAATGTCTGCAGATAACATTTAAAGTGTCTTTGTGACTAATCTAGAGCAATTTTCAAACCACGCTTAGATTATTAATTATTAGCTTTTCGCATCTTTTTATGTAGGTATATAAATTAAAGACAGTTAATAACCTTATCGGTAATAGCGTGTATCGATTGCATAAAAATTCCAGTACTTTTTGTTTGTGTAGTCTTCGTATGGTAGATGCCTTGGATACTTGCGAGTAATTCTTTAAGATATCCTTAAACAAATAGTCGAGATATCTCACTCACCGGTTGCTTATCTTAGAAGTCACTTCTAGGTCATACCAGACAAACTACCGAGAAGAGAAAGCCATTATACCAGATAACCTACTTTTTTGAACAGTAAGAACACGTAGATGCTGTTTTAGGCTTTGAAAGAGAGTCTTCTCCTAGAAGTAACGGTGTTGGAACGAGCCCTTGGATATTCTATTATCCGGCTCTCCCGGTGATGATGACACTGCCAGGCTACACTCTCACTGTTGTTTTATCTGTAATCTGTTAGTCGGTTTTATTTAAACTAATTGCTCATGTAAGTTACTCTTCACTCAAATAGAAATTGCCTAGAAAAATTGTTCAAACCAAAAGTGAGGGTATACTTTTAACTTGTTGCTGAACCATCTAAATAAAGCTGAGAATTTTAGAGTTTAGTAAAATCGGTCAGAAATTATGTCGTTTTTTAAACCCGTGGTATAACTAAATAAAACCTTCACCATCGCGTGGAGCACAATCTTAGCTATCTAAAACGATGTATCACAAACTTTTTTTAGTAGATTCGAATTTTGCAAAATGACTTTTTACCTGATAGAGAATTAATTTAAAAAATGTGTTTTTCTTAACATATATTGCGTTATCAGATTAACGGTTTAAGCTATGACTATCAATTTTTAGATACTTATTTACAAAACTATATCGCTTTTAATGACAGTTGCAAAAGATTCATAATGTAAAAGATTTTTGAAAAAATAAGCCCTAAAATTGCCTTTGGCATATCCGTGCACTGAAACACAAGTGAAATCACAGATTAGAAGTTTTAATACTACACAAGTAGTGTACAACTAATTAGGAAAGTCAATTCTCATTGACCAATTAGAATCTCATAGGCACATAAAAATTATAAAATTTTACCTACCTACCAGACAAATAATATATTTCAATACAACATGAGGTTTTTTATCATCCATCAGCGCCTTACTCACTCACTGTATATTATTGAGACATTAAATAATCAATTTCTCGAAAACTATAAGATTTTTTTTTTAAACTTTTCTATAGTTTTTCTTACATTAGATTCCGCATATATGCCAGTATTTTTTTAATAATAAATATAGTTCTCCGTATAGTAAAGTTTTTAGTGCACGGATTTGCCAAATGCTACTTTACGGCTCATTTTTTCAAAAATATTTTACATTATAAAATTTAAAAAAATTATTTCATTTTTCTAAAATCATAACTTCAATCGCTTATTTGAAAACGTACTAGGCGACTTATATTATCTACAAACGTTACAGTTATATGGTAACATAAGCGAGCAAAGCTTAGCATTTACGCTGCCAACGAGTGATACTGTATATATTTTTCCATATACTCAAGGAACTGTAGAAAATGTTGTGTTGAATCCTAATGAAGATATAATTCTTAAAATAAATAATATCAAAATTTCACCGAAAGCAAAGTTTACGTTGAAATTTAAAGATCGAATCAGCGTCAAACGCATTCCTTTCCAATCTCGTATTACTTATGTTTTTGTAGAATTAGTAATTAAATTACCCATCATTTTTGACGGCAAATTTGCTGACAACAAACAGTGAAAAAGAATATCATTGATTGACTCTAATTAATTAAAATGTGTCTCGATCACTCGATTGGCTTTGTATAACATGACTTAAACTTTTTTTTTCCACATAATCAATAATTGCTTATATCTCATCAATGTTAAAACAGAATATAAATACCTGGAGTTAAATGCTGTGTCACCAATCACTTACTACAATAATAAATCCAGAAGATCTTAGGATAGGTGAGATTTTACCATAAACTCTCAGGAATCCTAAAATGTTTAAACATCTGAATTTGCTATTTTAAACCATCAGTTAATTAACAACTAATTTAATCAAGCTCGGTTAAAATATTTATGGACAAACATTTATGAGTTGACTATTATAGATTAAAAGCTTACCTAATTCTAAAGTACTACTGCTACTCCAATTGAATTTACATGTTCTGCAATATATTTTCATTTCTTCAATTATTAAACTTCAAAATTTAAACTATTTGATAAACTTCTTTTTTTTTATTAATTATAAATTACTGCCAATACAAACTTTAACATGCCACAACAATAATAATAATAATATGGCAATTAAAATGTCATAAACATTTTAGACCTAATCAGACAATAATTAATAAACTTCACGTAACACTATGCATCATATTAAATCCTTCAATTATTCTTATTAAATTTTTAAATTCAAATTCTAGTTTTAATCAATGAATGATTATTTAATTAATTTCTGCAAGTACACTATTTTATAGGGTATAACAATAATAATAACATGGCATCTAAAATGTCATAAACATTTTAGTACTGATCAGACAATAATTAACAACTTCCACGTAACGTGTTTTATTAAACTTAGAGGATGTTTCAACACCATGTTTTAATAAACTCACAGGTTACGCTACTTTAAACAAATAGTTTCACGTAACGTGTTTCACTACAGAAATAGTAAACTCAGAGGTTACGCTACTTAATATAATTGCAGAACTGATTTTAATTGATTCACATTATTATGTGACAGCAGAAGACTATATTTTATTCTTATGTTTAAATTATTTTAGTTGAAGAATTTTAAACTATGCATAATTTATTTAAAACAAAGTATAACTGTTTAAACTTGCTAATCTCAAAACATTAAGTAAAACCTAATTTATTCGAATAAATACAAGTAAATTAAATTCTGTAAAAATGTCGATATTTGACCACTGTCAAATTATAAGAAAGTTGATGCAGTGCAGTGGTTACGAAAATAGAATTATTTACCAATCACTTTTCAATATATTATTAATATCAATGTAACTGAACAACAGAAATAATTGTAACAACTTTAAATAACTGTTTACCAAACTTTTGAGTAATTAATTGGATATTTTAAGTTTGATGAAGTTATTGTCCTTTAGATTTGCTTCTACTTTAATTAAACATTTATGTTGCAATTCTATCTGTGTCAATTGATTGCACATATTTTGGGCATTTAAATTTCCCGCAATACCTGCGCGTAAAGTATTATATTTTTGTTCTTCTCTTAAACACTCTTCGCTTAGGTTTTCTGTTTCCTTCAATATTTCGCTATAGAGCTCACTTGCTTTTGACCTCAGCTTCAGCGATTCACCTATTGCTAAATCCTACCATCATAAAATAGTTAAAAAGTTAGATAAAACCACAACAGTTCTATAATATTGCCTAAGCAAGAACTTTGTGCCAATTCAAGCTAGTGACATCTATCGTCAGCGACTCAAAATCATAGAATTATTCCAAATTTACGATAAATTGGCTGTTTCTCACCGATGAGACTAAAAAAAATCTATTTCTGATTTACAGTATTACTTGTTGTCGTCCGCAATCGTTTAATAATGTTAATCCCATTAAATCTACTTTGTTTTTTTACACACAATTGTATTCATTTAAACCATGTGATTCACAACTATTTCGATAATCTGATTTTCGACCACGGTTTCTTGATGTGGACGTTTTAGAAGCAGATTTTTAAAATATGGTTAGAACTACTGTTAGAATAATAGAGAAAACTGCTAGTAAGGGTCACCAGAAAGGCGCTGGTAGGTCAACAATCAACAATCAAGACAGAAGAGATGATAGCAAATGTTGAGCAGCGGATGCATGATGCACCTACAAAATCTTTGCGTCATTTGCCTTAAGAAACAGGCTTATCATATGGTACCTTTCCCCACGCAGGCTCTCCATGGCTAAAACATTGTTTCAAAACGATTAACCAACAAATTTTACAGAAGTCAAAAAACAAAAGACACTGAATCAGGCTAAGAGTCTGATTTGGTTTTTCATAGCCTCTTTTATCTAAATAATTGTGGATCACACGGTATAATCTAGCTTTTCCCACATATAAAATTATTAATCAACTTGTTTATTATAATGTAGTAGTATATAATAAATATCTGCTTGGTCTTCTAAATACCTTATTGTGTAACGCCACTGATAAAACTTTTATTCATCTCCTGATGATGACGACATGGGGGTCGAAAAAGCTTTCGAGATTTGCTAAGAAAATTTTTTGGAAAGTGGTGTAAAACTGTGTGACTATTATGATAAAACTACCCTTTCTTTCAAAATCAATATACAGAAAAATAGAATTGATTACTTCACGACTCATAAGTAGTCAATTTTATATTAGTATTCAAGAACGCCGAGATAAACTAATTAAAAAAATTGAATTTTTTTAAGGTTAGGAAACCAATAATAATACTATTATAATAATTAATATTATTTTAAGTTTGTGATACGTACCTGAAGAGTATAGCTCTTAATAACAGTTTCAAAATCAAAATCTTCATCACTTTGGGCCATTTTATAAAAAAATTAATATTTTTTCAAGCAATTTATATTTGCAATTTTTAAACTTGTGATATTCAAATGTTTTCAAACTTGCTGTCAATTGTCAATAATTTAAAAATAAGCCGAAAACTGTAAAAAATGTTATCGACTGAATAATAGATAACATTTGTCACATTGACAGTCGGCGGTTAATCATCGAGAAAACAAAGTCTTTGACTCTTATAACATTTAAATTTATTTTTTTCCCACAAATTAAAAAAAAAAGTTAATTATTTTCATAAACATAGCATTTTAAGCACATCTACAAAAAAAAGTATACTAAAAAATTAGTTTTATAATGACCGAATTGGCGCTCAAGTTCTAGTGTAGACACATGAAACAAACTATGAAACCAGCACCGGGATTCTGGTGCGACGATACGATAGAAGTGTGTCGTGAGACGACGATAGCAGCGATTCCGGTATGCGACGAGCACGATTTGGCAGACGATTGCATCGTGGAAAAGGCGACGATTTGGACGACAGCTTAAGAGGTATCGTCACAGTATCGTTGAAGGAATTGTCATGCGCATAATATGATTTTGCCAACTAAAATGAAATATAATGTCTCTAAATCGTCTTCGTTTATCATTGTTTATTCTTTAATTAGCTTTCATTAACATTCTTATAAATCATCATATTATAATAAATAATTATTATTGTTTATTCTGTTAGCCACCGCTAAAAGTCCCTTTAATAGTACATTATTTTACGAGTTTAATAAACAAAGCCTTATTGTTGTATGTTTTAATAACAAAAGGAGTGTAAAAGTACGTTCTATTAATATACTATTTTTTCATTACAATATTTTTTTTTAATTATTTTTATTAATATTTAGAATACCTGAAAAGTGTTTATAAAGTTTTACGGATTCGTTTATAGCGCGATAATTAAAGTGTCAGCTTGTAAAGCAAGCAATTCCCGGTTCAATTCCAGTTGGAACCTTTTTTTTTTTTTATTTTAAAATATTTAGTAAAAGACGTTCAACAATAGTTTTAATTGTTAAACTGTTTTTAGTATCACAATAAACTAATTGTGACACCAAAGTAGAAAAACTTTATTTCAAACAAACGCGGTTCAGTATAAAAAGCAATATCAATAATTGATAGGTATTATTATTCTTATAACAAGTCTACTGTCAACCAAGTGTCAACGTCAAAGTCGTCAAAAAAATAGTGCCGCTAGTTATAATTTTCATCCCATTAGAACGAAAATGTAGTCACGCCCACCGAAAGCCGATCGTTTCCGACGATAGTCATCCGGAATCGCAAAAGCCGCCATTTGCTTCACGATATCGTATAGAATTTGCTGTCGTCGTCGTCAATCGTATCGTGAGTTCGGAATCCCCTAGCAGGGGGGTGAAGTGAAGCCAAGATAGCGGAACTGGAAACGAAAAAAGTATGTGGGCCACTATATTGACGTGCGGCAAGGGGAAAGAAAAGTAGCCAATCAGAAATATGGATTTGAATTCAGCGCCAAAAGTAGTATTTATTGTCACGCCCTTCACTTTCGATTCACAATCACAACGTTTTTTGTTGTTGTTGCATTTAGAGGTTATGTTGTTACTTGTTATACTTGTTTTTATGAAATTATATCAATTTTTTATGTTAATTGATAAAGCAAAATGAAAAATAGAATTTAAATTATTAATAAAATACGTAAGCTTAGTTGTTCCATGTAATATGCGTTTTAATAAGATTTTGTTTGTAGATTCCATTTGTGGGAGAATATTATTTATAGAATAGATGGGGGCTCAGAGAAAAGGTTTGATCAGTTTGTGAGGATCACTTTGATGAATCTGGTTTTGTCAACAAGAGAAAGAAACGGTTAAATTTTGGTGCAGCTCTAGTGCAAGTTTTTATGGAGGATTTTGCTTTTGTGACTGAAAACTCTTCAGTTTAAAGCGAAAGAAAATAACTGTACTTTTTATTAACATTATAAGGGAGTAGTATCTCAGTTGGAGGCAAGAGAAAAAGACTCGTTGAAATTTAGAAGAAAATCGTAGGTGATTGGAATTAAACTTTTATTATATTTCCACGTATGTAGTGCATTTCAATTCAATTGGCATAAGAAGTGGCTGTGGGAATTCAAATTTTTGTTGGGTATTAATATGGACATTTGTTTAAATCATAAAAATCACTGTTTGGTAGTGATAGATTAGTGACAAAGCGAGTTACATTTTATGTGCTTTTAAGTACTTTTCACAGTACTTAAAACTAGAGTAACTGTATCTGTTTACTTTTAGTTGTTTTTGTTAAATAATTGTTTGTATTTTAAGTTTGATTGCAATTTGTTTCATTTTAATTTTAGAAGGTCATTTAAAATAATTAAAATTTATTAATTTTATTTGTTTGTTTTATACGATTATGTTGTCAAATGGTTGTCTAATTGTTTATTTATTTTTGAACTTTGTTTAAGTTGTGTAATTAAGTAGTTTAAATAGTTTTAATAAATAATATATTAAAATGTAAAATGTCTTAGTTTTGGTTAATTTAAATAAATCATATTTTGGTTGTTGTGAAATCAAATTAGAATTGTTTGATTTAACTTTATAATTAAAACATGTGTTTTAATTATGAAGTTAAGTTAAACACTTCTATTTTGATCTCAGAACACCAATTCAATGGGAAAAAAGACGACAAAATAAGTGGCGGGCACATTTAAATTTGCCCGCCACTAATTTAGTTTGCCACAAAATCGCTGTAAGCGCTGGCTGTCGTTTTCGTTGCCAACCATTAGCATAGAATGTTTCATTTCTTATGAAACATTCTATGACTTCGTGAGAGACCCTCACCAGAGTGACACAGGGATTTGAGCAGTGGCGGCTCATGTGTAGATTGGCCGGGCAGGCGACAAAAATTTGAAGAAACGCACAACCGCGCCGCAGGCAAAAATTTTTTATTTTACAAGGTCAAACAGCCTAAAGCTAAAAGGTACACATTAGAATTACCGAAATTAAGTCCGAATATCCTTGCGAAACCCAAATATTTTGCTTTAAAGTCGTCAAAAGTGAACATGGCCAACAAAATAATTTATTTTTAAAAATGCTGCCACATAACCACTTGTGGTTTTCATACCACGTATGTTTAAAAGACCGCGAAAATGATTGACCACGTTTCTTATCACTACATAAAATTGAAATCTTTGGCAGAGGACGAGCCTAAAAAAACAATTTCAAAACGTTCCTCATTCCGGCGCTGAGAGAACGATTTTTGCGGTAGGCTGCAAACAATATCGTGAGGCACATCCATCTTTTAAAATAAAATTTCCAAATTTTAACTTGCTACTTGCCAATGAATTAAATAAAAGTTTAATGAAAATCTCAACAAATACCTTTTGTTTATTATACTTTTCGCCTTAAATCCAAAATACGAAACTATGATAATGAATGATAATTGATAATTATAAGACAATAGAGCATCGTGCCTGAAGTTATGCTAAGAAAATTATTCGTAAATCGATAAAATTTCCGAAAAAATGTGAAGGCAGCCGATTGCATTGCCTTAGATTCTTGAGTCATATGCCAATTTGAACGTAAAAACACTGGATACGTTCTACATGGATAGCGTGGAGCTCGCGCGTAATGATTCGATTTTCAGGCGAAAATTAGAGCCGCCTTGGACTCCTGGCTTTGAATTGTGTGGAACTGAATTTTTTATTCAGAATTACTTTTTTTATCATTAACAGAGTAATGAGGTTTAAGATAAACTGTACAATTTACAATTATATTTTTAAAAACAATTCTTGATCTAAAAAAAAATTATATGATTCAGATGGCGGGTAGGCGGCGCCTACCTTGCCTACCCTGACGAGCCGCCACTGGATTTGAGTTGTACATATTTAGCTGGTCATGTATAGTAGAGTTCACAGACTTATTGTGTTTAGCCAGAACAACTTAAAAGTAATAATAATAAGGAGAATTTCCGCCTCTCAGTGCTCGCGACATTGTTTCAGCTAGTAAGTTGTTATTTGCAAACAATTGCCCGTCATTTCGTTGCAGTAAAATCTGACAACCACAATGCCATTCAGTTCTTATTTGTGTATAATTATTTTATTTTGATGTTTGTGTCGTGATGTTGTTTTATGTATTTGTCTCATTTGATTGCCTATGTTGATTATCTTGTTTTATGTATTTATGTGTATGCTGATGTATTTCATTTATTTATCCTGTACCATTGCAGTAATACCATTGTGAGTGACCTTGGTCTCTCCAATATGAATCTCATGTGTGTAAATTTCATTGAATTTTGTTGGTTCTGTATTCATTATTTCTGTGTCGGATTGTATAAACTGTCCGTATATTGTTGAAAACTTATAGAATATATTTGTAGATGAAATATCTGTTTTATTGTTTCCAATAGTATTGCAAGCGAGCTCACATTCCATTTAGAATCAAGTTTATTTCAAAATCACAACGACAAAAAAAAACACAACGTAGGGATCCGTCAATATAAATTTCATCTGTCACTTTTAAAATTTCAACTGTCAAACTAGACGTCACTTGCCAAACTAAATGTCACTTGTCAATTAAAAGACGCAAAAAATTCAAAATATATGTAAATGAATCATTACATTTTTCAAAATTATTATTTTTTTAATTAATGTGTCTCAAAAACTATAACAAGTTAATGTACTTTAATAAACGATTAATATCCAAATGGTACTGTATTAAAGGTTTCTAGAATAACCTTCTTATCATAAATAAAACCAAATTCTTTTGTTTCTATTTTATTTAAAAGTTTTTTGTCTTAGAATCCCTGGTAATTCGATTATATTTGTGTACTGATTTTACTGCCTTTCTTTTCTAAAATATTATTTATACTATCGGAATTAATCTTTTCGGACGTTTCATAATTTAAGGTGATTTCTTTTATTCTAAAAACAACTTTACCCGTATTAGTCTTATAACAATAACTTTTTGAACCTGTGGATATCCAGTCAAATCAAATCATATATCATTTGTAACGCCTTAGAAGCTATATTTAAAAACTCTTTCGCTTTTATACAGGCCACCTGTTTGTCTTCTCAAACTGTTTGGTTAGGATCTAAAACCTTTAAAGGTTATCAGTGGATTTATTTAGCATCTTGTGCTAGTGTCTAGGTTTTCTCATCAGTGGGTCTTAGTTGATTTGAAATGATGTGTGTGTGTATACGTTGTTTAATTATGGGTGGAATTATTATTATAATTTTTAAGTTCTTCTGTATTGGTACTGATGGAAAGTGTTACCTTCTAACAGCACTATTTGATTTGGACGGATACCGTAAGTTCCGCAGAAGTTTACGTCGCCTAGATCTCCTGATATCGTACAGCATATCTACTGCTAGGATTAGCTGCGAGCTTTCTCGGCATCAAGTACCAATCGCAGCCGTTTTATATTCGTATTTCCCATTTCCGCTTCATCTTCTATTATTCTTTTAATGGATTGATTACAATGTGTCGTCATCTTTTCATAGCTCTTTTTACATAATTTCATTACATAATCCTTGAGCGTTAGCATGTCGGTTCTTTCCCAAATTTCGCTGTTTCTTATAAGCCATTCTGAATTTGTAATTTGTCTTAATGACACATTCTGTGTTGTTTCCATTTTATTCAATTCTTTTTCGCTGAGATGGGCCCAGGCCTCGTGCCTATAAGTCATCACTGGTCTTATCATTGACTTGTATAAAGTCAGCTTATTTTTCTCGCTCAGTTCGCTTTTCCTCGACATTAATGAATACAGTAATTCCTTTATTTGTCTCGCCTGTTGGTTTCTGATAGCTATGTGCTTATTAAACTTGATTTGTTTGTAGAAAGTCACACCAAGGTATTTGACTTCTCTTTCCCATTTTATTCCTTTTCCATTCAGTTGAATTCTCTCTTCCGGACGTCTACGTTTTGTTTTGCTTCTGAAAATGACAGCTTGGCTTTTTTCTTCATTGATTTTGATTCGCCAATTTTTGAACCATTTTTCTAAAATTTCGATGTGGTTCTGCAGTTTTCTTTTTACACTTGGTCGTTTTGGTGCTAATGCGATGATGGCGGTATATCATCAGCATACATAGCCAGTGTTGTTTTATTTTGATTTTGGGATATCATGAGTGTAGATATTGTACACCACAGGTCTTAAAATCGATCCTCCTCCAGCCTCTATGCCCTTTTCTAGGGACATTTCCTCATTAATAGAAAATTTGGAATTTTCTATTTGTCAAATATGATTTTATGAGTCGCATCATTCCATTATGGTACTTCTTTATTCCCATTTTATAAATTAGACCTTCATGCCATACTCTGTCGAAAGCTTTGGAAACATCCAGAAAAACTCCTCCTGAGCAATGGCCTTTATTTTTATTTTTCAATATTAGATCAGTGATCCTTGCCAGTTGAATTCCGCATCCATGCCATTCTCTGAAACTATGCTGTTCATCGGGAAGGACTTTCTTATCATCTGTCTCTCTTTGAGACGTGCATATATAATTCTTTCGGTAATTTTATTTAGATTTGATAGTAAACTTATTGGCCTATAGATTACTGGATCACTTCTAGATTTACAAGGTTTTGGTAACATTATGGTTATTGCTTTTTTCCATCTTTCTGGAAAGTGATAAGTCTTTAATATTCCATTACAAATCTCCGTTAATTGTTTAACTATATTGTCTGGTAACGCTCTTAGAGCTTTATTTGATATTCCATTATAACCAGATGCTTTTTTTGGCTTTGGGATTTGGGATTTGGGAGCAGGATGCAGTTGCTTTCGAGCTTTTAAAAATCTTGTGAGTTATTTGAATAAACCTGTGCTCTAGTTAATTAAAATTTGTTTTTTTTTTTTATTTTTTTTAAAAAACTCTTTATCACATTGACCACATTAACTCTGCAATTTTTATTGCACTTTATTAAACAAAGATTAGGTCCATTATAATTGATTTAAATAATTATTAATAATAATCTTTAAGCAATTGAAGTGCCGCTAAAAGTCTGGGAAGTAACCAGAACGTGAAGTGAAGTTAATTAAATCGACAAAATTGGACAGGAAACTAATTATTACACATTATTAATTAATTAATTAATTAATAAAAACCCTGGACGATGACACACGTCTATCTTCATTCACGTTTCAACACTTAGCCCCTCGTCCCGCTACTTTCTCATTCTCTTACCCGTTTTCCAGAATTGCCAATGTAACCAAAGCAGTCAAGAAAACCCCTAGCTTTTACGGAACTAACATTTTATAATTTAAATACTTGAGCAACATTGATCTAAATAAAACTTCTAACAATAATCGACTCATTGACAACAACGTGGGTCAGCTACAATTTGTAAACCAAAGATTTAAATAAAAAAAATCTATGTTATTTATCTATAGACAAATGCTGAAATTCGGTGGCGCTATCTACAATTTAATGTTTTGTTTAGCGCGCCAAAATTATTTCAATTTGAATTTGAAATGGGTTTCTTTAACACTATGCACACTGTCACAAATAGATCTTGTTTATACAGATAAAAAAGTAATTTGAATGACATGTTCCTATTTATGCTTAAGTAACTTTTGAAAAATTGAGTTCAGAAAAAATTTATTAAAAACAATTTGTAGACAATTTAATTATTAATAACATCGCTCTACTTTACAATCTTGATAAAGTTGATAGTTTTTAAGATAAATGATAAATAATAATTCGAAACACAGAGAAGCCGATGCAACGCATGAGTCAGAGAGAGACAGCGATACTTGAAAGTAAGCGACGCTTACTTGTGAGCGCGCGAAATTAAGAATTAAAAAAAGATATAAACAATAATTTTTTTTAAATCTCTATTAACAATATTATTAACTATTGTATAAAGAATAAAAAAAAAATATTCCTAATGCCGGTATTCATAGTCATATCTCAAGCTCAAGCTTGAGTCCGTCTCAAGCAAGGACTTCGGGAATGCTCGGGGGAAAGCGTTTGGCTGCGTCATCCAGAAGGCACAAAAGTAGTAATTTTTGTGTTGTTAGGTTTAACAATTGTGACGCCTGAACGTCATTCTGCGTGTTTATATTTACTTTAAAGTGACAGGTCGAGTAATAACTCAATGCCGCGGGGGCATATCGAAAGTGTTTTGTGTTGTCAGGTGAGTCCATGTCTACTGACAGAATACGTGTATGGTAACTTCATAAAATGTGCATTATAGACAAAAAAGCTGCGTATACAAAAACAGCAAAACTCTTGTAGTCTCGCATGGACAACCCCAATAAAGTGAAAAGTAATACGTCGGATGCCGCAATAGTGCAAGAAAAGCGAACGATTTGGACCATTATTACATTCGCCTCAAAACACGAAAGCTGCAAAAGTGAGACCAAAAGCTAGCGGAGCTCAAACTGCGCGCTTTTGAGAGGGACAATGTAAGTGCAACAATAATATAAATCTTACCAAACCTTTACCCACTTTTATTGCAGGAAATGTAATGCAGAAAAGTTATCAGAATAGTGAGGAGTAGGAGCTATTCAAGAAGTGTGTAAAGATGAAAGCTTTCGGCTGCCGTTTTGTCTACTATGCTTCTGCAAACAATACCTTACACTTATAATGTAAACTAATAAAAATTTTACTTTTTTTGAACTTATTTTTACCAGTAGAAGGTGTTGCAAAAGAAAAATACTACACAATTAATAAATATCTGTGACTTTTATTATTATTAAAACATTGCTTTCATTTTTGCACAAAATGTGGCAAGCCCTTTAATTTTGTGTAAGTAATAATTGTCTTTCCACTAATTTGCAAGCAATCCTACATTTACTACATTTTTGAAACTGTAGCGACGCTTACATTCAAAGTTGGAAAAAAATTCCAATTGGTTTGCAGCACCCCGCACATAACTCGTCCAGCATGTCAATGTTCGTTGTTATGAACTGCAACACATAATACTCTTCAGTATTTTCCAACGTCAAACGATGACATAATCGGCGAATGACGTCTTGAGTCGGACTTGAGACAAGTCGAGGCCTTGCTTGAGTCTGACTTGAGATGGACCCAGTGCGCTTGGTCATCACGCAAAAATTGCCCTTATTCACACCGTAATTTGATATTTAAATCTTGAGATTTGTCTATGAATACCGATCCGGACTTGAGGTCGACTTCAAGCTCAAAATATAAATATCAGATTTCACGAGCATTGCCGAAGTCTTTGCTTGAGATGGAATCAGCGATAAATCTATTTAAAAACGCATGCAAACGCTTTCCCGAGCATTGCCGGAGTCCTTGCTTGAGTCCAAGCTTAAGACGGACTTAAGCTTGAACTTGAGATACGACTATGAATACCGGCATAAGTGTTCTGTGGTGTATACTACATATCTTTTTGCGAGATAAAAGTATGTACTTAAGTTTTTAAAAATGCGGGACTTTTTGCAGACATTAATTTGTTATTCTCTTCTTTCGCTGTATAAATGTCACAATTGCCGTTTTACTACAAATAAAAGAGTTTACAAATCTAATCATAAGTGTGAATTTGGACGTTATGGCATTTTGCGGGCAGTTCTCAAACGCTGCAGACAGTGTAAAGTTGGTAGTCACTCGTTTCTTTGGCGTTTTAGTCATATAAAGAATTATGCCAATAACAATAATTGGTCTGTGAGCAAACTAATAAACTATTTGTTGAAAGACCGGTTGAGTGTGATGAGTGCAACTTTCAAACTAACCGATGCAGAGCTCTAAAAAAACACCGTAAAAAAAACATACTTTTACTAAATTGGACAAATGGTTTCGATGTGATGATTGTAATTACAGAATTAAGTTTAGAAGTAATTGAACAACACATAATGAAAGCCAGCAGAGTGCTATTCAATTACTACCTATTTTTAACTACGATGATTGTGAGTATAAAAAGGGAAAACATCCTCCAATTGTGTTGCAAACGATTTTTAATTGCAATGAGTGTGATTTTAAGACTTACACTAAACGTTTTCTAAGACGACATCAGTGGCGGCTCGTCAGGGTAGGCAAGGTAGGCGCCGCCTACCCGCCATCTGAATCACATAATTTTTTTTTTAGACCAGGAATTGTTTAAAAAAATATTATTGTAAATTGTACAGTTTAACTTAAATCTCATTACCCTGTTAAGTATAAAAGAGAAATAATTCTGAATAAAAAATTCAATTCCACACAATTCAAAGCCAGGAGTCCAAGGCGGCTCTAATTTTCGCCTGAAAATCGAATCATTACGCGCGCGCTCCACGCTATCCATGTAGAACGTATCCAGTGTTTTTACGTTCAAATTGGCATATGACTCAAGAATCTAAGGCGATGCAATCGGCTGCCTTCACATTTTTTCGGAAATTTTATCGATTTACGAATAATTTTCTTAGCATAACTTCAGGCACGATGCTCTATTGTCTTATAGTTATCCTTATCATTCATTATCATAGTTTCGTTCCAGAGCAGGTCGACACGTGTTTTGGATTTAAGGCAGAAAGTATAATAAACAAAAGGTATTTGTTGAGATTTTCATTAAGCTTTTATTTAATTCATTGGCAAGTTAAAGTTTGCAAATTTTATTTTAAAAGATGGATGTGCCCCACGATATTGTTTGCAGCCTTATGCAAAAATCGTTCTCTCAGCGCCGGAATGAGGAACGTTTTGAAATTGTTTTTTTGGGCCGTCCTCTGCCAAACATTTCAATTTTATGTAGTGATAAGAAACGTGGTCAATCATTTTCGCGGTCTTTTAAATATACGTGGTATGAAAACCACAAGTGGTTATGTGGCAGCATTTTTAAAAATAAATTATTTTGTTGGCCATGTTTACTTTTGACGACTTTAAAGCAAAATATTTGGGTTTCGCAAGGATATTCGGACTTAAAAAATTTATCGGCTGCTGTAAAAAAACATGAAAAGTCCATTGACCATTTGCAGAACTGTTTAAGTTTAAAACGCCTGGAAAAAAATGCCCCCACAATTGGGGATGCATTAGAAGCGCATGGCGCTTTATCTATCAAATTATTTAATAAAGATGTGAGAAAAAATCGAATTTTACTGACGTATTTAATCGACGTCACAGTTACTCTGGCAAAGCAAGAACTTGCATTCCGCGGAAGAGATGAATCCGATAATTCGTTCAACACTGGCAATTTCAAAGAAATATTTAATCTTGTAATTAAACGTGATTCAGAAATTCAAGCACACATTAAAAAAATTGGTGGTGTTTTTACAGGGTTATCTAAAACAATTCAAAACGATTTGATAGAATGTGTTGCTGATTTTGTAAGAAGTAAAATACGGGAGGAAATAATTTCTGCTAATTTTTTTGCTATTCAAGCGGATGATACAACGGATATTCTCGAAAAATCGCAATGCGCGCTGTCCGTACGGTTTGTAAACCAATTGAGTCAAATAAAAAAAAGGTTTTTAGGATTTTTTGATGTCAGTGAAGACAGAACTGCCGATGCACTTTACAATCTTATTATAAATGTTTTAGCGCCATACGAATTCAAAACCAAATTGGTGGCCCAGTGCTACGATGGGGCAAGCGTTATGGCAGGATCTTTGAACGGGTTACAAATCAAAATTAAACGCGACGCTCCTAAAGCCCTTTTTACTCATTGCTGTGCTCATCGTTTAAATTTAGTATTGCAGAACGGTTCGAAATGCATTCGAAATTGTCGTATATTTTTCGGCACCTTAACATCTATTCCTGGCTTCTTCAACCAGTCTGCTAAACGAACATTTGTTTTGGATTCAGTTATTGGTAAAAGAATTCCAAAAAGTTGTGAAACTCGATGGGCTTCAAGGTCAAAAATAATTCATATTATTGATTCAGAGTGGAATAATTTAATAAGCGTATTTTCAAAAATAAGAGAAGATCTAAGCTCAGGAGCAGAATCAATAAATGGAGCCCAAGGCTATTTAAATCATTTTAAAAATTTTGAATTTGCTTTTCTCACTGGAGTATATAGACATTACCGATCTGCTTTTCTCTATTTTACAACGTAAATGTTTAGATATAAATTATTGTCAACAAGAAATTGACAATGCATCAAAAAGAATAATAAAATTAAGAAATGACGAAAATTTTGATGTTTTTCATCAAAGAGCACAGTTCAAATTGTCCACAGTTATTGAACAGACTGAAGAGAACCCACCAAAAAGGCGGAAAGTATTAACTAACAATATAAACCCGACTATTGAATGTAAAGCGCTATATTTTGAAATACTGGATAATATTATAATGCAAATAGAAGTTCGTTTCAAAGATCTAGCAGACTTAAAATATTTTGCTCTTGCTGATAGTTCCAAATTTGAAAGTTTTGCTAATAATTTTCCTCATAATTTAATAAATGCTTAATATTTACACAGTATTCTTCTGTATTTGACAAACAGAAATTAATTAACGAGTTAAGTGTAATTTACAACGATACACAGTTTCAAAATTTAAAAATTGTAGAGATATTGCAGTTATTTACTGAAAATGATCTGATCGAAATATTTTCTGAAGCCTATAATTTATTTGTTTTGATCGCTACAATTCCAGCTACTACAGCTAGTGTTGAACGAAATTTTTCTTGTTTAAAGAGAATAAAAAGTTTCAGCAGAAATTCTATGACGCAACATAGACTAACTTCTCTTTCTTTACTTTCAATTGAAAAAGAATTTCTTTGCGATGTTTATAAAAATGAATCTTTTTATGATGAGATAATTAAAATTTTCTCTACTACTAAAAATAGGCGCATCAACTTACAATATAAAAAATAATCTATCGGCCAACTACATTATTTATGGTGCATTGTACAATTTATTATATATTATTATATTATTTTGTTTTTTTTGCATAAGTTTTTGTTTATTAGATATGTTTTAATATTTTTAACTTTTAGAATTTTATTCATTAAGATTGAGTGAGAATAGGGCTATTGGCGAATCACTCACCAAAAAAAAAAAAGATAACGCCCCGCGGTAATACCTCAACATCTTGGGTGGTGGTGTGGAAATGTACCGTTATATTTAAATTGATAAACGAACAGAAACATTACAATAAACTTTTTAAAAATTAAATTAAAAAAAACACTTTTTTTTATGAAGAAAAGGAATATTTCTATAAAACGTATCTTTTAAAGATAATTCTAATTGAATTATAATGTGTAACTTTTAGCTTTAGGCTGTTTGACCTTGAAAAATTTAAAAAAAAATTGCCTGCGGCGCGGTACTTTGTTTCTCCAATTTTTTGTCGCCTACCTAGCCTGGCAACACACAAGCCGCCACTGGACGACATACGATAAAACATACTCCGATTAAGTTGCAAATAGTTATTCACTGCAATGAGTGTGAGTACAAAACAAAGTATAAATACGATATAACAGAGCACAAAAAAGTAAAACTTACTCCAAATGAATTGCAAACAACTTTTGACTGCGCTGAGTGTGAGTATAGAACTAGGGTAAAAGGGAATCTAGCTCGTTATCAAAATAGAAGACATACACTAATTGAAATGCAAACAATTATTGTTTATTGCAACGAATAGGACTATAAAACTAACGCTAAAAATAAATTAACAAAGCATAAGAAAAATAAACATACTTTAATTAAAAAGAAAACTAATCTCAATTTTAATAACGGTGCCTACTAGTGCACGCTATCAAAATTAAAAACTGATCGGTTTGATATTAGGTCAAAGTAGCTATCAACGTCGATTTATATTGCATTTTTTCTCAGATGATAATCTTTCTATAAAGTATGTAGATTAGTAAGTAGATTAATTTTATTAATCAATAGCAGATTGTAGACAAAACTTTTCACTTATTTTAAAAGTGCTCTTTAGATAATGATATTATAGCTTTTTAGAAACTTAGCTTACAGATACTGTATAATGCGTAAAAGACAATGGTTACAGAATGTAAATAGCCACGATAGAAGTTTCAATGTTGTTGTATTACCAAGAAGAAGCGGAGTAATAATCATAATGCGTAAGAAATTTACAACTTTTAATTTATATAGAATCACTTACATAATTATGTTAGAGTTTTTGATTTTATAATAATTTGTAGTTATTTTTTTTAAGTAAAAATAAGCCAATAAAGCGCTAAATAGCTTGTATAATTAAATCATCTTGATGAGGGCTATATGGCATCTTAAGTTAAAGAGAGAGAACATGGGCTTAGCATCCCTAGAAAGGTGGAGTCTAGTCAGTCAGTAAACTGAGCGGGGCGAGAGTGAAAACGTTGATCAAAAAGTCAGAGCGGTCGAACGGGCAGTATTATAAATATTTAAACTGTTAATTGTTTATTGATAGAAAAAGATAGTTAACGTGTTGATCTTGTTGATCATGTGTTGTGTTGTGGTATAATTGTGAATTCAGTGCTGACTCCCTGAATTCGGAGAAATAATGAGTAAATAGGTTAATATGAAATATCCACGGCAGAAACTATAGTTTAATACCTGGGGTACGGTCTGTGTGTTAATTCATTTCAGACTGAGATAGTATTCCCATGACGTCTGTAGACATTTACAGATTGCTATCCTGGTTCTCTACTTCCTCGAACAGAGGCGAAGAGGTAGAGGGGTGGGCTAGAGCCTGTTAACCGCTATGGTTATGTTCCTATCAGTGTATAAAAAAGTTGTGGATTTCCCTTTTGCTGGTATGACGGGGTAATGCGTAATGTCCTTAGGTTCTTCACTTATCAATCTTTATTTTATACCTTTTCCTATTGAGTATTATTCTTGGCCAATCTATTTTGCGTAATGTGATTGAGGCCTAGCGACACCGTCCACGTTGCTCCCGAATCAAGTACCGAAACAATGGACTTAGATTAGTGCTGAGTGTGTTCCGGGAGGATTGAACAATTAGGCCTCCGAGGGGTTGACCCGGGCTTCAGAAGCTAAAACAATCTTTGGCGAGGGAGGCTGATGCACAAGGCAAGGCAGAGGTCGCATAGTTTGGGAGAAGGAGCGCAAAGACAAAGGAAAGAGGAAGAGGAAAAAAGAAAAGAAAAAGGAAAGAAGAAGAAGAGGAGCTAGAAGAAACAGAAGTTTTCGCGATCAGCAAAAAAGTATTAAGATCCCCAAAAGAAAGAAAAAACATAGAAGAGACAGTAAGGAAATTAGACCGATTAATATAAGAGATCAAATTGTCAAGGCAAGAGAACAGAGAAATGTTAGAAAGGAAATAGAAGAAATAAAAGATGAGTTTAAAAAGAAAGAGAAGAAATGGGAGGAAGAAAAGGGTACAATGCTACAGAGGATAGAAACTTTAGAAAAAAAAACAGAGACAACAGAGAAGAAAAATAGGAAAAACAACATAATAATAAGTGGAATTGACGGAGGAAGAGAAGGAAAAGAAGACATTAAAAAAGAAATGAAAAAAGTGATAAAAACGAGAATAAAAGAGTGGCACAAAATTGGGAAGGGAAAAGTACTAGTAGAACTCCAAGACTGGGAAGCGAAGAAAAGAGTTATGAAAAATAAAAAAGAGTTAAGAAAAGAAGAAACAACGAAGAATATTTACATAGATAATGATTTAACAAAGAGGGAGAAAGAGGTCCAGAAAAAATTAAGAGAAATCGCAAAAGAAAAGAGAAGACAGAGAATAAAAGCAATGGTGGGATATGGAAAGATATTTATGGAGGGAAAAACATTCAAATGTAATAAGAAAGACCTGAAACTGAAGGTTTTTCAGGAAAAAAAGGGAGAGTTAAAAGAAAAATGAAGAAGACACAGGCAAATGTACAATGGAAACTGAGAAGACTAATGAAACAAATAAAGATATAAGCAACGGTAAAAAAAAGATACCATTTTGGAATGTAGTGGAATTAGCAAAAAAAGAAGATAATTTCAGGCATCATGTAAAACTTTTTGACATAGTAGGTTTAGTAGAAACATGGATAGAAAAAAAAAGCTGGAAAAAAATAAAAAGAATGTTACCAGCAGACTTTAATTGGGAGTGTCAAGGAGCAAAGAAAGAAAAAAAGAAAGGAAGGGCAACTGGAGGGATAGTCACGGGGGTGAGAAAAGGAATAAGAGAAAAAACCAGGAGGAAAAAGAAATAGAGGGACTCATGGAGAGAAATATTGAAATAGACAAACGATGGTGGAAAATAATGACGATATACAGCAGAGAGATGAAAAAGACAATAAAAAACATAGATAAAACAGTGAAAGACAACACAGAAGAATGCATACTTATAGGTGGAGATTTTAACAGGAGAATTGGGGAAAGTGTCAGAGTGGGCAGGAAAAAGCAGGAAAATAGTTAACGTGTACTTCTGTGGAAAATGCAGTGAACGAACTGAACTTTATTCATTAAAAGAAATACTGCCAACTGTTAGCACAAAAAAACAATGTTGCCATTTATTGAGCTCATGTCAACACTCCCACTAGCTCAATATCATAACAAATAATAAACTAAAACCAAACAAAAACAAAAAGAACTGACTAGAAATTATAAAAGACACATAAAAAAAAGGACAAAGTTAGAACATCTAAAAGTATACAAAAATAACATACTGTAAAAATTCTAATGAACTAGTTGTTTTCTTTATCAATTTTTACATTCATGCCCAAACAATTTTTAACTTCTCCCAAGTCTTTAATTTTAAACATTTCTCCTAGCCTTATTTTCAAACAATTTGTTTCCTTGTCATCATTTCCAAAAATAAAAAAATCATCCACATAAATACAAACTATAGTTTTTAAGTAATTTTCCATTTTTGTGTAAAGACAAGGTTCATATTCTGATTTTTTATATCCAAAATTACGCAATGAACTGTCAACTTTCTCATACCATGATCTGGAGGATTGTTTCAGCCCATAAATAGCCTTTTTGAGCTTCAAAACTTTATTTTTACTATCAGCAATCTTTAAACCTTCGGGTATTTGCATATAAACATTTTCCTTCAGATCACCGTTGAGAAAAGCCGTTGCAACATCTAAATGACAAACATTTAATGACAATTGCTGAGACAAAGCGAACAATAACCTTAATGTTGAGAAACGCACTACCGGAGAAAACGTCTCACCAAAATCAATCCCAGATTTCTGTGTAAAACCTTTCGCCACAAGCCGCGCACGATACCGCACATTTCCCTCATGATCAATCTTTCGCTTAAAAACCCACTTGTTTTTCACAACCGTTTTGCCTCGAGAGTCATTTACCACCTCCCATGCTTCATTATCTGCAAAAGATTGCAACTCCTCTTGCATGGCTGACATCCATTTGTCCCCATCACCTTTAGATAGAGCTTCTTCAACAGTTACTGGATCAAGATCACTATCCACGCACAGGTAAGTTATATAGTCATCAATTTTTTTAGGTTTAGGTACGCGCTGAGACCTTCTTACATTTTCAGACGCATCCACCATGACTTCAGGTAAATATTCATCGTTACTTTGATCACCATGCTCAGAAGAAAAATCGCTAGATATCTCATCTGCTTCACTGGATTCTACCTCTTCTGGAATGTCACCTCCCACTGAAACTGATCTCTCTTGTATTTCACACAAAGATACTTTGGGTTTAACCATGGCTTCCTCTATCACCACGTCTCTACTGACTATGATCTTCTTTTCTTCAGAATCATATAATCTGTAACCCTTGATGTGGTCACTAAAACCAACTAAAATCATTCTTTTTGATTTCTTGTCCCACTTAAGTCTTTTCTCCTTTGGGACTAGTGCCATGGCCTTACTGCCAAAAATTCGTATGCTACTCACATCAGGTTTTCTACCATGCCAAATTTCAAATGGTGTTTTCTCTAGTCCTGATACAGAAGAACGATTTCTTAAATAAACAGCTGTACCCACTGCTTCTGCCCAGAAAAACTTTTCCAACTTTGCATCATACAGCAAACATCGAGCCTTCTCTAGGATAGTACGGTTCATCCTTTCGCTCATGCCATTCTGTTGAGGTGTGTATGCGTTCGTTTGCTGATGTAGAATTCCACTTTTCTTATAGAAATTCCTGAACTCGTTACTGCTAAATTCAGCTCCTTGGTCACTACGGAAAATTTTAATTTTCTTACCTTGTTGATTCTCTGTGTATGCCTTAAATTCCTTGAATTTTTCAAAAGCTTGGCTTTTATGCTTCAAAAAATATATGAAAACCATTCTTGAAAAATCATCTTCAAGAACCATAAAGTATTTTGAGCCTCCTAATAAAGTCACTTCCATTGGACCGCATAAATCGCCATGGATAACTTCTAAAACAGTACTTGCCCTATGTCCTTTGTTCTTAAAGAGCAACCTGGACTGTTTCCCTTCGCAGCATACTTCACATAAATCAAAATCACTTTTTAATAAGGATCCTGTACATTCAAGACCATCAACAAGTCCATTTCTCATAATGTTCAAGTCCTTAAAGTTTAAATGTCCAAACCTTCTGTGCCAAATATCCCCAGAAAATGCCAAACCTGCGACTAAATCAATCTTAGGTTTCACAATATTTAATTTGTACACACTATTCTGCAAACTTGCTATTGCCACTAGCTGATGTTTGTTGTTATAAACTTCACAGCCTTTTTCTTTAAAAATCACCTTATTCCCATTTTTAATAAGTTGGCTGACAGACAGCAAATTAGTCATCACTTTAGGCACATAAAGAACATCACACACCTTTACTATATTCGTTTGATTTTCAACTAGAGTTTCAATTATGATATCGCCTACCAACTCTACAGATAATTTGTTGTTATTTGCCACTGTGATCTCTTTTAAAGGAAAATTATTGTGTACATTCTCTAACCATTCCATTCTAGACGTCATATGAACACTACATCCTGAATCAATATACCAATCCGTACTATTAAAATTTCCGGTTAGAAACACTGCATTAAAAGCCTTTTGTGAACCTTCATTCCTCTGCTTCTCGACATTTTGCGGACATTTGTTCCTGAAATGACCTTTCTTGTTGCACCTGAAGCAAATTATTTCACTTTTGTTTTTGTTTACTTTATGACTCCTATTGCTGTCACTGTCAAAATGACTTTTTGACATCCTCCCGTTGCCATGATTACCAACCGTGCTGAACTTAGCCGCAAATGCGCCACCTGCCTTAGCACGTGCATCGTCCACCAGTTGCATGTCCAATAATCTGGATTTTATGGAATCCGCTGTGACATCAATACCGGCGTGTTCGATTGCTATAACCATCGGTTCAAATTTATCTGTTAACCCAGCAAGCATAAGACTGCCTATCAACTCCTGACTTAATTTAAAACCACTTCTTTCAAGTTTCTGAGAAGTATCGATGATTTGGTTGATATAATACTCCATTGAATCACAATTTTCAAGCCTCAGGGATATTAATTTTCTTAACAAACCAATCTTACGTGCAAATCCGGAATCTTTATAAAGTCTCTTTAACTTGTCCCACACATCACTTGCTGTTTTTGAATCTTTCACGTGAATAAACAACGACGGGTCCAAGGTCAAAATTAGTTTCGCTTTTGCCTTGCTCACTAAAACGTTATCTGTCTCTGAACCATCGACACACTTCGTTAGCCCTTTCAAGACAAATACATTTTCCATCGCGAATGCCCAATCTGCATAATTCTCGCGTCCCATCAACTTTGGAGCACTGTTGAGATAATTCACTGCCATTTTAACCTTGACCTTCCACACGCAATACTTTTCAATTACAAATTGAAAAACTGTATTCAGCTACACGTCTGAACTATGGGAAATCCGGCTGGATTCTAGGTGCTTTTGAACGCCTCTGGGCCCATAACCTGTCAGAGTGGGCAGGAAAAAGCAGGAAAATAGTTAACGTGTACTTCTGTGGAAAATGCAGTAAACGAACTGAACTTTATTCATTAAAAGATATACTGCCAACTGTTAGCACAAAAAAACAATGTTGCCATTTATTGAGCTCATGTCAACAGAAAGAGGAGCGAGAAACTGGGAGCAAGAAAAAGGAGATGGAAAAAAGAAAACCAAAGACAAAAAAGAAAATGTGGAGGGAAAAAATTGATGGAATGGTTAGAAGAAAAGGGATGGGAAATACTAAATGGTAATAAACAAGGGGATGAAGAAGGAGAGTGGACGTATGTAGACAGTAGGGAGGAGTTGGTGATAGACTACGGAATAACAAATGAAGAGGCGTAGGGAAAAGTAGAGAACTTTAAAATAGGAGACAGGATAGAGTCAGACCACCTTCCAATAGAAATAAGCCTAGAAGGCAGAAATAGCAAACAGAAGAAAAAAAGAAGACAAAAGTAGAGCAGAAGAAGATAATAATTAAAGTGTAGAACGAGCAAGGCGTGAAAGAATACAGGAAAAAGCTGAAAAACGTCAAATTCGAAGGGCAAGAGATAGAGAAGATGAAAGTGGAATTAAAAGAAATACTAGAAAAAGCAACGACAACAACAGAAGTAAGCGGTAAAAGAAAAAAAGCAGAAAAAAGAAATGAATGGTGGGATAAAGAATGCTACCAGCTAAAGAAAAAAGCCACAAAAGCGCTAAGGGAATTCAAAAGAAATCAAGTAAATAGAAGAGTCTTCTTAGAAGCAAAAAGAAAATACAGAAAAAGATGTATAGAAAATAAGAAACAGAAAAGAGAAGAAGAAGATAAAGAAATAAAAGCTATTAAAACAGAAAGAGAGTGTGGAAGTACATAAACAGAGAAAGATTAAGAAAAGAAGCGGCGAGTGAAGAGATAACAATAAAAGAATGGGAAGAGTTTTTCAAAGAACTGCTGGAAGGAGAAAGAGAAGTAGATATAGAAGAACCAGCGATGCAAACGGACCAGACAGCACCAGTAGGAACAGAAATTACACGGGAGGAGGTAGAGAGACAGATAAAGAAGCTGAAGAAGAAGAAGGCATCGGGGAGGGATGGAATACAGAATGAACACTGGATGTATGGGACGAAAGGTGTGATAGACATATTGGTAGAGGTTATGAATGGAGTGTGGAGAGGAGAGAGATTCCCGACAGGTTGGAGAAAAGACATAATCTGCCCTATCCACAAAAAAGGAGATAAAAATAGAGTAGAAAACTACAGAGGAATAACTCTCCTTAACACAGGGTATAAATTGGATGCGTCAGTACTGAATGAAAGGCTGAGAAAAAAGATAGAGGAAAAGAAGGCAATACCTGACAACCAAGCGGGATTTAGAGAAGGCAGGAGAACTATGGATAATGTATACATCCTAGACCACTTAGCAAATAACGAGATGAAAAAAAAGGGAGAAAACCTGTATACACTTTTCATAGATTTTAGAGCTTTTCATAGTTTGATAAGGTCGATAGAAAGAAAATGTGTGAAAGTATGAGAAAAAGAGGAGTAAGCGAGTGGCTAGTGAGAAAGGTAGAAGAGATCTATGTAAAAACAAAAAGCAAAGTGAGAGCAGGGGAGAAAGAGAGTGAGTGGTTTGTAACGTCTAAAAGGGTGAGACAAGGGTGTCCTCTTAGCCCCTTGTTGTTTACAACCTACATGGCGGATATGGAAGAAATGTTTAGAAAGGCGCAAGCTGGGGGATGTGTGATTGGAAGAGAAAAAGTGTGGAGTCTAGCGGGCCGGATTTAAATTTGTGCCGCCCTGGGGCACTGAAGAAAATGCCGCCCTATGACTTAAATTTTATTTTAATAGTTTTGATATCTTATTTTTTAAGAATTAGAATAACTAATTGATTGCAGGAAATTTATTATGTATTATACATAATGTTTTATTTATATTTATTTTTTATTTACTCATATATTATATATTATTTATTATGTACTATAGTAATATAAAAAAATATTTATATTTTTCTTAGAATTATAAATTTTGCACTAAGAACGACTTATACTAGTATTGCATAATTTTTTTCACAGTCAAACTCGACAGTTGATTTGATTCAAAAATATAAAATTGTTCTTTTTAATTAAAATTAATTAGTGTTATTGGATAATTCTCCACTTTTAGAAAAATTCATTAATCAATAAAAGTTTCTGTTATCAAAAAGACATACATAACTTGAAAACATTTTTAATTCTTTAAAAAAACTACATAAATTTATCAATTCCAAAAAATAAAAATAGCAACTTTAATTTTTTCAAACCTTTATGAAAATAAATTAATTAAAATATTTGAATAGTTTTTACTTAAATTTCCTATATTATAATACACAAAATTTTAATGTGCTACATAATACTTGAATTATATTTCTTGAAAGATAAAATATTTATTTAAAAGAATTTGTTAATTATATATTGTATAGAAATTTTTTTCTCACTTTCCAAATTTTGCCGCCCTGGGCACTAGCCCCGACGGCCCCTAGTATAAATCCAACACTGACTGTCAAGCGTTTGCAGATGATGTGGTATTAATAGCAAAAAGCAAAAGGGAGATGGGAGAAATGATGACGAACCTAAAAAAGTATGTGAGGAAAAAAAAGCTAGAAGTGAATGTAAATAAAACAAAGATGGTGGTGTTCAACAAAAAGAAGAGGAAAGAAGAAAAGAATGATTGGGAATGGGAGGGAGTGAAAATAGAGAGAGTAAAAGCGTTCAAGTATTTAGGGTATACGTTTAATGAAAGAGCTACGAACAAAGCGCATGTCAGAGAGTTGGCAAGGAAAGCAAACAAGATAGTGGGATGTGTATGGGGAATAGGAGAGAGGAAGTGGGGAGGGGATTTTAAAAGGAGAATAATGATGTTTGAGAGCTTGGTAGAGAGCGTATTGATGTATGGGGCAGAAATTTGAGGGTGGAAAGAACAAGAGGAAATAGAGAGAGTACAAGAGAAGTATTTGAGGTAGGTCCTAGGGGTGGACAGAGAAACCCCTGGGTATATAGTAAGAGAAGAATGTAAGAGAAACAAGCTGAGAGTGAAAGCGGGGAAAAGAGCGACTAAGTTTGAGGATAGAATGAATGGAAGGCAAGAATGTAGAATATTGAACGAATGTTAGAGAGAAAAGAAAAAAAATTTGGAGTTAAACGAGAGAGAAAAATATTACAGAAGAAATGGGTATTCAAGTAAAGAAGTGGAAAGATTAAGAAGAGAAGGCAAGTGGATGAACGCAAAAACGAGCGAAAGAGACAGGGAAGTAGATAAGCAAGAAAGAAGAAAAAAATCAAAGAATCCAGGAACAACAAGAATTATGAGAAATGTATGACAGAGGAGATCCCAGTGTACCTGGGAGGAGAAAGTGCGAAAGAGAGGAAAATAATAGCGAGGTTCAGGTGCGGAAATGAGGAGAAAGAGAATAGGTATTGGATGGAAAAGGAAGAAAGACTGTGCAAAATCTGTTATGAGGAAAGAGAGACAATAGAGCACATGTGGAATAAATGCAGTGAGATGAGAGCGAGAGAAAGAGCGAGAGAAAGAGCAGAAAGAAAAGAAATACTGAAAGAAAATGATGTGGAGATAAAGTGGATGAAAGAAGTATGGGAGAAAAGGAAAATGAAGGACAAAGGAAGAACAGGGAGGGTAGAATAGAAAATGATATAAAATGAAATGTTAGAATATTTAAGCCGGTATAGGCAATAATAAATTTATTATTAGTAAGTACCGAAACAATGAAGACATCATTGAGAACACGATGCTAAAGAAAAGGGGTGAAGATTGAGTCAATCGAGTCAATCGCTTGTTTAATTAAATCATCTCGATGAGGGCCATATGGCATCTTAAGTAAAAGAGGAAGAACATCGGCTTAGCATCCCTGGAAAGGTGGTGGTAGAGGCCAATCAGTAAAAAACTGAGCCGGGCGTCAGAGCAGTCAGACGGGCAGTATTATGAATATTTACAGTTAACAATTGTTAATTGTTTATTGAAAGAGAAAGATAGTTAACGTGTTGATCATATGTGTTTTGTGGTATAATGTGAATTCAGTGCTGTCTCCCTGAATTCGGTGGAATAATGTGAATTCAGTGCTGTCTCCCTGAATTCGGTGGATTAATACAAATTCAGTGCTGTCTCCCTGAATTTGGAGGAATAATGTGAATTCAGTGCTGTCTCCCTGAATTCGGTGGATTAATGTAAATTCAGTGCTGTCTCCTTGAATTTGGAGGAATTATGTGAATTCAGTGCTGTCTCCCTGAATTCGGTGGATTAATGTAAATTCAGTGCTGTCTCCCTGAATTTGGAGGAATTATGTGAATTCAGTGCTGTCTCCCTGAATTCGGTGGATTAATGTAAATTCAGTGCTGTCTCCCTGAATTTGGAGGAATAATGTGAATTCAGTGCTGTCTCCCTGAATTCGGTGAAATATTGTGAAATCAGTGCTGTGCATTCGGAGGAATAATGAGGTACCGAAACAATGAAGACATCATTGAGAACACGATGCTAAAGAAAAGGGGTGAAGATTGAGTCAATCGAGTCCATGGAGTGGTTGTCAAAGTCCAATGAGCCTTGTGATGTCTTCCACAATCAGTTCGAGAGGAAGAGAATCCTGCGAGGGGGAGAAAAGCCCCCGGTGAGTTACTGTACAGGTATTATTGAAAGGTACATTATGTGTAAATATGTTTCATGTGTTGCCCAATCGATCCGTCTGACTGCTCAAGCGTTTTTCTAACAATGAATATAGAGGGGTGAGTTGAAGTAGATTGTTGATGATAATGTAGCTGGCTGTTGCTATTCTGTACACTGTTTTTGAGTGAATAATTAAGGCTAATAATCGTAGAACATAGACATCTTGACAAATTTATTATGGAGAAAGAGTTAACTGTTATTTAATTCAATTTAATTGTTAAAATTTGGCAAAACGCAAATTTAGAATAAAAAGTCTTACAATTATAGTAAAATTACTTATATAAAATAACTATTTTATAAATAACAATTATAAATTTTATGTAACAAACATTTTTTGGATAAATTTGACATCACACAAATTTTACCACAAATGACACGGATATGTTTTACAAGGTTCCGAATACAGTCGTTCTGATGCGAGATAAAGCGACCCTTAGTAAACAGTGCGAATGCAACACGTAACGCATAACACTATATATTTTTTCTGTTTTATTGCATAATTCTAGCATTTCCATCTCCGCCGTTAGTACTTTGTAAAGATTGTATGTTGCAATGATATTTTGCTTTTCTGTATCGGTTTTAATAGTTTTTTCACGTGCCCATTACATTTGTGACGCTATGCTATTTATAGTTATAATTATTTTTTTTATAACACTATTTTTTTTGTTTTTTATAAAATTGTAGCATACATCTGTGCCGTTAATACTATGTATAAATTGTATTTTTATAGTTTTAACTTATATTTTTGTTATTTAATTTACTTTCACCATTTAATGCCATTTATATCTTTATAGGGTTTTACTTAACATTTTGATTATGTACTTTTAGCATTTATATTATTTTGTGCCTGATAACTACTTTATTTTTATGGCTTTTTTACTTAGCATTTCTGTAACTTTATCTGTATGGCTATAATTAATTTTATTCGATTTTGTAAACACTTCTTTACTATAGATTTAACACCCCCCCCCACATTTACAAATAAATTTCAAGAGCGTAGTGAGTCATTGCTGTTATGGGCTATTGTTTACAAAACAGAACTCCATGATAGCATTAAATTGTTTTGTGTATTGTATTATTGTTAATGGTGTGTTAACATCTAGCTAACGCACTACTTTTAATTGTACTTGTGTCAATATATATATAAATTTTTTGGAATGGTTCCGAAGCAAGAGGAATCGAAATGCAGGTGGCGCCACTAGAATGTTACCGGCCGTTTCCATTACAAATTACATTCTATCAAAGACAGGGTATTGGATGAGCTTGTCAAATGAACGCCTATATTAATGGCTTCCTTTTAATATAACATTTTTAAAAATATTAGTGTTTTAGTTCAATTTGACGTTATCAAAAATGTCGGTTTTCTCGAAGTGCTGCCGCTCTTTCTCGGTTTTTTCCTGTTACGATTCACTGGAATCTTATAGATGCCGTTTATGCAACTTTGAAACAAATGAAAAAATTGTTTATTTTATTCACAATTGTGAGTTTTTAGATGTTTTGGATGAAGCCTCTTTCGAAAAATGTCAACGTTGCAGAGTGGGTAGCTTTTCATATGTGTGGAGATACTTTCACAAAAGAAAGTGTAATTTTATAGAACATAAATCATCTGTAACAACTAATACGGAAAATGGAAACAGTATTATTACAACGACTAGCCAAACAAATAAACCTAAACAATTTGCTACTTGTTTTGAATGTGATCAATGTAAATATACAAGTATACATAGATTCCAGTTGAAAAGACATATTTATCTGAAACATAAGCCCAATGAAATTAAGGAATGGTTTAAATGTGATCGATGTTTGTTTAAAACCATTTATAAACCATATTTTACAAAGCATCAAAAATTAAAACATTCTCCATTAACATTTCAAAAACATATAGACAGCAAGCCCTCTTTACCAAAATTGCAAAAAATTGCAAGAGAAATGCTTGGTAATTTTAAAACGACCGAAAAAAATGCGCGCTTAAAAAAACATAAAATTAATCTTTCAAAAAAATTACAGCAAAAATACAAATGCGATGAATGCGAATATTCAACTTTTTATAAAGGAAATCTAAACAAACATATAAATGCAAAACATCTTTCAAAAGAATTACAACAAAAATTCCAATGCGATCAGTGTGAATTTAAAACTCTTAGAAAAGAGAATTTGAAAAAACATATAAATGCAAAGCATCTTTCAAAAGAATTACAACAAAAATTTCAATGCGATCAGTGTGAATATAAAGCCCTTTCAAATGAGCATTTGAAAAATCATATGAATGCAAAGCATCTTTCAAAAAATTTACAACAAAAATTCCAATGCGACCAGTGTGCATATACAACTTTTTATAAAGGAAACCTGAAGACACATATAAATGCGAAACATCTCTCAAGCGAACAAAAGAAATTCCAATGCGATCAGTGTGAATTTAAAACTCTTAGAAAAGACCTTTTGAAAAATTATATAAATGCAAAGCATCTTTCAAAAGAATTACAACGAATATTCCAATGCGATCAGTGTGAATATAAAACTCTTAGAAAAGAGCATTTGGAAAATCATATAAATGCAAAGCATCTTTCAAAAGAATTACAACAAAAATTCCAATGTGATCAGTGTGAATATAAAACTTTTTATAGAAGTCATCTAAACAGACATGAAAATGCAAAGCATCTTTCAAAAGAATTACAACAAAAATTCCAATGCGATCAGTGTGAATATAAAACATTTTATAGAAGTCATCTAAACAGACATGAAAATGCAAAGCATCTTTCAAAAGAATTACAACAAAAATTCCAATGCGATTAGTGTGAATTTAAAACTCTTAGAAAAGAGAATTTGAAAAAACATATAAATGCAAAGCATCTTTCAAAAGAATTACAACAAAAATTTCAATGCGATCAGTGTGAATATAAAGCCCTTTCAAATGAGCATTTGAAAAATCATATAAATGCAAAGCATCTTTCAAAAAATTTACAACAAAAATTCCAATGCGACCAGTGTGCATATACAACTTTTTATAAAGGAAACCTGAAGACACATATGTTAACTGGTATGACATCATCAACCATGTCTACTTATCAGTGGCGCCATTTAGACGGCCCAACAGCAGATAAGGCGCGGAGCAGCTAGAGAGGAACCGAGGAACCACCGAGTCAGCAGAAATCGAGGAAATTGGAATCAAGGGAAAACACGTCATTCTAGATCGAGCCGTGGAATTAGAAACAAGGATAATTAATCTTATAAATTGTTTAATGCTTAATTGTATTCTCTTTATAATAAACTTATTTAAATAGATTATATCAGAAGTGGTTAAAAAACCTGTGCGCCAAAAATTGTTATTTTTTTTAGTTCAGACATTCTGGACTTTCCGGGAAGTGTGAAAGTGTTTTTTTTCTTTTTTTTAGTTTTTCGGTTTTGTGTGTGCTAACACTATTTTATAGGATGGCCGAGGGTTATCGCAGTACACCTGCAAGTAACTCTGAGCGCAGTTACACTCCACCATTAGTTGGCTTGACACCCCTTCGCCAATCTGTGGAACAGCATCAGGTCAGAGGTGGATGCAGAGCGGGCGAAAGGCATCATTTTCAGCTTTTTCAAGGTGAAGATATTCCCGTCGCATCTAGCCGTAGCATGTCAGCTTCGTGGAAAGATGCATCCGACGATGCTGTAATTATTCGAGCAGCGCGTACACACCCGCCGTTGGCTCCTGTAAGTAACTTTATCAATCTTGTTCCGGAATTTAATCCGGCAGTGGGACAAATTCAAGAGTGGCTAACTAAAGTGGATGAATGGGCCGACATTTTAAAGTGGTCGGACGCCGAAACTTGTTGCTATGCATTGCCCAAGTTAGCCGGTGCTGCGAAAACATTTTACAATACAATGCCTCACATTCCGCGATTGTGGATAGAATGAAAAACATTTTGCGCCAAACTTTTCTTCCTACGCGCGATATTCACCGCCTTCTTGTCGAAATGGTAAATTATACGGCAAAATCGGCGCCATCGTACTATGAATATTCATTCCAAAAATTAGGACTCATTCAAAAATTAAACTTAAATTTTACTGATAAAGACATTATCCAATTGATTTTGGGCGGAATCGAAGACACGCAAATCAAGTTCGCCGCAAGTGCCGCAAATATTTTAAATCCTGGACAATTGGCGACGTATTTACAAGTTTTTGATAGTGTTGCTCCACTTGACAAAGTACCGGTCAACAAACATATGCCAAATTTGAATAATAATTTGAAATCCCTAACTAAACCTTCTCGTCAGTTTCGATATGCATTCGCTTGTTTCTATTGCAAGAAAGAGGGCCATAAACGCGCTGATTGCCCTTCATTGAAATCTAGAGAACAAAAAAATTCCCTCCCGTTTGAGCGCTCAAACAAAACCCTTGCGATTGAATACCCCTCGCCTAACAATAAAAATGTACATTTTCTCACTTCTACAGATAATGCCTTTCTTAAGAAAGTTCAAATAAACAAAAACTATTATACAGGGTATATTGATTTAGGAAGTGATGTGTCTCTCATGTCTACCAAATTGGCAAACACTTTAGACTTACCAATAACTGAAATACCAGTGGTAAAATTGCATCATTTAGGCGATCAGGTAACTGAAACACAACTGCAAACGTCAGCTGTTATCACTCTTGATGCGGTCACAACTCACAATGCCTCTCGATTTTTATGTCCTAGATAAATGTCTCCCTTTTGCCGATCTTCTTATTGGCCGGAATTTTTCCGAAAATTCTCATGTATACTATGAAAAAGCTCTGCAAGGTATTTAGTTTTCTCTTCAATCAATGAAAGTAAATACACTTTTAGCGGGAACGGTAGATAATACTGTTGAAAGTCAAATTCACCAATTAATAACTGAATTTGACCCTTGCTTCGCTAAGGACAATGTTGCTGATGTTGGTGCTTGTCAATTGGCAATGAAAATTGAATTAACCTCTGATAAACCAGTGAATCGCAAACCCTACAGGTTAGCTCTCGTAGAAAAAGAGGCTTGTCAGCAGTTAGTCAATGAACTTTTAGCAGCAAATATTATCAGACCTTCTACTTCTGCTTACAGTAGCCCTGGCCTTTTAATTAAAAAACCGAATGGGCAATATCGTCTCTGTATTGACTATCGTCAGTTAAATTCAATAACTGTTCCTCAAATTTTCCCGTTACCGATAATTGAAGATTTGATCGATCGTTTGGCGGGATATTCCTATTATACCAAACTAGATTTGGCATCTGGGTATTATCAATTTCATCTTACTGAGGATTCTATTCCTAAAACTGCTTTTTGCACTAGTGATGGTTTGTTTGAGTTTCTAAGAGTGCCTTTTGGTTTACGTAATGCCGTTGCTTTTTTTCAAAAATCAATAAGTCACATTGTAGAACCTTTGAAAGACAAAATTATAGTTTACATGGACGACATTGTCGTCCCTTCTCATACAATCTTTGAAGGACTGCATCTTTTAAAACAAGTTTTACATCTTTTCCGACAATACAATCTCAAATTACGCCTTAATAAATGTCAATTTTTTTTAACTTCTATTACATATCTAGGTTTTGACATCGGTTACAATGAAATTCGACCAAATAAAACTAAAATTGAAGCAGTTGACAAGTTTCCAGTCCCTACTACTCTTACTCAACTTCGCCAATTTTTAGGTCTCACGTCGTACTTCCGTAAATTTGTTCATAACTTTGCTCTCAAAACCCGCTCTTTGACAAACTTGTTGAGATCCAATGTTCCCTGGGTTTGGGGATCTGAACAACAGATTGCGTTTGACAATCTTAAAACTGTCTTAATTAATAAACCAATATTGTCTTTTTTCCATCCTCACCGCAAAACTCTTTTGTACACTGATGCTTCTACTCATGGCTTTGGGGCTGTTTTAATTCAAATAGTGGACGGAAAGGAGCAACCTGTTGCTTATTACAGCTGTCAAACTAGCCCAGCTGAGTCGCGATATCACTCTTTTGAATTGGAAACGTTAGCAGTCATCAAAGCTGTTAAAAGATTTCGGCACTATTTGTTAGGGAACCCATTTACCCTTGTTACTGACTGCAATGCTTTAAGAAATGCTCTCTCCAAGAAGGAGTTAAATGCTCGTATTGCTCGTTGGGTTCTCTCACTGCAGGAATTCACATTTACAACAATCCACAAATCTGGTGTCACTTTAGCATTTGTCGATGCTTTAAGTCGCAATCCATTACCGAGTCCCGTATACAACGTTCAAGTTTTAATTTCTACTCCAGATTGGATTTCTGCGGTTCAAACCTCTGATAAATCGCTAATGGAATTAACTAGAATTATCATTTCTGGAGAACGTCATAAATATCCCGCAATTTTTCACGATTATTTTGTGAAAGGTGGTAGACTTTACTTTAACACACTGGAAGGTCAAAAATTAGTCATTCCACCTGCCTGTCGTTGGCAACTTTTGCGCATTTTTCATGATGATTTGGGGCATTTTTCTTTTGACAAAACATACTCTTCTATTAAAACCCTGTTTTGGTTTCCCAAAATGCGTCGTTTCATCCACAAATACATTAGAGCTTGTATTCCTTGTACGTACCACAAACTAAAAGGGGGCAAACAACCGGGATATTTACATCCTATCAATAAAGTCGCACTGCCATTCCATACTATCCATCTTGATCACCTGGGGCCCTTTCCTGAAGCGCCAGATGGCTCCAAATATATTTTTGCTGTTATAGACGCCTTTACCAAGTTTATCATTCTTCGGCCGGTCTCCAATACTCAATCTATTCATGCTATCCGAGTTCTCCAAGAAATTATTGCTGTGTTTGGGGTCCCAAGCAGATTAATATGTGATGCTGCTACGTCCTTTACTTCACAAAAATTTAAATCTTTTTGCTCGTCGATTGGTACCCGGCAGTTTATCAATACTATCGGTATGCCTCGAGGTAATGGGCAAATCGAACGTTATAATCGCACTATTCTTGAAAATCTCTCAACTTCCTGCGCCGACTCACCATCTTCCTGGCCAACAAAATTACAAAATGTTCAACTCGCTTTGAACAATACATTAAATCAATCATTGAATTTGTCTCCTCAGAATCTACTGATGGGCTATAAAGCACACACACCCGGCACTCTTTTATTAACTGCCGATCTTGACAAACAAACTTGTGATGTGACTAAACTTCGTGCCGCGGCTTCTGCCCGTCTTTCAAAGCAGCAACAATATAATAAATCTAAATTTGATTTGAAACGCACAAAGCCTTCTGTGTATAACATTGGTGATTTGGTCGTCGTTAAAATTGCAAGTATAATCACTCAAGGTGAAAGTAAGAAACTCTTAGCAAAGTGGAAAGGTCCGTTTAAAATCTCAAAATGTTTGCCTAGAGATCGCTATGAAGTGACGGAACTGAAAACCTTACAACCATCTCGCAAATATACAGGTGTTTATGCTGTTGAACATATTAAACCTTGGTTTTTGTGTAATTTTGACTCAGAGGAATCCGATAGTTAGTTAAGAGTTAAACAAAAAAAAATGTTTTTTCAGGAACATACTTGTTGTTTTGTCTGTGTCAGGATCCCTTGTGATGCCTGTGTCAGAAATCGGAGCTCTTTGTCAGGATCACTTGTGGTGCCTGTGTTCAGGATCCCTTGTGGTGCCTGTGTCAGAAATTGGAGGTCATTGTCAGGATCCCCTGTGGTGCCTGTGTTCAGGATCCCTTGTGGTGCCTGTGTCAGAAATTGGAGGTCATTGTCAGGATCCCCTGTGATGCCTGTGTTCAGGATCCCTTGTGGTGCCTGTGTAAAATTAATGTTGAACGTTTTGTTTTTTCTTTTTTTTGTTATTTTGTTCTTTGTTTTTTTTTGTTGTTTTTTTTCGGCACTTCTTTTTTCTACTCAATTTTATTTTTGTATTAGTTTTCCCCTGGTTCTGTTGTAGTCAGGAGCACGCACTCGTGTGCCTGTGTTCCTCTCTGTTTCAGATTTCTGTGCTGTCGTGGACGCCAGCTTGTCAGAATGGCCGTGTTAACTGGTATGACATCATCAACCATGTCTACTTATCAGTGGCGCCATTTAGACGGCCCAACAGCAGATAAGGCGCGGAGCAGCTAGAGAGGAACCGAGGAACCACCGAGTCAGCAGAAATCGAGGAAATTGGAATCAAGGGAAAACACGTCATTCTAGATCGAGCCGTGGAATTAGAAACAAGGATAATTAATCTTATAAATTGTTTAATGCTTAATTGTATTCTCTTTATAATAAACTTATTTAAATAGATTATACATATAAATGCGAAACATCTCTCAAGCGAACAAAAGAAATTCCAATGCGATCAGAGTGAATTTAAAACTCTTAGAAAAGACCTTTTGAAAAATTATATAAATGCAAAGCATCTTTCAAAAGAATTACAACGAATATTCCAATGCGATCAGTGTGAATATAAAACTCTTAGAAAAGAGCATTTGAAAAATCATATAAATGCAAAGCATCTTTCAAAAGAATTACAACAAAAATTCCAATGTGATCAGTGTGAATATAAAACTTTTTATAGAAGTCATCTAAACAGACATGAAAATGCAAAGCATCTTTCAAAAGAATTACAACAAAAATTCCAATGCGATCAGTGTGAATATAAAACATTTTATAGAAGTCATCTAAACAGACATGAAAATGCAAAGCATCTTTCAAAAGAATTACAACAAAAATTCCAATGCGATCAGTGTGAATATAAAACATTTTATAGAAGTCATCTAAACAGACATGAAAATGCAAAGCATCTTTCAAAAGAATTACAACGAATATTCCAATGCGATCAGTGTGAATATAAAACTCTTAGAAAAGACCTTTTGAAAAATCATATAAATGCAAAGCATCTTTCAAAAGAATTACAACAAAAATTCCAATGTGATCAGTGTGAATACAAAACTCTTAGAAAAGACCTTTTGAAAAATCATATAAATGCAAAGCATCTTTCAAAAGAATTACAACGAATATTCCAATGCGATCAGTGTGCATTTACAACTATTTTTAAAGCAAACCTGAAGACACATATAAATGCGAAACATCTCTCAAGCGAACAAAAGAAATTCCAATGCGATCAGTGTGAATTTAAAACTTTTAGAAAAGAGTATTTGAAAAATCATATAAATGCAAAGCATCTTTCAAAAGATTTACAACAAAAATTCTAATGTGATCAGTGTGAATATAAAACTTTTTATAAAAATAATCTAAACAGACATGAAAATGCAAAGCATCTTTCAAGCAAATTACAACAGAAATTCTAATGTGATACACAACTCTTTATAAAGAACTTTTAAATCAACATAAAAATGCAAAGCATCTTTCAAAAAAATTACAACAAAAATTCGTTCAGTGTGAATATAAATCTTTTTATAAAAGAAACGTGAAGAAACATATAAATGCAAAACATTTTTCAAGCGAACTACAACTCAAATTTTAATGCAATCAATGCATTAAAATTAATATGGAACTATAAAATTGAATGATGAATAAATCTATTGTAGATTCTGATGACTTAAAATATTTTAATTTTAGAAATTAAAAGGATAATTGAAATTATATAAATTTTTAACCCTATTCATATTGAAAATCAAGAATAAGAAATAAGGCACCTTTCAAGCGAACTGCATCCAAAATGTCTCCGCGATCAATGTGAAGATACAAGTAATCATAAAGTTATGAAACATGTTCCAAGCGAATTACAACAGAAATTTTTATAAATATCTCATTGAAACACATGAAAAGAAGCACTTTCTGCGTGAATTACAGCAAAGATTCTAATGCCATCAGTGTGAATTTTCAACTATTTTTGAACATCACTTAAATATCTTGAGAAAATTATAACAAGTTTCAATGTGATTAGTATAAATGTACAATAAATTATAACACTAAGACTTTTTTTTTTACATAATGAATAATTGTTCATATCTCATCAATGTTAGTTGTTACTTACTACAATAATGGATCCAGAAGATCATAGAATAGGTGAGATTTTACCATAAACTCTCAGGAATCCTAAACTGTTAAAACAACACCTGAATTTGCAATTTCAAACTATCCGTTAATTAACAATTAATTTAATCAAGCGCTTTGTTAAAATATTCATAGACAAACATTTATAAGTTAACTATTATAGACTATATTCATAGTGGTAGCTTGAGATCAAGATTGATCTTGGACTTGAGCAAAGACTCCGGCAATGTTCGGGAAAGCGTTTGCATGCGTTTTGAAATCGATTTATCGCTGATTCCGTCTTAAGCAAAGACTTCGGCAATGCTCGGCAAATAAGGCGTTGCTCTAGAGCGACTTTGCTTGAGCAAAGACTCCGGCAATGCTCGGAAGAAATCGTTTGCGTTTGCGTTGCCGCAGTAATAAGTGAAGTGATTTTGGTGTTGTTAGGTTTGCAATATGACAATTTTGACGCACCGCAGTCGATGGCCTCGGCCTGTCCACTTCCATTTGACATTTCCAATTTACATTACATAGAGGAAGTATAAAAAAAAAATTGAAGCGTGGTTAAATATTTTTGTCAACAATGGCTAGTGGTGAGTACGCATATACTTGATGATCGCTATGTATAAAATCTGCATTATAGGTGATGAAACATATTATACCGAAAATAAAAAAATGTTGTTGGCGTCCCTCGTGGAAAACAACAAACTTGTTGCAATTGTCCATGCACTGCGATACGTACCGTCTAGTGCCTTCACTTTCAACTGCATAAATAATTGCCTCTAGAGAGGTTCCAACCAACAGCAAAGCAGAAATAAGTAGACGCAGACGACGCTTCGTCAACGTGACAGTAGAAGTATTTTGCCTAGTCTTTTAAAATTTTTATACTCCCCTCCAAGGTGAACAGGAAACTTATTTACAGAAAAGAAAAACATATATAATAATTGATAGGTATTTGTGTTTATTTCGATTTCAACTTCAAACTTTTGTTTGTTTACAGCTTCCTCCTGTTTCTCTATTTGCTTAAAGCCTAACTTCAACTATTCCTAGGAAAGATTTTGTTTTAGTTAAGAAGGGGAAGTTGTGGTTTTGCAACCTGCTCCAAGATGAGGGAACGACTTTAACATGGGTCTGACAGTGGACATTTTGCACTTGTGCTCGAATATTCTATGAAGATTCCTATTAGCACGACATTTCTGTACCAATAGGTCTTTATTCCACAATAAAATAGATGTGTACCCAAATTTACGTATTTTAATTGCTTATGTATAAGAAACAAAGACATGCGGTGTAATTTGTCGACTAACAGGTTGGATATTAATCTCTGGTTATCGAGTGTAGTAAATGTATGGTGATATGGTAATAAGTGGAACATTATTAAAATATTTAGGTTTCTGTGTGATTGGGAAATAATGTAATCTATTAGTGGAGCGTCGTCAGTAATCAGTTTTTATTCATACAATGTACCTGAGTCTATACATAGTAAATAGCTGGTCAATAACCATCAATTGAATTTCATATAAACACATCAAACATGTCACTTTGCAAGATTATATGCAGTTATTACTTGAACGTTTAACGAAAAAAAACCCTTTCGGTTGCGAAAGACTTCTGCATTGTCGCCTCCTGGACTTGCAATAGCAATATGGGTGCAGTCCACACAGCCAGCTACACCGGGAAAGCCAGCGATAGCGTGAAACCTCCGAATATTGCTGCGCTGCTCTGCTACGTTTTGTGGCAACTTTACATACTGTCCCAATTGCGCCGCAATAGTTTCAGATACTCTTTTTACCATACGTGAAACCGTCGGCTGGCTAATACCACGTAGATCACCGGCCACCATCTATCGAAAAATATAATAGCAATTGTTAGAGTTATTATTATTAGGATTTCCTTTTTCCACTTTTACCTAAAAATTGACAGTTGCATAAAAGCGTAAACAGGTTAATAATTGAATTATCGGTTCAATCGGCAACCCCCTGGAGTTTGGTGTAAGCAATGGTATTTCTACGAGAGGCAACAACACATTCACTACACTGTCTTTTGTGAATCTGTAGCGCCGCTAAAATTCAAAAGTGGAAAACAATGCCAATGGGTTTGCAGCATCCCGCACATATCGTTTTGGCACTCTCATGTTATTTTCATTGTCTAATATGTCAAACATCTCCACAAACTCGTCCAACATGTAAATATTCATTGTTATGACATGTAACACATAACCCTATTTTCCGTATTTTCAATCGTCAAACAATGACATATAACAATATAACCTACAAATGGCGTCTCAAGACAAGTCGGCCCTTTGCTTGAGTCCGACTCAGTGCGGACCCAGTGCGCTTGCTCATTAAGCCAAAACCGCCCAAAAATCGCCCTTCTTCACACCGTAATTTGATATTTAAATCTTGAGATTTGTCTGTGATACTCGTCCTTGCTCAAGACCGATCTCAGTCTCAAGATTTGAATATCATATTTCACGAGCATTGCCGAAGTCCTTGCTTGAGACGGAATCAGCGATAAATCGATTTCAAAACGCATGCAAACGCTTTTCCGAACATTGCCGGAGTCTGTGCTGAAGTCCGACTCACAAGGTCGATCTCAAGCTACCACTATGAATATCGGCATATGAGCTTACTTAATTATATATTACTACTGCTCCTTAAATTGAATTTACATATTCTGTAATATATTTTCATTTCTTCAATTATTAAACGTTCAAATTCAAACTATTTGATAAACATTTTTTTTTATAAATTATAAATTACTGCCAATGCAAATTTTAATATTCCACAACAATAATAATTAATAAATTTCACTTAACATTATGCATCATATTAAATCTTTCAATTATTTTTATTAAACTTCTAAATTCAAATTATTATTAATGAATGATAATAATTGATTAATTAATTTCTGCAAGTACACTATTTCATATAGTATAACAATAATAATAATATGGCAACTAAAATATCATAAACATTTTAGTACCAATTAGACAATAATTAACAACATTAACGTAACGTGTTTTATTAAACTCACAGGATGTTTCAACATCATGTTTTAATAAACTCAGAGGTTACGCTATTGTATAGAGAATAAAAAAAAAATTCCTAATGCTGGTATTCATAGTCGTATTTCAAGCTCAAGCTTGAGTCCGTCTCAAGCAAAGACTTAGGCAATGCTCGGGGGAAAGCGTTTGCCTGCGTCATCCAGAAGGCACAAAAGTAGTAATTTTGTGTTGTTAGGTTTGACAATTGTGACGCCTGAACGTCATTCTGCGTCTTTATATTTACTTTAAAGTGACAGGTCGAGTAATAACTCAATGCCGCAGGGGTCATATTGAAAGTGTTTTGTGTTGTCGGGTGAGTCCATGTCTACTGACAGAATACGTGTATGGTAACTTCATAAAATGTGCATTATAGACAAAAAAGCTGCGTATACAAAACAGCAAAACCCTTGTAGTCCCGCATGAACAACCTCAATAATGTAAAAAGTAATACGACAGATGCCGCAATAGTGCAAGAAAAGCGAACGATCTGGACCATTATTACATTCGCCTCAAAACACGAAAGCTGCAAAAGTGAGACCAAAAGCTAGCGGAGCTCAAACTGCGCGCTTTTGAAAAGGACAATGTAAGTGCAACATTAATATAAATCTTACTAAACTTTTACCCACTTTTATTGCAGGAAATGTGATGCAGAAAGTTATCAGAGTAGTGAGTAGTAGGAGCTATTCAAGAAGTGTGTAAAGATGAAAGTTTTTGGCTGCCGTTTTGTCTACTATGCTTCAGCAAACAATACCTTACACTTATAATGTAAACTAATAAAAATTTTACTTATTTTTACCAGTAGAAGGTGTTACAAAATAAAAATACTACACAATTAATAAAAATCTGTGACTTTTATTATTATTATTAAAACAATGCTTTCATTTTTGCACAAAATGTGGCAAAAATGATTTTATCGTTTTTATTTTGGAACATTTATGCCTCAACCACAGACAATAGAATACACAGTTAGACAACTGATTTGACTTAATGTTTTTATTCTTACAAAAAAAAATTAATTTAATTTTTAATTTGTTGATGTTCCGGAATCCGATGAATTTGCCTCCTATAAAATGAATAAACCTATTATCCGTTTTTCCTAATAAATAATGTCAGTGTCAAAATCGGGTATAAAAGTAGTTCATATCGTCTTAAAAGGCAAAACTGAGAAATTAGATTTACATTACGTACCCTGATTTGAGTGTGCAATAAATACACCTAGTTTAGAAATTTATTCAATTACAACTATACAAGAAAAATTCTCTCTCATTTTGACACTTACATTGTTTATTAAAAAAAAGGATAATATATTATGTATTTGCTCACTGTAGGTTCCTTAGCGCTGTAATGAAGTTTTTTTTTTCCGTCAAGTCACCAAACACTAGTGTTACATTTTGCGCTTCTCGATATATTATTAGCGTTGCAGTTTCCGTAGGTACGCCATTATCCTCATCGGAATCAGGTTCCCCGTCAACACGTTCTCTGTAAGTCAAGAAGGGGTTAGATATAAAAGTGTTTCGTGGAGATCTCATTCATTATCCAAGCTTTCAGTTTACATGCGATGCTTTTTGCTATTTATGGTTTTATTAAAAAGACGTCAAAAACCAAACACTCACTTTTTTTGCATAGTTTTTTAAATATTTGCTTAATTAAGCGTCTTAAATAATTAGATATAAGTACTGTAATTTCTAATTTGTTTTAATTTATTTAATTGATTGGTATTGATGTGATGTTAGTTATAGGTATAAGCCGCAAGCTATTTAGATGTTTTATTTTAATCATAAACAGCACCGTATTGAGTTGTCATGTATTTAAGAAAGAATAAAGAAAATGTAGGTAATGTTTTGTAATAGAATTAGATTGTTTACGTATTTATATTTGTCTAATTAAACGTTTTAAACAACTAGATGTAAGTATTGTAATTTCTAATTTGTTTAGTTGATTGATTCTGATGTATTGTTAGTTATAGACATTGTCATAAATATATATAAACAAGTGTATTTGTTTTAATTTTGCGGAATTTGCGAACAAATAACAGGTGTCGTTTTCCGGGGGGAGAAAACGGATGTGAAATATAAACAAACAGCGTTTATTTTTAGATTCTGTAGTTGTTAGGCGGTTGGTGTCGTTTTCTAAGGGGAGAAAACGGATTTGAGATTTAAGCAAACATGTTTTTGATTTGGCAAATATTAGCGCTTTTTTTTATTTCGACAGTGGATTAGGCCTACTGGAGACACCACTATAAAAAAAAACCCACCATTTACTGTACCTCTTGAAGGTGGTGTGGAAATCAGTAAAATAGTATATTTTTGATTAAGCAATGAATAAAAAATAAAAAATTTAATCAATAATTTATTTTTTTTATAAAATTCTACCATGCCTATGACATATATAATTCAATATAAAAAATTTATCTAATGAGTTTTGTTTGAGGTTGGTATAATATAACCATAGCATAACACTCATAACAGTGACAGTAATATCAGAGTTTTTGACCTCACAACTATTAACCATACCAACCCACAGCAAAAGTCACTAAAAACAGTTACACAAAATTCATTTTATTGCTTTATCGATCTGCCCGATTGTTTCTATAACAAATGATAATAGAAGGATGAGTAGAAGTATATTGTTGGCAATAATGTAGCAGGCTCTTTTAATAATACTACCGAAGCAGGTAGCAGTTTGATATAAAAACATTTGTTTGAAGATAATCACACCCGTTAACTGCTTACTCGATTAAAATGGTTCTCCTAAACGTAAAAATGGCCGTTTCTATAACGTTTCTTCTTATGTCAAAACGTATTCACTTTCTAGTTGAGAAATTAGCGACAAATGTAAATTTTCCAAAATATCAAATATTATAATAAAGTATTCAACCAAACATTTCAATTTATTCATCAAATTCCTAATTAAGAAGTAAATTATTTGTGTTAACAATTAAGCAATCAAAACCCTATCTTCGATAGAATGTAATCTCAATGGTAACGGCCGGTAAAATTCTTGAGACGTCACCTGCATTTTGGTTCCGCTTGCTTCGGAACCATTCGGTCGTACTCGGTCTCAAGCGTTTACCGTTTGTTTTGAATATTGAAAGGAATAATTTGTTCATCAGAAAAATATATATATTGACAAAAGTACAATAAAAAATAGTGCGTTAGCTAGATGTTAACACACCATTAACAATAATACAATACACAAAACAATATAATGCTATAATAGAGTTCATTTTTGTAAACAATAGCTCATCACAGCAATTACTCACTACGCCATCGAAATTTATTTGTAAATGTCGGAGAGTTAAATCTAAATTGAAGAAGTGTTTACAAAATCGAATGAAATTATAGCCATACAGAAATACTTAAGTAAAAAAGCCATAAAAATAAAGTAGTTATCAGGCACAAATATAAATGCTAAAAGTACATAATCAAAATGTTAAGTAAAACCCTATAAAGATATAAATGGTGAAAGTAAATTAAATAACAAAAACATAAGTAAAAAAAACTATAAAAATACAATTTATTATTAACGGCACAGATGTATGCTACAATTTTATAAAAAACGAAAAAAATAGTGGAAAAAAATAGTGTTATAGATAAAAATTATAACTAAAAATAGCATAGCGTCACAAATGTAATGGGCACGTGAAAAAACTATAAAAACCGATACAGAAAAGCAAGATATCATTGCAACATACAATGTTTACAAAGTACTAACGGCGTAGATGTAAATGCTAGAATTATGCAATAAAACAAAAAAAATATATAGTGTTATGCGTTACGTGTTGCATTCGCACTGTTTACTAAGGGTCGCCTTATCTCGCATCAGAACGACTGTATTCGGAACCCTGTAAAACATATCCGAGTCATTTGTGGTAAAATTTGTGTGATGCCAAATTTATCCAAAAAATGTTTCTAGGGGATCTTGATTTAAACTGCGTGGTTTGAGGTAAGTGCAGTGAGACACGGCACTGCATCGTTGTGCAGTGAGACACTTTATTCATTAATTGTATAAATTCTACAGTGCCTCAAGCTTGTTGTTCAACGACGTCTAAAAAAGGAAATCAATAACACAAGTGTACAAAATAAAAAACCGTTGCCTTTTACTTACTGGCTTTAAGAAGAAACTTTAAGCTCAATGCTACAACACTTGGAACAGCAATTGACACTTTAATTTTATCACCTTTTATTACCGTGAAATTCGGTCAACTTCCGCAGTGCGCTAAATTCGTAATATGTTGCCCATCTACTTCAAACACATAATCCTGTGGTTCCACACTTTTCTGCGTATCACAAACAAGTGCATCTAATTTATTTGTTCCTTGATCGCATACCGATGATACAGCAGTCGACCAAGCTGGGTTTACGTTCCATATTACATTAACAGCAATTGTTTTTAGCGAAAGGGCTTTCATAGCACCATTTAAAAAGTAATATGCAAGTAGTTGTTTCCAATTTTTAAAAGTGTCTCGTAGGTCTACAAACATATAAACTACATAAGTTTTGAAACTTTTCGATTCATTATACCTATTACCAGAACATGATTAGCTATCCTTAGATAGATCTTTCGTGTCGAAGATCTATAAAACCCACAATGTGCAGATTATACTGCAAATGGAGTTCTATCGACATCTCAGCAAATAGTAACGTGCAGTATGTGGTATTTTTGTTCATTTTGCTTATAGCACCTTTAAGTGGCAATGGGAATTCTTGTTGTCAACATTTTTTGTAATGTTGTTCTTGCATCATAAAAATCGGTCTCCGAAGGTCACACATCGGTCTCCCAAATTTTTTCCCATCGCTGCAATTTTGGTCTTGCCAAAACTCCAAATAGCGTATATCACAACCACAACTAAATTTGTTACTAATTGCGACAATACACACTTTCGCAAAATTTTTATTAATTTATTTGCAAAAAAATGCAAATGGCTGCGTGTTTTTCCACTATAGTATGTCACCTGTCACCGTGTCAGTTGTCAATTGTCAGTCTACAAATTGACAAGTGACACATTTAATTCAGGATTACTTTATACTGACGTCACAGTCTCGAAATCAACATGCAAAAATGGCAAAAGCAGGTAGAAGTTATTTACCTAACGACTTTGGAAAATAACCGTTTTGACTTAAGCGCTTTGTTTGCAAGCTGGTTTTGCTGCATAATAAAGTAAATGTTTTTATGCAAAGTTAGAATTTTTTCTTTTTAATGCTATGAAATATATTTGTTTCGAACATTTGACCATAGATGCGGCAGCAAAGTAAAAAACAGGTGCAGAACAATTGTTTTTATTTTATTAGAAACAATCGGAAAACACCGATTTGTAAGCAATAAGTGCTAAAAAGAAATAACAGTTGCATACGGAGCTAGTTTTTTTAACATTCTTTACTAATTGTTTTACGTATCCTGTACTATTACAAACACTTTGTTGTTAAAAATCTTTTTATGACGTAAAATAACTTTTGTATGTGTAAACATTGACCTTATACGTCATCACTTAAGTAGTCTATTTCTTTTTTTCTGTGGTTTGTGTACGTGCATAGAGTAGGTTTGTTGTCATTGTCAAAAGTGACATATCGCTTGTCAATCTTGTAGTTTTTGGTTCCGTTGGTGGTGGGGGATGATTGGGCTATATTAGTAATGCTTCTATAGCGTAGCTATAGGTTATCTATGCAATTACGTCAGAAAGAAATGACACTATTGACAGCACTAAACCAAAGTGCAAAATATTAAATAATTATCTAACTAGAAGAGTGATCCACGTGGTGGATACATACAAAATACAAGTTTTCTTATTAATTTCTTGTCCCCCAATAGCAAAATCAAAAATGGTTTCTAGTTTTGAAGATAAATTAAGATCTTTTGGTATCGATTTATACAAAACAAATGCGGTAAAATTCGGGGAATTTGAAACCAAATCGGGACTATTAACCCCGGTTTATTTAGATCTAAGGGTTATTGTCAGCTATCCAAAATTGGTGGTAAGTAGCTTTATAAGAACACCGAAATTTTACTGATTTTGGTTTTAAGGATACTTTGCGGCTCTGATTAAGGAATATGCGGAAGAGAAAGAATTGTCTTTTGATATTATTTGTGGAGTTCCATATACTGCTTTGCCTATCGCTACTGTTGTTTCGATAAAGAAAGACATTCCAATGGTCACAAGACGCAAGGAGAAATTTGGTGAAGCCAGAACAATCGAAGGTCAATTTAAAAAAGATGCAAATTGTCTTATTATTGAAGACGTTGTTACTTCTGGAGAAAGATGATAGAATATTTGAAAACTTACAACAGAAAATCTTATTACATAATCATGATAAATTGGCTAAAGACAAAGATTTACAAAAAATTATCGATAAACAACTTACAACAAAGGAACATTTTTTTACTGATTATCATAGTCAATTTGATAAGTTAAATAAAAACTTTGAAGACGCCAATGATGTATTTGAAAAGAAAGTTGAATTAGATTCGCAATTTAACAAGACGTTTATGCAATATTTTCAGCAAAATGGGGATATGAGCGAGAATTTTGAAAAACATACAAAATCAATGGGTGATTTAATTCATAATTATTCTTTGATAGCGGAAGCTTTTCAAAACGAAGCAAAAAATACAAGAATCGATCAATTATCGAAAGATTATATCAGTTATGTAAGTGTTTTTTTTTCAGAAATTGTATAATTCAAAAAATTTTTTATCTCTGATTAATACTTGTTTGTGTTTTAGATAGAGTCAGTTGATTCCGATGAATAGCAAGCTGTCAATCACCTGCTGAAAAAAATTAATGAAACTGAAGCGAATTATTCTGACACTATTACATCACACACTGATGCTCTGAAAATTCGCAACAATCAAATGAAAAACACAATAGAGCAACGTATGGATGCTTCTAATCAAGTAAGAGTATATTTATCATTTCAATAGTTGCAATTAATAAAATATTTTATGTAGAAAAATTTGAAAATGCTTAAGTGTTGGTCTGAAAGAACGTCCATAGTTTCAAGTAGACTTGAAGAAAATCGAGATGGTCTAGCAAAAATGCAGAAAGACGTAGAAGATTTAGAAAAAAATAATACAGTAGACTTTGAAAAAAATCTAGATTTTTTATTAGAAGAGGTACGTGAACTAGGTGATAAACTGAAAAATGCTATTAATTATGCTATTCATGATGGCGATACACCGGCTAAGAGGACGCTAAATTATCCGAAAATGCCAAAATTTGAACAACATCGTCTAGCAGCCTTATTTGATGAACCGGTAAGTGGGAAATTTGACGTTATAAAATACTTAAACGTGTGATATATGTATTTAATGTGTTGCAGGAAGACTCCGAGGACCCTCAATAACGCCTTTTTTACTATTTGTTAATTTTAAATAAATGTTATTTCATATACCTAGCTTGCTTTTAACCCTTAACTTTTCCTTCATTTATCAACATAAACTAATGTTGGGAGTAGTGATTTATGACGCATATATTAAAAACAGAAATACAATGGAAAGAGTAGTAATTACAACGTAAAAGAAGAGATTTCATAAGCTTTGTACTTTTTTTACTAGATTTTACTTTCCATATAGCTCAATAGGCTCGTGGTGTAATCTTCGGCATCATGGGTAATTGGCATATTTGATGTCTTTCATAGTTTTCTATGGGACACCTGCGCCAATACCCTTTATGAAAATGTGTTCTTTAGTTCTGGGAAATTTTGTTGCCAACGGTTGGTAACAGCAACAAGCCAACTGCTGATTTCAAAATCAATTTAAAACTTTTGCTCGGCCTAATTATTAACAAAAATTTAATATAAAAATTATACTATGACCTACCGCAAAATAAGTATGAGTACGTCTTGGTAAATTTTGGTAATATTTTTTAAAGTTCAGTTGTATTGGTCACAGCGACAAGCAAAACTACTTTTGGCGCTGAATTCAAATCCATATTTCTGATTGGCTACTTTTCTTTCCCCTTGCCGCATGTCAATATAGTGACCAACATAATTTTTTCGTTTCCAATTCCGCTATCTTGGCTTCCCCCCCTGGGATACACATTCTAGGAATGGATAGAAGCAATAACACTGAAATATTATTTGATTAGAAGCGCCTTGGGATAGCATTGTTTGCATCCAACATAACCTCCACGTCTGTTTACTGCAGATACAGTCTGTGATTGGTGGATACCCGGCGGAGTGTTGTTATTAGATAATCAGCTGATAATTTGTGTTCTCGCTTTCATAAATTTGGTCGAAAATTATCCATTTAGGCCGCCAACTTGGTGATTTAGCTACAATGGTGCATTCGTGTTTCGTCTTTGGTGCTTTTCATGTAAAAGGATCCCAAATTTCTTTTTCTTGCTCCTCCCGCCGAAAGTACGGTCTTCCGGGCCGCAGTTCACTCCAGAAAGAAGGACTTTTGTGGCCGGTTCGAGGTACGAGGCGTTCTCACTAGAGTGCGCTGTTTTGTATGCGCAACGTCCAGAAAGAAGGACTTTTGTGGACGGCTCGAGGTACGAGGCGTTCTCACTAGAGTGCACTGTTTCGTATGCGCAACGATAAGAAATTTCGATACAGAGGCTAAAATAATTGTTCGAAGTGAAGCTACTCCAAAAAAATCTGGTGATCGTTATCTTTTGGTTTATAATACTTATAAAAAGTGGCCAGAGGATAATAAAAGTTCATTGTCCTCCTCAGAAGAAAACAATTTAATTGTTTGATAAGAAAAAATGTACTATTGAATTCATTTTATATGAATTATGATTATTTTTTTAATTATAATATTTAAAGTTAAATAATACAATAAAGTTTGCATGTATTTGTTAGTTTTTGAAAATTTGTAATTGTCAATGCCATTTTATCAATTTTTCATTTTAGTTATTAATATATTTTATTTTGAATGCCCGCCCCGACCAGCAAAAACTTCGGCTTCGCCTCAGTTTTGCAAAAGTCGGGCGGGCCCGCCCCCTCTACCCCACCTCGGCTTCGCCTCGGAACGTGCTACTACTTTAATATAAATTATTTTAATTAACTTTCGGCGTAGGATCAAGAAAAATAGTATACAACCCACGACCATAAAGTTGGATAACCTGGCAGATGTGATAGAAGAGCCTCGGCTTCGCCTCGGTACTTCTATCACATCGGCCAGGAAATCCAACTTTCTGGCCTAGGGTCGTAATATACTATTCATAGGTAAGTGTTTGTATATATAATAAGGTTTATTGTTTAACTTTACAGTTTTATAGTTTTACAATGTATTTACAATTTTTACTAAAATAAATCTTCTTCTTTCTCCTTCCTCTTTTTTTCTCTTTTTATCATTTTCAACCATTCTTATTTCTGTTTTTTCCATTCATTATGTCTTCTCTTATTCTTATTCTTCTTCTTCCTCATCCACCCAGTTTAATCTTTTTCTTTCTTTTTCTATCATTTTCATCCATTCTATTCCCTTTTTCTTTCCTTTCATTATATCCTCCCTTACTAACATGCTCTCTTTTACCTCCTCACATTCCTTCATCATGTGTTCTAATGTTTCTCTCTCTTTTCCACACATTCTGCACTTTCTTTCATTTTCTTCCATCCAATATCTATTTTCTCTCTCTTCATTTCCACACCTAAATCTAGCAATCATTTTTCTCTCTCTCTTATTTTCCCTTTTCAGGTAGCTTGGCAGTTCTTCCGTCATTATTACCCCATATTTTGTGTTGTACCTGCTTTCTCTAATTTCACCCCTCCTTTCTTGCTTCTCTATATCTCTATCTCGGTCTCTCATTTCTCCATTCACCCATTGCCTCTCTTCTCTTTTCCTCTCAATCTCTTCTACACTGAACCCTTTACTTTCATAGTATTCTTTTCTCTCTTTTTTTATTCGCTTATCGCCCTTTTTTTTCATCATTTTTCCACACTCTTTCAGTATCTCACACCCTTCTCTCTCCCGCATTTTGTCTTCATACTTAACTGCTCTCTTTACCGCCTCTATTCTTACTTTTTCTCTCTTTCCTTCCTCTCTCACTATGTAACCTGGGGTTTCTCTGCTTAGTCCTAGCATCCATCTCATATATTTTTCTTGCACTCTTTCTATTTCTTTCCTCTCTTTCCATCCCCAGATTTCCGCTCCATACATCATTACACTTTTTACCAGACTGTCAAACATCGTCATCCCTATTTCATATTCTCCTCTAAACTTTTTCTCTGCCATTCCCCACACTATCGCACACATCTGGTTTCCCTTTTTCACCAATTCTCTCAACTGCGCCTTACTTCGATTTCTTTCTTCAAACATGTATCCTAAATACTTCCATTCTCTCACCTGCTCTATTTCTTTCTCACCCCATTTCCATACTACTTTTTTTCTTACTCCCTTACTAAACACTATTATCTTTGTTTTAGTTTCATTCACCTCAAATCCCTTCTTTTTCATATACCTCTCTGCGATTCTCATCATTCCATTCATTTCTCTTTCTTCTTTCGCTACCATCACTATGTCATCCGCATACGCTAACAACCAAATTTTCTTTTTCCCTGCTACCACTCCTCCTTCTTGTCCTTTTGCTAACACATCTTCCATATCACTCATATAAATTGTAAACAGTAGCGGACTCAGAGGGCACCCTTGTCTCAGTCCCCTCTTTGTCCAAAACCATTCACTTTCTCTTTCATCCGCTCTCACCTTGCTCTTTGTTTCCTTGTATATCTCTTTCACTTTTTCTATTATTCCTTTCTGTATTCTTTTTTTTTCCATGCACTCCCATAATTTATTTCTATCAACCCTATCAAACGCTGCCTTTAAGTCCACAAACACTCCACATACTCTCCCTCCTTCCTTTTCTAACTCACTCTCAATTAACGCATTTAACACATATACATTATCTATTGCACCTCGTCCCTCTCTGAATCCTGCTTGCCAGTCTGGTAATCCTCCCACTCTCTCTACCTCAATTCAATACTTCTCTCAATCTTTCTTTTACTCTTTCATTCCCATATATCCATGCCTCATTCGGTATCCCGTCCGTTCCCGACGACTTTCTTTTCTTCAATTTCATGATCTGTTTTTCAACCTCTTCTTTTGTTATCTCTTCTTTCTCTGCTTCCTCTGTTTTTTTTTCAATTTCATTTTCTGTCTCGTCTTTTCCTTCTTTTCCTTCTAGAAGCTCTCTGAAATGTTCCATCCATTTGTTCATTTCTATCGTATTTATAATCCCTTCTTTCTCTTCTTTTTCCTCTTCCAAATATTTCCATATTTCATTTTGTGTTTTTATGGCTTTTATTTTTTTCTGTTCTTCCTCTTTTTTCTTTTTCTTTTTTTCTTCACATGTTTTTCTATATTCTTTTCTCATTTTCATGTAATTTTCTTTTGTTTCTTTGTTTTCTCTCCATTATTTCAATTTGTTTTTCAGTTCCCTTTTTTGTTCACTACATTCTCTGTCCCACCATTTATTTTTCTTTTCTTTTCTTTTTCTTCCATTTTTATTTCTTTTCACCATTGCTTCTTTTACTTTTGATTCTAGTTCTTGTACCATTTTTCTTACCCCTTTTTCTTTATATTCTGTTCTTTCCAGCTTTTCCCTGTATATCTTTTTTGATTTTTCGTCCCATTTTATTGCTGGTGATTTTATTCTTTTCTTTTTTTGATTTCTTTTTTCTCTTATTTCTTTTCTTCCATTTTTTATCTGTACTTCTAGTGGCATATGGTCTGATTCTATTCTTTCTCCAATCTCGAACCTTTTTATTTTTCCCCAGGCTTTTTGGTTTACTATCCCATAGTCTATTACCGATGTTGCCTGTATTCCTCCGTATGTCCATCTCCCTTTCTCATCTCCCTCTTTGTTTCCGTTGAGTATCTCCCACCCATTTTCTTCTACCATTTTTATTAACAGTTTTCCTTCTCTGTTTATCTTTTTATCTTCTGTTGTTCTTCTAGTTGTTTCTTTTTCTTCTTCTCCCCAATTTTTTTTTCCTTCTACCTCTATTCTTGCATTAAAGTCACCTCCAATTAGTAAGTTTTTGTTATTTGCATTTTTGTCCTTTTTTTCTTCTTTTTCTTTTATCATTCTTATTCCTCTGCTATATATCGTTCTTATTTCCCATTGTTCTCCATCTATCTTTATCTTTCTTTTCATTTCTCCCTCTTCCTCTTGGCTATCTGTTTCTTCTTCTTCTATTTCTTTTTTTACTCCCGTTATTATTCCTCCTGCTGCTCTTCCTTTTTTCTTTTTTTTTGTTGCGTATTGTGCCTTCCATCTGTATTTATCAGATAGCTTTTTTTCTGTCTCTTTCCAATCTTTCTCATTCACCCACGTTTCTACCATTCCTATTATATCGAGCTCTTCTATATATTCAAAAAATTCTTTATCTTTTTTTCTTATTCCTGCTATATTCCAGAATACTGCATTTATTACTTTTTCTTCTTTATCTTCTTCTTCTTCATTATCTGCTTTTTCTTTTGTTTCTTTTTCTTTTTTTTTCTGTTTTTCCTCATTGTGTCTGCGTTTTTTTCTTGGCCCTTCTTTTCTTTTTTCTATTTTTAACTCTTCTATTTTTCTTTTTATTTTGTTTTCTATATTTTCTCTTGTTTGTTCTTTTATTTTTTCTATTTCTTCTTTTTCCCATCTAATCTTTTTCTTCATATCTCTTTTCGGTTCTTCATTGTTTGTACTTTGTCTTTCTTCCTTTTTTGTGTTTACTTGCGTTCTTACTTTATTTCTGTTTTTCGGTTTCTTTTTTTCAGCTTGTATTTCTTTACTATCTCCATCTCTTTCTTCTTTTTCCTTTCCATCCTCTTCATTCATCTTTTTCAATTCTTCCACGTACCATCTGATGACTTCTCTTCCCTCATGTCCTTTTTCATGCTTTTTGTCGTCTCCTTTGCTTTCTTTTTTCTTCTTCTTTTCTAAAAATTTTGGTCAATATCTCCTTCCCACCTCCTACTCTTTCCCTCTACCCAGATTTTCCTGTATCCTATCTTTACATTCTTTCCCTTGCTTCGTTCTTTCGCTGCAAACTCCCTTAATTTTCTCTGCACTTCCCTTTCTTCTTTTGTCATGTCGTTGTCTATGAACACCTTGCCCCCTTTTTTTTCTTTCAGCTTGTTTTTATTTTCCATTATTTTCTTTTTTTCTTCCCACTTGTCTAATTCAACCACCATCATTTTCTCATTGTTTACTTCGTACATTTTTTTAACATTAACTGCCACTCCTATTTCTTCTTGTAGCCATTTTTCAATACTTTTTTCATTCTTTACACCTTTCATTTCTAGTCCTTTAATCACTATATTGTTTTTTTTTTCTTTTTTCTCTTCTTTCTCGGCTTTTTTTTCTAAAAGCTTAATTCTTTCCCCTAGCTCTTTCCTTTCCTTTCCCCATTCTTCCTCTTTTTCCATCATTTTTCTTTGTGTTTTCTCAAGATCTTTTCTCATTTCCCTGATTTCCTCTCCCATCTTTCTATTCATGTCCCTTATTTCCTCTTTTATTTCTTGTTTGAGGTCAATCAGCATTTTCTTTAATTTTTCCATCTCTGTCCTCTCGAAGTCTTCTTTTGTGTTTTTTGGGGGGGTTCTCGTTGTTGCCCTACTCCTTTTAAACACTTCCTCCTCTTCTTTAAAGCTATCGTGTTCCGGCTTATTTCTTTTCCCAGTCATTAATTGTCAGGCTAACCCCCTTTTGTCTTCTTTTTTTTTTTTTTTAACTGCGAAAAGAAACTTTCCCCGGTCAACCCGTCGGAGGTCAGTTCTTTATCAGTGGGTCTCTATTTTCTGAAACGGAACGTTTAACCGTAACTGAGAAAAACACTTTATTAAAATCACAAAAATCTTTTTTTTACGGAACACAGCCAATTGTTATCAGCTCCAGCTGACGCCTTATCAGTAAAGGTATTGATAAAGTAAAAATTGAGCAACGACCTCCAAGCAATTGCAGAGATATTAAGCAATCTCACCGTCCACAAACTATTAAAAAACAAGGCACTATCCTTATAAATGCAAAATCTTGCAAAAACGCGAATTGAAAACTCTCAAAAACACTATTAAACTGTGGTAATCCACTAAGCAGCAAAACACCACATCCGTCTTAAACGTCTGTCTTTGTACGGATGTAAACAAAGCATAGGCGTCTCATGCATGACAGCGTAGGTAATTCTCGAAAAATAGATGAATTTATTCTTATATGATTAAATACATGTGTTTATTATAAAGTGATGTGTTATTTAAGGTTACCGGCTAATGAAAAACTTTGCCAAAGTGGATCCATGCACTCAACTTGCCGGCTGTTGAGTTACCAAAAGTCACATTCATTTGTTAGTGAGAAAATAGTTAGATTTCTGAAAGCACAAGATCAACTGTTTCTTCAGAATGATCAAACAATTGAAAAAATAATAAACAGCACTATTGCCGATCTTCCACAAGATCTATTTAAGCCATTCGGGAACCATGTTTTTGATGGAGAATTATGAGACAACCACTCAGGTGAATTGACACGGTTGGTTATGAAGAAATATATTCATGTGATATGCTATCACGAATCAAAACAGGAGTCCTACAGAAGAACCCTTTGAAAAAAACTGAACAAGATTATTTTGTTTTGCAACGAATGATGTTTTTTCCTATTTTGTAATTTATTAATTAAAGTTTTTTATTTTTTTAAAATTTTTTATTCGATTAGATTTTGAAATTGGCGCCAAATCGTTTCAATCTACATATTATAAGATAGGCTTTAGGCTGATGTCGTGACGTATCTTTACATCAAAATACGTTCTGGTTTCGCACTGAAAACTGTGGAATAAAAATAATCGATGTTAATAAAGTAAAAATTGATATACCTTTGGCTATTGCTGCAAGAACTCAAGATGTGGCTTTCAATTTGCTTTCGGAAAAGTGAAAAAATGTGTATAAAACGGCTTACCAACAATATGTATATAAAATTAATAAAATTAATCAACTTAATAATACTTGTATCGATAATATTGCTACTAACTTAACTTGTAACATTTACAACGCATGTTGTAAATTGCAATTTTAGCGATCACTTAGGTCTGACGATGCATTTTGAATCTTTAAAATCTAATAAAAGGCTCAATGTGGAGTCTATAAGTTATAGGCCAATCAGTGAAGAAAACCTTGCAACATTTTATGAAGCTATATCTATATTTAATTTTTCTAATATCTATAGCGAAGAGCTTTCAGCTGAAGAAAGCTTTAGCATGTTTCACGATATGTTGTTGGGTGCTTTCTACACACACTTTCCAAAGGTTGTTAAAAAGTCAAGTAACAAAAACCGTAAAATAAATTGGTTCTCAAAAGAACTAAGACAACTTAGATCCACTGTTGCAGCCTTAGACGTAATACGAAGATCCAGTGGTACTATAGAAAGCAAACACTTGTATTACATGATCAGAAAAGAATACAAGAAAAACTTAAATATTGTAAAACGTCAAGCGTATGATAACTTTATCATGAATAGTAATAATAAAAGTAGAGCCACTTGGAATTTAATAAATAACGAGTTGAATTCCAATGTTAAAAGCAAAAAGAATCATAGTATTACCGCGACCGAATTCAACGACTTCTTTGTCAATGTTCCATATAATCTGCTCCGGTCATCCAACATAAACGATAATTTTAGTACAGAATGTAGTAACACTTATCTCAATAACAAAAAAACATGTAATACAAAATCGTTGTTTTTGAAACCAACTAGTGAATCTGAAATTATTAAATTGATGTCATCAAATTCATAAGTGGACTTGTTGCAAGTCACTTAGCTTTCCTTTTTAACAAGTGTATCAGCGAAGGTACATTTCCTAAGTGCCTTAAGATCAGTAAAATATCTGCGCTACACAAAAAAGGCGATGTCAACAACGTTAATAATTTCAGACCAATTGCAATTTTACCAATTCTGTCAAAAATTTTTGAAATGATTATCAAAGATAGAATAGTTGACTATTTTGAATGTAATAACATGTTTGCCAGTGAACAATTTGGCTTTAGGAAATTTCGATCCACCGCTCAGGCTGTAAGAACATTAACTGATACAGTTTTACAAACTTTTGACAAAGGTCGCCTAACATGTGCAACATTAATTGACTTGTCGAAAGCGTTTGACTGTGTAAATCATTCAATACTCTTAAACAAATTGTACTTCTATGGTATGAGGGGTACAACTCACGAGCTGTTGCGATCTTACTTAAATGATAGATCTCAAGCTGTGTGGGAGAAAAATAAACTGTCAGATGTAAAGCCAGTCAAGATAGGAGTTCCTCAAGGCTCCATTTTGGGTCCACTTCTTTTTTTAATATTTATTAACGATCTCCCAAATAATATTGGAGCTACTAAATCCACAATTTTTGCAGATGATACTACATTAATAAATTCTGCAAATAACACCATAGCTCTTGATATGCTAGAAAAATCATCAGTTCAATCAGTTAAAAACTGGCTAGCGGCTAATAAACCAGTAATGAATGAGGACAAAAACCAAAAAATTACTTTCTCTTTAAAGGCAACTTCGCTAAATACCGAATCTGTAAAATGTCTTGGATTTATGATTGACAGCAAAGTCACATGGCATTCGCATATAGAGTACCTTGCTCACAAACTAAGCTCAGTAAATTTTCAAATTAGAAAACTTTCATATTTTTGTTCCATGGTGACCGTTTTAGCCTTTTACTTTTCAAACCTCTATAGTCTTATTAACTATGGTGTTATACCTGGGGCAACTCAAACTAAGCAACCAGAATTTTTATTTTCCAAAAAAAAGTTATACGCACCATGCTAAAAATTCATAACCAACAAACATCTTGTAGACCTCTGTTTAAAAAATTGAAAATTCTGCCGCTTCCGTGCGTGTATATTTTAAATATATTACTACATGCCCACAAAAATCAAAACATTTTTCTTAAAAATTGTAACATACATGACTATAACACCAAAAAAAATAGCACGCTAGTAATTCCATATCATCGTTTAAGTAAGACGCAGCAGTCAGTGAATTATATGTGTGCCAAATTGTTCAATCTTTTACCACCAGAAGTGCAAAGCCTTCGTTTTAACTTCTTTAAACGTGTTATCAAAAGATTCCTACAGCGAAACTGTTTCTACTCACTTGATGAATACTTCTCTTCTGACACTGTCCCTCATTTGTTTGATGGGTAATGTGATTTTATTGTCATTCACGTATTTGTATGTGTTCTATCAGTGTGTTTTTATCAGTGTGTTTTTATTATTATTTTACATTCTTTCTTATTTGTGTATCAAATCTTAACTTGTATATTGACGAACCAAAGTGAAATGTATCAATTTGTACTTTTGCAAGGCAATAAATTATTATTATTATTATTATGTGACGGGGTGTGAAAAACAAGAAAAAAACTTTACTCTCTGCAAAAATAAATCACCTCATTATTGATCGAAAACGGAAGAGAAAAGCATTAATTTTTTATTGTTTGAATTATTTGCATTATAGAACCCATAGATACGATACGCCACTGGCGCTGTAAGCAACGTAAACAAATCTAAGAGGTTATGTTGGCACGGTGTATTAAGTATTGATACCCCCTCTAATCCTTCTACCTCAGTGAGCAATAACATGACATAACCCCACTTTGCAATTCTGACATTTTTGACAATACACAATTTAATGCATTATTTTAACATTAATCAAGGGTGGCTTTGGAAAATAAAACGATTGTCTCGGCTTGATACAGCTATTATAATATATTTTCCAATAAGCGGTAAGTGTCGGTAAGCAAAGCCGGTATTGCAGGTGTTTACTTACAGCTAATAATAACATTTTAAAACTCAGTGTCGTGCACAAATGCTTGCCACAGGCTTCAATTAATTTCTGGTTTTAATTAGGACTAATTCAAACTAATTAAATTGATATATTCAAATTTACAAAAATCTCAGCGCCATTGCGTAAGCGACGTTCTGTTTACAGATTGGTTCCGGCTTTAGTACAAACCGATCGAAGACCTGCTGCCAAAAAAGCTTAGCCATCTTTGATTAATGTTTTTATCATACATCTTGTATATATCTCAACAAAAAATTTACAATATTTTGTGGAATGTACAATATTTGTCCTACTGATTTTTCCAATCAAAAGCTTAAAAATACTTATTCATCTGTAGGGTCAATATATTTTTTTTATATAAAATTAATAAAAAAACAAATTCAAAAATAAAATAAGCTGATAAAACGCATTTTATAAAAGGTATTGCTGCACGTGTTATAAAAAACTTTTCTGCGGCTTGTTTTCTAGCCTAAAACTTAAACAGCTCTTAAAACAGCTTTTGAAAAACTAGCTTTTTATTTATATATTACTTTTGAATTTGAGTTTATAAGAAGCTTAATATTTCCAATTTAAAATCTTTTATACAGGGTGATCAACAATAACTGTTTGAATTGGCAAGCGGTTGTTTGACAAATATTTGACATATCACTCATAAAAAAATTGTAGGTTATGTCACAGCGACTAACTTTTTAAATGGCATCTGTCAATGATGTTGTCAGTGTCACAATTTTAAAAAGTGATTCAATGGTTCAAATTACAAAGCAAATTCGGCTAACTTTTAAATTTTATGTAAGGTGCATAAGTTCTGTTCTTGTCTATTATATTATTTTTTTGTTAAAAAATAACCAAATAATGTCAACAAAACTTAAAATTCAGTTTTAAATCACGTTGCTTATTGCTGTTAGAGTTCATTTGTTTTCTTTTGACGGATGCCACGTCCGATGCGCGAGCACGTAACAGCTGATGAAATAAGTAAATGCTAAAAACATTTGACTAACTTTTAACCGCCCAAAATTAAATGTAGTTTATGTAAATTAATTTAAATCGTTGTTTTTATTATATATAAGGAATCGGGTATTTTGCAAACAAGTTAAATATATTGAGACAAACAAGCGCAAAATGAATAAATTAGCTGACGTTTTTAGTTTAGTTAGTAATAGTCAAAAATTACGAATTTGAGTTTTTGCGCATGGAGGGGCAAGCAGTCAAAAAAAACAAATAAGCTCTACCAACCGTTAGCAACAAAATTATCCAAAGCTTAAAAATTATAAATCAAATTTAAAAAAAGACGCAATTTTAGCAAAATAGCTTAAAGAACACGTTTTATAAGAGGTATGTGCGTGTCTCATAGAAATTGAGACTACACGGTGTCTACACTAGAACTTGAGCGCCAATTCGGTCATTATAAAACTAATTTTTTAGTATACTTTTTTGTGTAGATGTGCTTAAAATGCTATGTTTATGAAAATAATTAATTTTTTTTTAATTTGTGGGAAAAAAATAAATTTAAATGTTATAAGAGTCAAAGACTTTGTTTTCTCGATGATTAACCGCCGACTGTCAATGTGACAAATGTTAAAAAAATTGATCATTAAAAGCATGTTTTAATTAATTTTTTAATTAAAAATCGGTTTATTTATTCCAAAATATGTTTTAATTATCTATTATTCAGTCGATAACATTTTTTACAGTTTTCTGCTTATTTTTAAATTATTGACAATTGACAGCAAGTTTGAAAACATTTGAATATCACAAATTTAAAAATTGCAAATATAAATTGCTTAAAAAAATATTAATTTTTTTATAAAATGGCCCAAAGTGATGAAGATTTTGATTTTGAAACTGTTATTAAGAGCTATACTCTTCAGGTACGTATCACAAACTTTAAATAATATTAATTATTATAATAGTATTATCATTGGTTTCCTAACCTTAAAAAAATTCAATTTTTTTAATTAGTTTATCTCGGCGTTCTTGAATACTAATATAAAATTGACTACTTATGAGTCGTAAAGTAATCAATTCTATTTTTCTTTATATTGATTTTGAAAGAAAGGGTAGTTTTATCATAATAGTCACACAGTTTTACCACTTTCCAAAAAATTTTCTTAGCAAATCTCGAAAGCTTTTTCGACCCTCATGTCGTCATCATCAGGAGATGAATAAAAGTTTTATCAGTGGCGTTACACAATAAGGTATTTAGAAGACCAAGCAGATATTTATTATATACGACTACATTATAATAAACAAGTTGATTAATAATTTTATATGTGGGAAGAGCTAGATTATACCGTGTGATCTACAATTATTTAGATAAAAGAGGCTATGAAAAACCAAATCAGACTCTTAGCCTGATTCAGTGTCTTTTGTTTTTTGACTTCTGTAAAATTTGTTGGTTAATCGTTTTGAAATAATGTTTTAGCCATGGAGAGCCTGCGTGGGGAAAGCATAGGTACCATATGATAAGCCTGTTTCTTAAGGCAAATGACGCAAAGATTTTGTAGGTGCATCATGCATCCGCTGCTCATAATTTGCTATCATCTCTTCTGTTTTGATTGTTGATTGTTGACCTACCAGCGTCTTTTTGGTGACCCTTACTAGCAGTTTTCTCTATTATTCTAACAGTACTTTTAACCATATTTCAAAAATCTGGTTCTAAAACGTCCACATCAAGAAACCGTGGTCGAAAATCAGATTATCGAAATAATTGTTAATCACATGGTATAAATGAATACAATTGTGTGTAAAAAAACAAAGTAGATTTAATGGAATTAACATTATTAAACGATTTCGGACGACAACAAGTAATACTGTAAATCAGAAATAGATTTTTTTTAGTCTCATCGGTGAGAAACAGCCAATTTATCGTAAATTTGGAATAATTCTATGATTTTGAGTCGCTGACGATAGATGTCACTAGCTTGAATTGGCACAAAGTTTTTGCTTAGGCAATATTATAGAACTGTTGTAGTTTTATCTAACTTTTTAACTATTTTATGATTGGTAGGATTTAGCAATAGGTGAATCGCTGAAGCTGAGGTCAGAAGCAATTGAGCTCTATAGCGAAATATTGAAGGAAACAGAAAACCTAAGCGAAGAGTGTTTAAGAGAAGAACAAAAATATAATACTTTACGCGCAGGTATTGCGGGAAATTTAAATGCCTAAAATATGTGCAATCAATTGAATACTACAGCTAACGAAAAAAGTTCTGTTGCGCGAAGACGAGTGCTTGACCACTTTAAAGACTTAACTCGAGATTTGTAAGTGGCCAAATTGGTGTTTAGTTGAGTAATAATTTTTTATTCCGTATTCAATTCGACTGCTTTTGTATTGTATCATGTTTAGGAGCAGCTGGTACATAAAATACATTTATCACAATCGTACCACTTTCTGTTTATTTCGAATATCATATAGTTATATACCATTAATTATTATATAATGTATTATAAATATATAAATCAATATAAATTAAAAGAATAGTATATTATTAAACAAGTGTAATATTAATATTGGATAGTTTGCTTCTCGAAGTTCCGATTCATTTCCGATTGTTCGAGTCTTCTTTTCTAGGGACTTTTACTTTTATGTTATTAGGATGGTAATGACACTGACCCTTTTCATTTAAATTTGAAAAAAATCTTGTAAAGTTCTTTTTTTTTTAATGTTTACTCACAAAGCTATAAGCGGCAATGCTACGCTGACTAATGTTATTTTTGGCAAGAACTTGGCTTAGGAAGACCGATTAAATTGAGTTTAAGTTTAAGCTGTCAAAAGCTAACCTGACCTGACTACCTGACAGTTGTCGTTAATATTAGAAAATGTGTACTTATATCTGAGTGAAAATGTTATAAATAAAATGCAGTTGAGGGAAAATTGGATGGAACGCTCTTAATGTTGAAATTACGCACATTTTTGCTTCAATTGTTGCGAATGAAGCCTTCACAGTGCCTACCTAATGCTACCTATTTCTCCACATTTTGGGAATGATTAATCCAAGCTAGCTGAGAGTTTTTTTAATTTAAAATTTAATATTAAACAGTGACAGCTGTCAAAAATCATAATTGCCAATATGCTCAACAGAAATTACTAACAGGGTTTTTTTTGTTATGAAAACCTATACTTCGTGATGAAAACATAAACTAATAGGTATCTGGTGGACATTTGAAAAAACAGATCGTTACTTATAAAAGAAATTTATTAATTTCTATATTTTGTGTGCATTAGCACATCTAAATTCAATCTAATATAGATAGAATACAAATGTGACATGACAGATGACCAATATAACAATGCTAAATATTACCAAAATCAGTTTAATAATATCAAAATAACGGGTGCTATTTAAAATATGGCGACATAGTTGGCCATGTCCATGAGTTTGTGTGAACTTACCATATTTTTACAAACAATTGCTTCAAATGTCAAAATAATTACAAAATTTTTCAATTTCTTTATTTTTGAATTTAAAATAGTTTTTTCACAATAGCAGAAACTTTTTGTAATGGAATCTTGTTTTCGTAACGGCCACTGAGTTGATGGTGAATGGCAATACTCAATTCAAGCTTGTTTACGCCAAAAATTTTAGTTGTCATCCAGCACTTTTTTATCATAATGCAACCCATTGTATTCAGCTCTTTCGTGAGACTGGTTTGTGTGATTGTAAAAATGGTAGTGGTTCTCTTAAAAAGAGAAGAGAGGAAGCTAAGGCAAATAATGGAAGAGGCGCCACGAACATTTCTACGTCGACTTTCACAACAAGGTCAATTATTAATCTTGTTGATAGTTGGTTTAATAACACTTTTAATAGAAATATGTGAAAAGTAAGCTTCTTTACAGATGAGACCTGGTTTTATTTAGACGGTTATGTGAACTCACAAAATTTGCAAATGTGGAGTTTAGAAAAACCTAATTTTATTGATTGAAGAGGTTCCTCTGCATGTGGAAGAAGTTTTAGTGTGGGCCGCTATTTCTAGACCATTTTAACTTTTTTCGATGGAACATTATCTGCCTCAAGATACCGAGAGGAGATTTTACAGCTATTTTTTGCACAGGCTTATGTCGATGAAATTGTGGACGGACACTTTTAGCAAAACGGTGTCACTCGACATATCACTTACGAGACGTTAAATATGATGCAAGAATTTTATGAGCGTTGATTTACAGTACACTTCAAGAAGCCTGCGAAGTCACTCCATGTGACTTCTTTTTGTGGCCCTGCTTAAAGAACTCGATTTTCTAGCAACGCTTAAATGAAATGTGGACCGCCGGTAATCCGGCCCCTGTTTAATTCTAATTTATTATTGAATATTTTTTTGACAATTTGTAAAGTTTTGTAACGCATGAATGGCGTTAATTTTATTATAAAACCTAAGCTCTCTATTGTGTTGTTTTATCTACTAAATTTGACATACATAATGAAGTACATATATATATACAAAACAATTTAAGATCATATAGAATCTTATCATTGAATCTGTAAGATGTCAGATTATAAAGCACCTTTTTGTAAAAAATTTTGGACTTTGGGGGGCTTGAGGCAGTACTCTACAATCTGACAAATTCGATAGTCCGACACTGCTCTGCAAAATGAACCTTATTTATTAAAGTTTATTTTTTTGTTTGTTATATCACTACAAGTGCTTTTAATAATCTCATTAACGTGTTGGACTATAGATTAATTAAATTAAAAGTGATGTTAGGTTAGGTTCAGATGTCAAATTAATAACTGTCACTTTGGTTTGATGGTAAAGGTACGTTCACAATTCAAAGATGAACATTCATGGCAATAGTCGACGTCAAATTTATTGTGAAAGATGTCACAATCATTTTCTGCAAATTGTTACTTTGAAAAATTGCTTGAGCTTCTATAAAATGATATTATAACAAATAAATAAATATGTTGACAATTTTAAATCTAACCTCAAATTAAGGGTTCGCTAAAAAGACACTAGGGGCTCGCTAAAAAGACACTAGGCTGTGTTGCCGCTTATATATTTGCCGTAAATTGCGACGTTAGTGACTGTGGAATTTTTTTTTTTTATCAAATAGTGAGATTTTGACAATCTACAGTCAAATGCAATAAAATCTGGTCGTCAAAGTAATTTTTTGACAAATTTTTAAATACTCTAAATAGATTTTTCAGCACGTTCTTGTCCGAAAGATGTCAATTATTCATTTATTACAGATCGACTACCTTACTCTATTAGAGTTCTTCTGGAATCAGCAATACGCAACTGTGATAACTTTCAAATTAGGGAAAAAGATGTACAGAATATTTTAAACTGGGAACAGAATGAGCACGTTGAAGGAGGTATTGAAGTACCATTTAAGCCCGCCAGAGTCATACTCTAAGTGCGTATTTTTGCTATTATTTTGCGTAAGGAAGTTTATTTATTAAAAAAAAAAAATTTAGGACTTTACAGGCGTGCCAGCAGTTGTCGATTTTGCTGCTATGAGAGACGCGGTGCAAAGTTTAGGTGGAGATCCTAGAAAAATAAATTCCAGTTGTCCAGCCGATCTTGTTATCGATCATTCTGTACAAGTGGACTTTGTCAGATTGTAAGTTGCTGGATAAATTTCAATGCAAATTCATTCAAACTACATCTGTGAAGTTGGACATGTTTCGTTCTTATTGGAACCCATCAGCAAGCCGCAACAGATTTAGATTTGAATGAATTTGCAGCATAAATTTCAATGCAAATTCATTCAAACTACATCTGTGAAGTTGGACATGTTTCGTTCTTATTGGAACCCATCAGCAAGCCGCAACAGATTCAGATTTGAATGAATTTGCAGTGACAAGTTTGGGGGTAAACTAAATATTGTCTACCATTGATATATGTTTGAGACAAAAGTCGCTAACGTGATCACTTGGTTGTCCAATCTGCAATATCTGTTTGATGCAGGGTAGCTTCTAATAGATGTTGCTCGTTTTAGTTTTTAGATCGACAGCACTAAAGAAAAATAAAGATTTGGAATTTGAAAGAAATCAGGAACGTTTTCGATTTTTAAAAGTATTATATTTATTATTTTATCATTTGTCTGGTGAATTTAACATATTTTTTAGTGGGGCGCCAAGGCATTTGACAATATGCTTATTATTCCGACAGGCAGTGGTATCGTACATCAGGTCAACTTGGAATATCTTGCGAGGGTTGTTTTTACCAGTGAAGACAAAATTTTATATCCTGACAGTGTTGTAAGTTTATAAGCACATCTAACACTTTTTATCATAATGTTGTTCAACTCTTTCGTGAGACTGGCTCGTGTGATCCAATTTTAAAAAAAGATCTGTTATTTATGCACATAGTAGTGACAATTAAGTGGTTTAGAAAAGACAAAAATTAAATTATAGGTAGGCACCGATTCGCATACAACAATGATCAATGGTTTGGGTGTCGTGGGTTGGGGTGTTGGAGGAATTGAAGCAGAAGCTGTAATGCTGGGCCAATCCATAAGTATGCTTTTACCACAAGTGGTGGGTTATCGATTGTATGGATCATTGGGACAAATGTTACATCGACTGATTTAGTTTTAACTATAACAAAGGTACGTGCAGATACACATGACACATGCACTTATAGTTGACTTAAAAGATATAACGAAACGCCAATAAGGTCGATTATTGCGTATGGAAAACTTCAAAAATTTTGATTCAAGCCTGGCTCTGCATAGTAAACTCAATCCATAGACGATTACCTTAGCGTATCTGAGGCGATGGTCTTTTTTTAAGCACTCAGCGTGCTGTTGCACTGGTCGACTGAGTCAATATAATTGAACAAGTGAACAAATTGTGATGAATAATGTGGTCAAATATACGTAAAATAGCAAGCTCCACTTGCTATTTTTTATTACAATTTTTTCCTACGTTGTTTAGAAGCAATAGTCGACCATATTGACGTTTTGTTATATCGTTTGAATCAAATAAATCAATGATTTTATTTAGCATTTAAGACAATTGGGAGTTGTTGGGAAATTTGTGGAATTTTAAGGACCTGGAGTGGCTGCCTTATCAATTGCTGATAGAGCTACAATATCAAACATGTGTCCAGAATATGGAGCGACAGTTGGATATTTCCCTGTTGATCAACACTCGTTGCAATATCTAAGACAAACAAGTATTTATTTAAAATATTTAACTAAAATAATGTTTATTGGGTATTTTTACCTTTTTAGGTCGATCTGAAGAGCAAATACAACTTATTGAAGCGTACTTAAAAGCTGCCAAACAACTAAGAAACTATTTATCTGAGGAAAATGAACCAATATTTAGTGAAACGGTTAGTTTGGATTTATCAACAGTTGTCTCATCAGTGAGTGGACCAAAACGGCCAAATGACAGAGTATCTGTCACTGAAATGAAAGCAGATTTCAGTCATTGCTTACGAAATAAGGTATGTTGATTTTTAATATTTTTATACTTTTTTTAACTATAACCCATCTGGAGGGAGTCGATAATTTATTATATTGAAAGAATAAAATCAACTCACCATGGGAGAAAATGCCTACACTTTAAATGGTAGAATGTCAATGTTGATAGATACAATTTTAAACAAAAAGTATTTTGCTGATTGGACAACCATGTTATCGCCTTTTGTCTCAAGCGAATATTAATGTAAACTATCTTCTTTGGTTAGCCACTCACTGGTAAAATCAAACAATCATTAAAACGAAATCTGTAAACTTGGGCATGTTTCGTTCTTATTGGAACTCTTCAGCAAGTTGCAACGGATTCAGATTTGAATAAATTTGCCTTATATTTACCAATTGCATCTATCAAAATTGACATTTTATCATTCAGAGTATAACATTTGTAGAAAAAATGTTTACTTTGATGCAAGGTAGCTTCTAATAGATTTCGCTTGTTTTACCACATTACAGATTATAGGACAACTCATATAGTTAAGATCTAACTCGTATAGATAAGAGTTTGAGGCCTTAAGTGAAAACATTTTTTTTCTACAATTAATACAGAAAGTAGGCATTGCATTTGACAACGCCAAAGCGAAATTTTGAAAAAAAATGTACAGGCTTTCACTATGGTTATGTGTTAAGCATTGCGCAAGCTGTACAATGTAGAAAAAATCTTGTGTGTGATGCGAGCGCTAAGTTTTTAGCCAATTTTAAGCGACGAAAGAGGTTTGCTTCAGTCGACATTCTTTCTTAATCGAAAATATATAATTTTGCGCTATTGATACACTATTAGTTTGCGTTTTTGTGAAATTTTCTGCTGGATAAATTTTCCAGTAACGACTGAATAAAACATAAACTGGGAGAATTTGCCCAATAATCGATTTCAATATAACGTTTCGACTTCTAGTTTCTTAGACTGTACATATTTTTCAGGAAATTATTAAAAAAAAGTTATTTACCTGAATATTTAACTATAGGGAAAACTGATAATCCATGAAAAGAAACAGGAAAGCTAAATGTCAATATCTGCTTTCGGGAGTGTTGCGCTGTTTATTCCCACTTATCCAAATTATTCACAGCTTTATGATTTTATAGTATCATTAAAACGGTCATAATAATGAAAAAGTAAAAAATTTGCAACACTTTCACCTGAAAATAGCTAAAATAAACATGAAGCTTGAAAACTGGAGCCTTGTTTATTTAAAACTCTGCTCAGAAAAAAAAGATAAAAGTTGAAGCATGAAATTATTTTTTATGCAAATTTCACCCAGTTATGATTATTTACAACATCGGCTAGGGAAATTTACATGAAAATAATTTTTGGTATTTCTATCAATGTGGGCTATTCCTCAATACATCCAAAAGTCATTTGACTGTAGAAAGAAGTTTTAATTAAATTTGTTTAAAGAATCTTTAATTTTCATTGGATACAGACCTACGAAATTCGAATGTTTTATAGTTGGTCTAAGACATATACGGTTGGCGCATTTTACGACTTTACAACAGCCCAGTTCGTTTATCTTATAGAGACCACATTGCTCATCACAATTTCCTTACTGACTAACTTGGTCACGTATCGGCTTCAGACACGTGACTCAGTCGACCAGTGTAACATCGCGCGCAGTCGACTACTGTTCACGTATATCCAACGTTCCATTGCTTGATTGGATAGGTAATTAAGCGGAAAAAATTATCGTTTTTGCATTCTGTTTAGCTTTATTATTTTTTCAAAAGAACTTCCCAAACGGCGTTAGAGCACCAAACTCAAATTAAAATTTTTTTTGCAAGTTTTTGGATTTATAATGTCACAGAGAACGTATTTAGAGTATTAAAAATCTTGAAAAAGTTGCTGGTTTTAAATTAATAAGACTCTGGACAAAAATTTGAGTGGTACTGATTTATTTAGTTGTTATTTGAATTTAAATGCCAACTGTTGTGGAATCAATATCTACAATGTTATGAAGGTGAGATTGTGGTACAAAATTCAGATTTTAAGTTTATCGTTTAAAAAATGATTCTATCTTTTTATAAAATTGGCTTAATGACTTCAAATTTTTAATTATTTTTATGATTGCAAGGAGATGTGTACTTTTAAGGATTAACTGATTATCTAGAAACAACCTGTAGAGAAAGATTTGTTGAATAACTAATCCACTTTGCCTTATTACGGACAGCTTTATGAATTTATAATATCATTAAATCTGTCGTAATAATGGAAAAGTGAAAATTAGTGCAAGTGATGTATTCCAAAACGTGGAAATATACCAATTTTCACACAAACGCCAATTACGGACATCTAACAATAACATACATTAAATATTTAGTACTAGTTTCTATTCGAGCAAGAAAGTTATGGAATTTGTTATATAATAGACTCACTCAGCTAAGACCCCATAAAATTGGGGTTTTAGCTCAATTACCTGATGCTTGGGCAAGCATCAGATAATGCCACACTGTATTCGAAGAAACCTTTTGTCTTAACATCAGCAGTACAATAAGAAAAACTTAGTAATTATAGAGAATGGTCGTGTCAGAGAAGTTTTATGGGGTCGTAGCTGAGTGAGTAGATTATATTATCAATTTTGCCATTGATAACATTACAACTGCTGAAATATTATGCTGCTATGGGACAAACTCCACTCAGTGGTGATATCGAAACAACATTTCACTTAGTGAAGTTTCTCTCATCTCACAGCAAATTGTTTTATTTATTTTTCGAAAATAAAACCGTATATTATCAAGTAAGCTGAAGTAATATACGGCGAAAGGAGCTGATGCACAAAACAAGGCAGAGGATACACTGTCAGAGGAGTCTGGCATGTGCGAGAGAAGGAAGAAGAAGAAACGGAGAAAAGGAAAAGGGAAGAAGAAGAAAAAGAAGAAGAAGAAGTGAAGCATAGGGGCAAAAAACAAGGAAAGAACAGATATCAACTCTAGTTGTGAAGAAACTAGATAAATTAATCGAGGAGAATAATCTGTTAAGACAAAAGAACAGAGAAGTAAAAAAAAAATAGAAGAGATAAAAGATGAGTTTAAAAAGAAAAAGAGAAGAAAAGGGTAAAATGCTAAAGAGGATCTTGGAAAAAGAAACAGAAATAGCAGAAAAGAACAATAATTTGTCAAAACTCAAAATGTCAAAAAAACTATTTGACATGGTGGGTTTAGTAGAAACATGGATAGAAAAAAAGAGTTGGTAGTCAGCAGAATTCAAGTGGGAATGACCAGGAGCAAAGAGAGAAAAGAAGGAAGAAAAAACAGCAGGGGGAATAGTTATGGGAGTGTGAAAAGGAATATGTACAAGAAAAAACCATGAGAGGAGAGAACAAGGGAGACTCATGGAGAGAAATATTGAAATAGACAAAAAATGCTGGAAAATAATCACGATATACAGCAAAAAGATGAAAAAGACAATAAGAAGCATAGAAGAAACAGTTAAAGAAAATACAGAAAAATGTACACCTATGGGAGAGGATTTTAACGGGAGAAAGAGGAGGAAATAGGAGGAAGAAACAGGGGATGGAAAAAGAAAAGACAAAGATGAGAGAGAAAATGTGGAAAATGTGAGCATAGAAGATAAAAAACACCGAAAATAAGAAAAAAGGAAAACAAATGGTACAAGAACACAGAAGAAAGCTAGAAAACGTCAGATTCAAGGAGCAAGAGGTAGAGAAAATGTAAGTGAAACTCAAAAAATTATCAGAAGCATGGAGAAATGAAAGATAGAGATAGCGACATAAGCAAGAAAAGAAATAAATGAAAACAGGAAGCAGGAATAATAAAAGATACATTACTCTTATCACAGAAGATTTGCCTAGACTCTTAAAAAGAGAAATGAGAGAGAGAGAGAGCAACATTTGGGTGCTTAAATGAAAAAAAAAGAAAATAGATTTTGGATGGGAGAAAACGAGGCGAAATGCAGGATGTGTGGAAGAGAGAGAAAAACATTAGAACACATGAAGCTGGAGAAAAAAGATAATGACAATAAAAAAAGAAGGAATAGAATGAATGAAAATGATATTAAGAGAGAAAGAAAGATTAAACAAGATAGTAAATAAAATAGAATAAGTGAAGAAAAAAGAGAAATGAAAAAAGAAAACAAGCAAAAAAAAAAAATAGCTTAATTAGTTGTATGTGCAACAATAAACATTATTATCAATAAAAAAAAAAAAGTAGAGCTCCAAAAATGTGTTTGCTACGCTACAGTAACTCGTTATTTTCAGGATTGTTAGGTTATTTTGTATTTATCAAGTAATAATTTTTTTGTCGTTGTTTCGGTAGTTTCCGAATTTCGGGTGAAGCACATGAATTCTGTTATTTTTGTAATATAATTTTTTTGTTAAAATTGAAACAAATTATGTCAAACAAGCTTTTAAATTAAATTTTAAATCTGCTGTTACCAACCGTTAGCAACAAAACTTCTTAGAGCAAGAAAAAGACTTTTTGTTAACGATAATTTATATTACCGAAAATAAACCAATAAAGGAGATTAATCCTTTATCATTTTGGATTTGAAGGAACTATAAGTAGTAATTAGGGTGGCCCAAAAAATAAAAAATTCTAAAGTTGTCAAAAAAGGGTTTTTTTTGGTTTTTTGACTTGTTTTTCTCATTATTTCATTTTTTTTCAATCTAGACATCAACTGGAAAAATTTACCTAATAACGAAAGCTACTCACTGATGGACATTTTTTTTTTTAATTTATTTATTTATTAGAAAGCAGACGCCTATCGGCTTTATACATCATATATATATATATATATAAATAGACTAGAGAAAGATATAGTGTTGAAATACAAACAAAGAGACAGAATAGTAAATTAAATTAATTACAGTAATAAGTTAATATGTTAAATGTTGGATCAACGATAGGGAAGTATTTTGTTTTTGGTATTTGTGATAAAAGCTTGATAGGTACCACCGTAGAAGTTGATGTCTGTGTGCAATGAGTTGACGAGGTTGGCGATCCTGTTATGCGGCCCATGGAAGACGTAATTTTTCTGTGTCTTTGTCGTTTTTAATAGGCGATTGTGCCTGAGTGATAGTGTAGAGGGGGCAAACTCAAAGCTGCTGAGGATTTCAGGTGCATCAATTTGCTCATTCCCAACTTTGTAGAAAAACGCTAGGTCTGCAACCTGGCGCCGATCAACTAGGCAGTTAACCTTGAAAAGAGAGCAAATACTAACGGTGGAGAGTTTTTGCGGCCTCAATGATGGATGAAACGACAACGACTTGCAGAATTTGTTTTGAACCCTCTCAACTCTATTGATGAGAGTGTCAGTGTATGGTGATCATAATTATGACAGAACCGTACTCTAGTATTGGTAGGACGAGTGAACGGTACAGACTAAGCAGGGAGTACGAGTTGCAAAAATCTCTCCCAGTTCTTGTGATGAGTCCCAGAACTTTGAATGCTTGCAGACTTATTTTGTCAATGTGTTTTTCCAAGGTGAGTTTGTTGTCGAAAAAAATTCCCAGGTCCTTGACGTCCGAAACTTCTGGTAAATTCTGACCGTTGAGTTTGTAACTAGTGATAGTATTATTGTGAGCGCGTGAGTAGGATACCGCAGCACACTTTTTGGCATTGAGGTCCAGTTTATTGTTGGTACACCAGGTAGACAGCATATCGATATCTTTTTGTAGAAGCTGGATGTCAGAATCATTGGAGATGGTTCTATAAATCTTCGGGTCATCTGCGTAGAGTGAACATTCAGACTGTATGTTATTAACTATGTCGTTGATGAAGATATTGAAGAAGAGGGGACCTAAGTGAGATCCTTGTGGAACTCTAGATGTGGCCTCATACTCTTCTGATAGATAGCCATCTACTCTAACTTGAAGCAATCTGTCAGCCAGGTATGAATAGAGCCATTCTAACGCGGTGCCTTCCACACCGTAATTATTAAGTTTGGCAATGAGAATTGTATGGTTTATACGATCGAACGCCTTGCTGAAATCCGTATATATGGAATGTACCTTAAGTCCATCATTCAACGCATTGAGTAGGTAATTAGTGTACGAGTAAAGATTAGACGTAGTTGATCTTCCACCCACAAATCCATGCTGCTTTGTCGTGATGATATTTTTGAAAGCTTGTGTGAGCTGAGTGAGGACCAGTTTTTCAAAAAGCTTAGCCAGTGCGGATTGGATACAGATGGGCCTGTAATTGGACATTTCAGATTTCTGGCCGTTTTTGTGGATTGGACACACATATGATAACTTCCAGTCGCTGGGGAAGGTACCCGACTGAAGGGATTTGTTGAAAATATGGGTGAGAGGTTCGCAGATCTCTGTTGCACAATTCTTCAAGAATATATTCGGAATCCCATCAGGTCCTGCCCCTTTATTATCATTTAGTTTAAGTAGCTGTTTGAGAACATCATCATAGTTGACCTCTAGACTGTTCAGGTTAGCTTTCAGGACATTCGCATTGGCATTGATGAGATGGTTGCTGTTGAGATCCGAGGAAAATGTTGTCTTGAAAAATGAGGCAAACAGGTTACTAATGTCTTGTCCAGTAGATGCTGATTGGTTGATCCAGGACATTGAAGAAGGGATGTCAGTATTGTTGTGTTTTTTATCCTTGATAAACTTCCAGAAGGCATTAGTATCGGCCTGAACCATGTTTTCGATTTTGTCAATATAATTTCTGTAGCATTCGGCACTTAATATTTTACAGTCCCGTCTCAGCATACTGAAACGGGTGTAGTTTTGTTGATTTTTCATTTTTTTGTATTGAGAGTGTGCAGATTTCTTAAGCTTTATTTTGTTTATGAGTTCATAAGAGAACCAGCAGGGATAAGTACTAACAAACTTTCTGTGAACAGGCACATACCGAGAAATGCCTTCTTCAAGCTTGCTATAGAACCATTTGACTTTGTTTTCTACGGTGTCAATTTCATAAAGTTCTATCTAGTTGACTTGATGATAGAAAGTGTTGAGGTTATGATAGTCAGCTTTCTTGAAAGAGTAAGTAGCTGGGCTAAGAGGTGTTAGGTTAGGTTGAAATTCAAGGTACACAGTAAAAGCAGGATGATATTTATCCTCTGGAACGAATGGTAGAGCTTTATCAATGCTGGCTTCAACGTTGCTGAAACAGAGATCCAGTAGGTTATTGTTGTAGTTGCATAGGCTATTTATTTGAGTACATTCCAGTAGAGCGAGACCATCATGAACAGATTTGTCACAGTCAGCTCGAGGGACGCTACTTGACAAGTTAAAATCACCTACAAGTAGTAATTTGGCATTTATGAACTTTTCATTAACGTGTGTAAGAGTTGTGAGTAGACTATGGTATTCTTCGTATGACGTAAGAGGAGGCATGTAAACACAGCCAACGATTATATCAGATATAGTACCTTTAATTTTAACGAAGACGAGTTCCAGGTTGCAATCATCAATGGGTATTAAATCAGCATGAATGTGGCGTTTAATGGCAATAAAGACACCACCACCACGTTCTTGTCCTGAGAGTGTTGGGTCTCTATCGTTTCTATAAATAGTGTATGTGTTATCAATTACCTCGCCATCACGAATCGACGAGTGTAACCACGACTCAGTAATACAGATTATGTCGAAACTACTGGCCGCGGTTGCTGTCAAAAATTTAGACAGCTTGGTTTGGAGGCCTCGTGTGTTTTGATAGTAAACTTGCAGAGCCTTGAGGCTTTTCTCTTTCACTGAGCGGGCGAAAATTTTTGTTTACTATCTGCGGTACACCTTGGACATACTTGATGGTTTTGCTTGTATCACCATTTTTTATTAGTGTATCAAGTTTAGAACGCAGATCCTTGAGATGCGACTGTTGCGCTGGTGTTAAATCAGGTTTGAAAGCTGCTGTAGAGCCTTCACGATGATTGAGCTTTAAAATATCTCTGGCATCGACCACTGACCGAGTCTCGATGAGCAGAGGGCGTGGACGATCAGTTGTCGGACGACCTAATCTACGAATTTTAAAATTTGGAATCTTGACAGATAATTCCGCAGGTAGAGCTGTAGAAAGGGAAGTTTTGTCATATAATTAATAATAATAATAATTTTGTCATATTTGTCAATTTAATAGAAATAATTCAAAAAAACTTACCAATTTTGTCAAAACACTACAAATTAATTATAATACCATAGAATAAGAAACACTGGGATGTAATGATGGCAGAGCAGTTGACCATCGCCTTTATATAAGGGTAGCTTCCCCACTAATTGCACTTTCTAATCGTTAAGATCTTTGAACAATTAATTTTGTATTGAAGATATGACTATATTGACTTAAATTATATTTACTTTAAAGCTTGTTTAAATTACAAAATAATTGTTATGGATTTTTAAAGATTATTAAAAATAAATTACATATACAGGGTGTCTGAAAAAGTTGACAACATATGGGAAACTTTTCTATTTGTAATGTGCTAGGAAAAAAAGTTTTTTCTGATAAAAAGTTCTGAACGCAAATGTCAGATGTCAATTTTTTCAAATCGTGTCAAAAATATGAAAAATAATCTATAATGTAATAAAAAATAATGTTAAATAAAACTAAATCAATAATGTCTACAATTTATAGTAAGAGTACATAAGAAAGAAGAAGAAATGTTTTTGATGAGGCAGAATGTCATAATAAAAGAGCATAAAATTAAGAAAAAAAACTAAAACATAAGTAAAACAGAAACGAAGATAAGATAAAACATAAAAGCAAGAAAATGTTTAGATTAAACATACGATAGAAAAATTAAGAGAAAATTAAACGGTTTAATATGCAAAAAAAGAGAAAACATTAACAAAAGGAAGAAAAATAATGAAAGCAACAAAAAAAGAATAATATAAAAATGATTGTAAACAAAAAACAGATGGGATTATCAAAATATAAGTCGCTTACAATAGTTTGACATCTCACAGCGGAATATTTATCGGTTATGACTACTGCACAGTCTACGATGCTTTAGAAATCAGAAGGTGTTTTAAATGTAACGACTTCAATCATGCATCTACAAAATGTACAAAACATCGTTCATGTCCTAGATGCAGTGATGATCATGATGTCAAATCTTGTTCTGCTACTTCTTTAAAATGTATTAACTGCACTCGTGTAAATCAGTCAAATAACATGAATCTTAATACCGAACATGCTGCCTGGGACATCATATGCTCTACTTACACTAAATGTCTAGATAGAACAAAACAAAGCTTACTTACCTCAAAATAGCAACCAAACAATTTCTCTAATAAAGTAATTTCTCACAACTTATCAACAATTTCATCTTCTGGTAGCAACACACTTAATACTTCTTCCTCTACCTCTTTTAACAAGAGCAGATTTGATATTTTTAGAAAATCTTTCTCTTGTGATGGTTTGTCAGTATATTACCAAAACGTGCGCGGTCTTAATACAAAAGTAGACGTATTTTTCAGGTCGGCTTCTCTAGGTGAATACGACATAGTTATTCTTTCTGAGACTTGGCTGCATGAAAATGTTAGTAACAATGAACTTTTTTCACCAGATTATTCAGTGTTTAGAAAAGATCGTGATTTCATTAATACAACCAATACGAGAGGAGGTGGTGTCTTAGTAGCGGTTAGATCCTCTTTATCTTCTATTCAAATGGACTTGAAATCTACTTACCCAATTGATCTGGCAAAAATAGATTTAGTGTGTGTCAAAGTGTGGCTACCCAGTGAGACATTATATATTTTTGGAGTCTATTTTCCTCCCGGAATGCAAAATTTTACTTATATTCTTTTTGTAGATTTTATATTGTCCTTGCAATTTGTTTTTGAATCGAAGATACTAGTCGTAGGTGATTTTAATGTACCTGATTATACTAACTACACGACTACTAGCATCCCTAAAAACAACGTTATTCCATTAATACACCTGGGTAATGTATTAGACTTAAATCAATATAACACAATTTTAAACTTACAGCTTTGTGTACTAGACTTAGTTTTCTCTAATATAGAGTGCACGGTGAAAAGAGATGAAGAGCCAATGGTTCAGGAAGACTCCTATCATCCTAGCCTTTCCATATCTATCAATTGCATCAAGAAAGCTGATAAATTTATATTACCTAAGTCTTCTCCTTTAAGCTATAACTTTACCAAAACTAATTTTGAATCATTGTACGAGGATCTTGCTTTTATCTCTTGGTCAGAGCTCTCCAACTGTTTTGATGTAAATGCCGCATGCGGTTTATTCTATGACAAGTTATACAAGCTTTTTGACTCTCACATTCCTAAAAATAAATCAAGATGCTTTAAATACCCACCCTGGTTTTCATCAGAAATAATCAAAAACATTAAAACCAAATACAAACTGCTCGAAAAGTTCAATAAAGTCAAAAATCCTGCTCTATATGAAAAGATAAAATCTGTAAGAAGGCTTGTTAAACATGATGTCAATGTATCATACAAGAAGTATATATGCAGAATAGAGTCGGATATAGCAAGTGATTCCAATAAATTTTGGAAATTCATAAATTCAAAAAGAAAAGGTACAAATATTCCAAATAACATGAATTTTGATGATCTCCAGGGAAGTAAGAGGACATGCTGCAATTGTTAACGCATTTGCAATATTTTTTAAATCTGTGTATTCTAACTCTCCGTCAAACAGTAATGTTGTGCATACTGCTTTAAACAGTATCAATACAAATACTAACCTAAACATATATGTAAATTCAGTGGGTAAAGATGAGGTATTAGAAGCGCTTCTAAATCTAGAAGCAAAACACACTGCTGGCCCTGATATGATCCCTGCTTTTGTTATAAATAAAATGTCATCTTTTCTGGCCGAGCCATTGTCTATTTTATTTAATCTTTCTCTTGCTCAAGGCATTTACCCAGATGCTTGGAAAATGTCTAAAGTAATTCCTCTTTTTAAAAGTGGAGCTCGCAATAATGGGAAAAATTATCGACCAATATCATTGATGGATAATTTTGCAAAGATTTTTGAACGCGTCATATTTAATCGTCTTTTTTTTCAAATCAAAAATCACTTAGCTGATGTACAACACGGATTCATTCCAAAAAGATCTACGATTACCAACCTTTGCTCATTCACCCAATTTATCTCTGAAGCTGTAGACTCGGGTAAACAGTGTGATGCAATATATACGGATTTTACCAAAGCATTTGATAAGCTTAATCATCAACTTCTTCTAATGAAATTATCAAGCTTTGGTTGTACTCCGCATCTGGTTAAATTTTTCGAATCTTATTTGTGTAACAGGAAACAATTTATTTTTCTCCATGGCTACAGTTCAGACTGTTTCGAAGCTACTTCAGGTGTTCCTCAGGGTTCTGTTCTGGGGCCGTTGCTATTCAATGTTTTTGTCAACGACATTATCAACTGCCTAGATGTCAATTGTTTACTGTATGCAGACGATCTGAAATTATTTACAATTATTTCGTCTTTTGAGGACTGTATCAATCTGCAGAACAATGTGAACAAAATTGTCAATTGGTGCTTATATAATAACCTGCAACTGAATGTAAGCAAATGTTATGCTATGACCTACGGTCGTAAAAAAAACCGATACTGTTTTCATACAAAATAGATAAAACTACTTTGCAGCGACCGGACACAGTTAAAGACTTGGGAGTTTGGTTTGATTCCGAATTAAACTTCAACTTTAATACACATAAAAATGTTTGCTCTGCCATGAAGTTGTATGGTTTTGTTGTGCGGAATTCTAAAGATTTTGTAAACTCAGGGACAATTATAAGAATTTACGTTTCTTTTGTGCGTTCGAAACTTGAGTATGGCGCTCTTGTGTGGTTCCCATATCATGCAAATGCAATTGCCAGTTTGGAGAGAGTTCAACGGCGATTCTTGAAATATGTTTGTTTTAGAGAAGACGGCATTTATCCCCAAATAGGTTTTTCCCATAGCCTGCTGCTAGAAAGATTTTCAATTCTCAGCTTATATAATACAGTGTGTTATATTTTTACAAAAATTGATTAGTGCTGAATATGACTGCTCCGCTATGTTAGAAAAAATTGATTTCTTAGTTAATTTACGTTCAATTGATACTCGTCATAAAAAGAAGATTTTTTATCTTCCTACTCCTCGGACGGATATTTTAAAATATTCACCGCTCTATAACATATGTAATTATGCCAATGCCGCACAAAATAGTATTGACATATTTTCTTGTTCGAAAAAAGCCATAAAATCTCTTGCAATAACAGATATATGATAAAAAACTCATAATTTTATTCTCTGGTTTTAAATATTTAGATCTCTATCTTGTAATTGGGATGCAAATCCTGTTAGATAGAGTGAGGAGGCGGTTTTTAGTGGGTATGGCCGGCGAGTCTATCATGCCGGAAGAGTCCCACACTACCTATGATTTGTTAACCAAATCTATGGTGTACGTAAAGTATTTTCCCCTCCTCAATTATAAAAAAATAAAAAAAAGCTAAATGAAGAACATGCTGGAAAATAAGTTAATTATAAAGAAAAAACAAACATATAATTCAGAGAAAAAACGTTTATATGAGGCTAAGTAATACAAAAACAAAAGATTGAAAGTAAATAAATGAGGAACACAGTCTTGATAAGAAGATAGACGAACCAAAAATTGTTTTTATTAAAAGCATGGATTTGAAGAACCAAGAAAAAATAAAGGAAAAAATAAACAACAGCGAAGAAAATGATACAAAAACAAAAAACAAAAATAAAAAGTAATATTTATTAAAATAAAACAGAAGTTAGAGACAATTTATAATAAGAATATTTATGCAATTAAAGTAGAAATTAAACGAATAAAAATGAAATGAAAACGAAATGTGGTTAAAAGAAAATAATTGGATAAAAATATCTAAAAAAAATCAAATGTGGCTATGTAGGACAAAAACCAATGATAAAATGGAATAAAATAAAGAAAAATGTAAAAAATTGAAAATGTACAAAATGTAAGAAATGAGAAGAAAGATAACAAAAGAAAATATAGAAAAAAACTAATGTTGCATGAAAAGAAAGATAGAAGAATCAATTATTATAGAACGAAAATAATTAGAAAACTAATTTAAAAAGTAAAACATACAGATAAGAAGAAGTTTAGAAAAGAAAAAAAATGATCGAATGCGGAAAACAAATAAAAATAAACAAATGTTAAACTAAAAGATATGCGATAATTTAAGTGAAAGCAACATAAAAAAATAATTAAAAAAATTGATAGAAGAAAAGAAGAGACAATTTAACTATAGAAAAGCAAAATTATAGATAAGGTTAAATAAAACATAAACAAAAGATAAAATAGACTTTATAGAAAAGAAAATGTTTAGATTAGAGGGAAAAAAATTAAGAAAATTTAGAAACGTGTATATAGAAAAATAAAACAAAAAAGTAGTAAAGAAAAAATAATGTTAAATGTAGTAAGAGTATATAATTATGCAATTAAAGAAGAAAATAAAAATACAAAAAATTTCATAATAGAAGATAACAAAATAAAAAAAAGGAAAAAGGTTTAGACTAAAAACAAAAATAAGATGGAGTGAAGAGAAAAAAAAGTTGTTCATATTGAAAATGTTAGAAAAAATTATAAAATGGGCAGTACGTGAGAAGAGAGTGGGATAGAAAAAGAAAAAACAAAATGGTAAAAAAAAACCAAATAATCATCATTTTATATAAAAAATAATGTTAAATAAAACTAAATCAATAATCTCTACAATTTATAGTAAGAGTACATAAGAAAGAAGAAGAAATATTTTTGATGAGGCAGAATGTCATAATAAAATAGCAAAAAATTGAAAAGAAAACAAAAGCATAAGTAAGACAGAAACGAAGATAAAATAAAACATAAAAGCAAGAAAATGCTTAGAAGAAAAATAAAGAGAAAATTAAGCGGTTTAATATGCAAAAAAAGAGAAAACATTAACAAAAGAAAGAAAAATAATGAAAGCAACAAAAAAAAGAATAATATAAAAACGATTGTAAATAAAAAACAGATGGGATTATCAAAATATAAACTAAATGAAGAACATAGACATGAAATAAAAAAATTTTGCTAGAAAATAATTTAATTATAAGGAAAAAACAAACATAGAACTCGGAGAAAAAAAGTTTTGATGAAGCTAAGTAATACAAAAACAAAAGATAAGAAGATAGAAAGTAAATAAATGAGGAACACAGTCTTGATAAGAAGATAGACGAACCAAAAATTGTTTTTATTAAAAGCATGGATTTGAAGAACCAAGAAAAAATAAAGGAAAAAATAAACAACAGCGAAGAAAATGATACAAAAACAAAAAACAAAAATAAAAAGTAATATTTATTAAAATAAAACAGAAGTTAGAGACAATTTATAATAAGAATATTTATGCAATTAAAGTAGAAATTAAACGAATAAAAATGAAATGAAAACGAAATGTGGTTAAAAGAAAATAATTGGATAAAAATATCTAAAAAAAATCAAATGTGGCTATGTAGGACAAAAACCAATAATAAAATGGAATAAAAAAAGAAAAATGTAAAGATTAATAATACGAAAGAAAAAAAATTAAAAGTGTACAAAATGCAAGAAATGAGAAGAAAGAAAACAAAAGAAAATATAGAAATAAACTAATGTTGCATAAAAAGAGAGATAGAACAATTAATTATTACAGAAAAAAAATAATTAGAGAACTAAGTTAAAAAGAAAAACATACAGATAAGAAGTTTAGAAAAGAAACAAAATGATCGAATGCGGATAACAAATAAAAATAAACAAATGTTAAACTAAAAGATATGTGATAATTTAAGTAGAAGCAACATAAAAAAATAATTAAAAAAATTGATAGAAGAAAAGAAGAAACAATTTAACTATAAAAAAGCAAAATTATAGATAAGGTTAAATAAAACATAAACAAAAGACAAAATAGACTTTATAGAAAAGAAAATGCTTAGATTAGAGGGAAAAAAACTAAGAAAATTTAGAAACGTGTATATAGAAAAATAAAACAAAAAAGTAGTAAAGAAAAAATAATGTTAAATATAGTAAGAGTATATAATTATGCAATTAAAGAAGAAAATAAGAATACAAAAAATTTCATAATAGAAGATAACAAAATAAAAAAAAGGAAAAAGGTTTAGACAAAAAACAAAAATAAGATAGAGTGAAGAGAAAAAAAAGTTGTTTATATTGAAAATGTTAGAAAAAATTATAAAATGGGCAGTACATGAGAAAAGAGTGGGATAGAAAAAGAAAAAAACCTAAAAAAAATTACAAAACTGGTGAAAAAAACAAAATAACTAACATTTTTTAATGATTGTTTTAAAAAGTTTTTTTTTTCTATTGTTTTTTCAAAATTTGTCTTTTTATGCTTTTATAAAGTTCATATAGGACTTTATAATGCAAAAAGTGTATTCATATCAGTTACCATCACCGTACAGCACTTTTATACATTATTAATAATAATAAAAAGAAAAGAAATAGAAAATTAAAAAAGAAAAAAGAGTAATGAAAGAGGAATGAAAAGAAAGAAAAGGAACAGAAATACAAACAGAGGAGAAAGAAAAAGAAAGAAAAGTAAAACTCAAAAGAAAAAGACGGATGAGGATTTTATTATTATCATAGGGAATAACTTTTTTTTGGTAAAACTTTTTTCCCAAATATTGCCAACTTTTTCATCCACACTGTATAAGTTGACGAATTGTAAAAAAAAATACGTTATTTGTTTATTATAAGGCTTTGTGATTGGAAATTACTTACAATAGCAAATATGTATTAAGTAAATATACACAAATGAGGAATTTACTTGTCACAATGGCTTTTTGATGATTTGATAATAATATAAACATTAAATATTATCACCAACTAATTATAATATTTAATATTGACAGAAATTTTGAAATTATTGGAATTTTTATCGACAAATAATTGCATTCTTTCTAAATCATATTGATTTTTGATAAATAATTTTTTTGTTAATTCCTCAAATGTATTTTATAAAGTATCTAATTGATTGACATTGAAATTTTTGGCACTATAAGCCATTTGACAATATAATATTATAGCTAAATCAAGGAAGCATCTGACAGCAGTGATTAATGGGTATTATTAAGGTTGAGCAGTCTGAAGTACAATGGGAACATTACAAAATAGTAGGGTATAGAAAATTTTAAAATTTGCAATAAAACGCTCAACTCTCTCTGCCAAAAAGACATAGGTTTTAAATTATTATAATAAAATTGGTTAATATCAAATTTTTCAAAAACCCAGTTTAAAAGCAAAAACCACAAATTATGTTTTAGGCTATAACCAGAAGAATTGTTTTTTTTTTTGAAAAATCTAGCTTGAGAACTATTTTTTTGCATATCTGCATCTGAATTGTTGGATTTATCATTCAAGAACATTTGAACAATATGACATGAACATAACAAAGCTGCTTTCTGTATTTTTAAATCTAAAAGTAAACTTCTGAGATTGTAGAGGTGCAACATCCACATTTGATAATAAGATTATTGGAAACTATATATGCAGACTTGTACATGCTTCCTTCTTATTGGAACTCTTCAGCAAGTTTCCACAGTTTTGTATTTGAATCAATTTCAAGTGCCTATTTCTTTTGTAATATGGTAAAACTAGCTATGTAAGGTCAGGTTCTAATAGATGTCGCTACATTTAAAATAACTAATAATAAATGCGCTATTTTTTTCAAATTTTAAAGGTCTCTAATAGTCACCAAAAGCAACGTGTTCTTGTTTTTTCAAATTGTTCGTATTAAAAGAATGACTAATATTACAAGAATATTTGCTAATAAGATTCACTTCAACACAATTTGAATTTATTCTTTTGCTAAAAAAATTATAGAATTCTAGTTCGATTTTTTTCACAAAAATAAACTTGAGAGTCAAATTCGAATGAACTATTTTTGCAAAAGCACAATAGTCACTTTAGATTTGTCTCGAATAATGTAACAATATTCGTCAATAAATAGATTATAGTGCTATTTATCTTCAATTTAAATTAGATGTTGCTAATAAAAGTTGTTTTGTTTTTATCTATAGTATTCCAAGTTAAAGACGAAGTGGAGATATATTATGTGCTTAAGTCGGTCTGGCGAGCCAATCAACGCACTCTGTGCCAAGTCATGTGATAGTTCAACCAATAGAAACTCTAATCACGCGGCTCTCCTTATATCCCTACACCCAGCACTTTGCCTTTAACTTGAAAATAATATAGTAGTAACTAACAAAAGCATTTAAATATGGTTTTTTATGTTTAAGATTGGTTTTAAAGGCTTTGGAATTGCCGACAATCAGTTGAATAAAGGAGCCAAGTTCATGTTTGACAGCGTCCAATATACTCTACGTCACGGCAGTGTTATAATAGCAGCAATAACTTCTTGTACAAACACAAGCAATCCTAGTGTGATGTTAGGAGCTGGTCTATTAGCCAAAAAAGCAGTTGCAGTAGGATTAAGTGTTCCCCGTTCCGGTGTTGTCACTTATTACTTGCAAGAGTCTAAAGTGATAGATCCCTTAATACAGCTTGGATTTGACATTGTTGGGTATGGGTGTATGACTTGTATTGGCAACAGTGGTGGAATTGATGAGAATATTGCTAATGCTATTGAACAAAATGATTTGATCTGTTGTGGGGTTCTGTCGGGGAATCGGAATTTTGAAGGCCGGATTCATCCAAATACTAGCGCAAATTATCTGGCTAGTCCTTTACTAGTCATAGCTTACGCGATTGCTGGAACTGTTGATATAGATTTCGAAACCGAACCTTTAGGCATGCGCTCAGATGAGACCTTAGTCTTTTTGCGAGACATATGGCCTACCAGAAAGGAAATCCACGCGGTTGAACAGGAATTCGTTATTCCGGCTATGTTCCAACAGGTCTATTCACGAATCCAGCTAGGCTCATCCACTTGGCAAGCTTTGAATTCCCCTGAAGGGATTTCATACCCATGGGATGAACCTTCGACTTATATCAAAAAACCGCCATTTTTTGACGAAATGACCAAAGAATTGCCAACGCTTATTCCAATAAAGAACGCCAATGTTTTGCTATTTTTGGGCGATTCTGTGACAACAGATCATATAAGTCCAGCTGGATCTATTGGACGCACTAGTCCAGCTGCAAGGTACCTGGCACAGCGAGGTCTGACACCACGCGAATTTAATTCATATGAATCCAGGCGGGGCAATGATGCCATTATGGCTAGATGAACTTTTGCTAATATTCTTCTTGTGAATAAATTTATGAATAAAGCGGAGCCAAAGACTATTTATCTTCCAACGAATGAAGAGGTACAGTCAAATTTCTAATCCTTTAGCTTAACTTTAGATATAGTAGTCCAAATGTAATAACGTTATATAGTTCTTCTATTGTTGCAAAAGTTAATAGCCCTTACAATGGCACTACCCAAAGCCTAGGTTAAGAGATTAGGTGTATCCAGTAATAAGGGATTACAAAAGCAGAATTTTAAATGCGGCCATAAGACGTTATTTCACTGGGACTACTATAACTTCAATTGCCAATGGCTGCCTGCCGACATTTGATTTACATAATTTTTTTCTTCAGATGGACGTTTTTGATTGTTCTGAACGTTTAAAAGTAACGGAACATCGCTGATTATAATTGCTGGCAAAGATTATGGATCCGGATCGAGCCGTGATTGGGCCGTCAAAGGGCCTTATTTATTGGTAAGTTTCTACTCTAAAATGTTTCATCTGCACAATAAAGGGTGTTTTTGTTTCATTCTTGTGGGGGTAGTAGTCATTGCAGACACTAGCGGCCGGTACCGGCTTTATAACTACAATAGACATAATGGTCTCGAGAAGTTTTTTTATAGATATTGATATGTTCTATAATATTGTAACACATTTTTTGTTCTATCATCCATACTTTTCGCAGCGCATGCGATGAAAGAATTTTATGACTAATTTTTTTTACACTTTGAGCTGGTTTCAATTGGAGTTTCTAATTTTTTTTCTCCTAATCAAAGTAGCCTATGCTACTCAGTGATTATGTAGCTTTCTAGTGGCAAAAGATTTTTTGAAATCGGTCCAGTAGTTACATACAGCGCGCCCAAGCAAACATGAGCTACGTACTAAATTAGCAAATTCAGGAGTAAATTAAAATCAACCAATCAGAAGCGCAAAGAAGGTGAGGTGCGGTGTGTACATAAAACCTAAAGCGACTTTAGGATACGTGTTTAAGTTACTTTGTTCAAAAAACTTTTTCCAATTTTTTATTTTTTTTTTGTTTTGTTTTTTTCTGTACTCATTCTACTTTATTCCCGGTCTTGTTTAATCTTTCTCTCTCTCTTATTATCATTTTCATTCATTCTTGTTCTTCTTTCTTTCTTTTCATTATATCCTCTTTCCCAGCTAGCTTTCTTTTGCCTCCACATATCGTGTGCTTCTAATGTTTCGCTTTCTCTCTTTTGCACACATTCTACATTTTCTTTCATTTTCTTCTATCCAGAATCTATTTTCTTTTTTTTCACTTCCGCATCTAAATCTTGCTGTCATCTTTCTCTCTCTCTCTCTTATTTTCTCTTTTTAGGAATCTAGGCAACTCTTATTTAATTAGGCAAATGTACCTTTTATTGTACCTGCTTTTGCTTATCTGTTCTCTTATGTCCTTCTTGTCTATGTCTCTATCCTTTATTTTATCATGTAGCCATTGTCTCGCTTCTCTTTTTTTCTCTCTTATTATCATTTTCATTCATTCTTTTTCTTCTTTCTTTCTTTTCATTATATCCTTTTCCCAGCTAGCTTTATTTTACCTCCACACATCGTGTGCTTCTAATGTTTCGCTTTCTCTCTTTTGCACACATTCTACATTTTCTTTCTTCTTCCTTTATCCAGAATCTATTTTCTTTTTTTCACTTCCGTATCTAAATCTTGCTGTCATCTTTCTCTCTCTCTCTCATTTTCTCTTTTTAGGAATCTAGGCAACTCTTTTGTAATTAGGCAAATGTACCTTTTATTGCACCTGCTTTTGCTTATCTGTTCTCTTATGTCCTTCTTGTCTATGTCTCTATCTTTTATTTCATCATGTAGCCATTGTCTTGCTTCTATTTTTTCTCTTTTATTATCATTTTCATTCATTCTTTTTCTTCTTTCTTTCTTTTCATTATATCCTTTTCCCGGCTAGATTTATTTTGTCTCCACACATCGTGTGCTTCTAATGTTTCGCTTTCTCTCTTTTGCACACATTCTACATTTTCCTTCTTCTTCCTTTATCCAGAATCTATTTTCTTTTTTTTTCACTTTGCAACTCTTCTGTAATTGAGCAAATGTACCTGCTTTTGCTTATTTCTCTTTTTCTTTCTTGCTTGTCTATGTCTTTATATCTATCCTTCATTTCCCCATGTACTTATTGTCTCGCTTTTCTTTTTTTACTTGATCTCTTCTATGCTAAACTTTTTTTTCATTCATAGTATCCCTTTTGCTGTTTGTCTCTTTTTGTATTCCTCTATCTGTTTTTCTACTCACCATCTTCCAGCTTTCTTTTAATATCATTTTACTACTCTTTTTCCTGCTTCTTTCAAGTCTGCACCTAAATCTTGTTTTTATCTTTCTCTCTCTCTCTCAAATCGTCAGTGATAACAGATTGCGTCTTACCCGATGTGTTCCAATAAGGACGAAACATGTCCAAGTTTACAGATATAGTTTGAAAACCTTTTTGTTTTACCGGTAGGTGGCTAAGCCAAAGAAGTTAGATTACGTTGTGTATCATTGATATTCGTTTGAGACAAAAGGCGCTAACGTGATAACTTGGTTGTCCAACCAGCGATATACATTTCCTTTCAATTTGTAGCTATTAACTTTGACATTTGTCATTAAGAACGTAAACTTTTTGATGCAAGGTATTTGCTAATAGATGTCGCTCGTTTTATCAACTCTCTATTTTTCCAGGGCGTCCGTGCAGTGATTGGTGAGTCCTTTGAGCGCATTCATCGTTCTAACTTGGTTGGAATGGGCATCATTCCATTGCAATTTCTGCCAAATCAAACTCCATAATCTCTAGGACTGACTGGAAAGGAAGCGTACAACATTGAACTACCAAGTAATTTCAAACCTGGTCAACACATCACAGTTGCAACGAACTCTGGAAAATTTTTTGAAGTTCTACTCCGTTTCGATACCGAAGTTGACATGTTATTCTACAGACATGGAGGCATTTTGAATTACATGATCAGAAAAATCATTTCATGAACTTAATATGACTTATCACATAGGCTCAGGCCCGGTTGCACAAACGTCAATTGGCTATTTTGACCAATCAGATGGACAATTACCGAGAAAATTTGATTGACGTTTGTGTAACCGGGCCTTAATCTATAGGAAATTATTTTAATAAAATAACTTAATTTTTTTTATGATTTAGAACAATTGATACAAACATATTTCTAGGCTCAAATAAGTAATGTTTTGGGTTTTTTGTTGTTGTTTAAATTGTGTGGGCTTATTACTTAGGCAATATATTTTTAATGATGTTATTCTTTTATATGTGGATATAAAATAAATTTTGTTAAAATTTACAGTTTTGATCCATGGTTACAATTTAACGGCTTCGCACGGGAGCCACAATGGCGCGTTTTTTATTAGGTATTGAACACAAAATAATTTATTTGGATAAGACATGCAGATTACATGGTCTGATTTTGACCGGAATTTTGAAATGTAAAAAAGTAGTTATAGTGACATAGCTACAGTAGTAATTTCCTCTTTATGATATTCAGAGAAAGAGAAAAAAAAAGCAAATTTAAAAGAACCGAAGAAGAAACAACAGTTAAATAAGAAAGACATATAAGCTGTAATTGAGAAACAAAGAAAAATGGGTGGCGGGGCTGGCAATAAAGAAAAGAAAAGAGTTCACAAAGAATTGAAGAACAAATCTGCAAGAGAATAGTATACAAAACAAAGAAAAGAAGTGAATACAAAAATAAACAAAATTTATAAATCAAGAGGGAAAAGAACAGACAAGAAACAGCAAATGCAAGATATTAATACTAATTTTTGACGTATCTTGTCAATTTTTGGTTTGAGAGAGGTAAAAATAAAAAACTCATTAGAACAATACTGTATAATATATTATATAATATTAAACAACCTTAAAAATGCCGTGACAAAAAAAAATTTTAACATAATGTTTGGCTCCTCTCCTAAGCATCATAAGTAGATGCGGACACATTGCCCCCATGGCCAGTCCAGTTCGTGTGGACAAACTTACCTTCCTTACCCAATAACTCGTACGTATGGGCTCCAAAGTAGTCACGCTGTGCTTGTAATAGATTTGCTGGTAGAGTCTTTGAACGATATCCATCGTAGAAAGATAAAGCAGTACTTAGGGCTGGAGTTGGAACACCTGCAATTAATTGTATTGCAGGCATAACATACTGCGTTAACGTTTTTTTTTTAAATTTGGCGCCGAAATCATCCAGATCTAACCTCTCTTTAATGAATCGATAGTTCAACACGTTAATAAGATTAAATTAAAAGCACTTTAATTTTAAATTCAAAAATAAAGAGATTATTTTGACATTTAAAGCAATTGTTTTAAAAATTATGGTTCATGGCCAGTATGCCGCAAAACACCCGTTAAAAATCCTGCTTAAATAAAATTACCTATCTGTATAGCGGTTGAAACAACATTCCTCCATCCATCTTGCGTCTTTTTAAGCGCTTCAATGAAAAATGGCGCAAGAAGTAACGAACGAAGATTGGGGTCCTTATCAAACGCTGCTTTAATCTGTCCAAGAAACACTGATCGAATGATACAGCCCCCTCTCCACATCAACGCAATGGATCCGTAATCAAGCGTCCAAGAGTTAGCAGTTGCAGTTTCGCGCATAAGCATAAAGCCTTAAGCATACCATACAATTTTACTTGCGTAGAGAGCTTGTCGGAGATCGTCTAAGAATTGACGCTTGTTGCCAAGCTGAGCGGGAGTGAATTTGGCTTTCGGTCCTGGAAGGATCTCGCTAGCAGTTACTCTTTCGTTTTTGATTGCAGAAAGGCAGCGACTGAAGACAGCTTCCCCGATTAGGGTTACCGGAACGCCGTAATTTAGGGCTGCGATGGCTGTCCACTTTCCAGTGCCTTTTTGACCTGCTGCGTCTCTAATCTTTGGCAAGAGGTATTCACCTAAAATGAGAGAAATAAAAATCAGGGTAGTCGGTTTGTGTAATATAATCTTAAAGAATTCGGTTTGAGATTGAAGCAATTTGGTGATCGCATCGTACATAACTCTATCAATAATCCCATGGAGAGTAGAAGTAGAGTCATACTCTCATTCACTGTCCCTTGATCATTCTTAGAAGCCAAACCACCCCAAATCGCTTTTTGGCTATCCAAGAAGATAGTAAATCTTCCCTTTCGCCTAACCGCAACTGAGTCCAGGGTGTATTTTGCTGTATACAACGATACTAGGGTAGCGACCTCATCTACCCGTAACAAGCAATTTGGTGAGCCTTTTACTTTTTCTCAGCCGCACGACAAAAAATCAGATAAAACTTACCATTTTCATCTTTGTAATTCAAAATATCTCTGGTAATCTCAATCAAAAAGCTATCCAATTCTCCAGTATTCCACTCAGCAAAAGTATTCGCCATTTCTTTTTGGTCAAGTCCTAGCGCCAACATCAAATGATAAACTTCCCCAATAAGTTGCATGTCTTCGTACTCAATTCCATTGTGTACCATTTTAACAAAATGCTCTGCACCCGATTCTCCCACCCATTTACAACATGGTTGTCCATCAACTTTAGCAGCAACTCCTCGGAAAATATTCTTGATATAGGGTCATGCTTCTTTGTTGCCTCCCGGCATTAAACTTGGACCATATCTAGCACCATCCTCGCCTCCAGACACTCCAGTTCCCACAAATCGGTATCCCTGAACTCGCAATTCCAAGAAGCGCCTCTCAATGTTTGTATATTCTGAGTTTCCTCCATCGATGGTAATATCTCCTTTTTCAAGATGGGGGAGTAATTGCTAAATGAAATAATCTACAGCGGTTCCAGCTTTGACCAAAAGTATTATTCTTCTTAGAGATTTTAGCTTTGATACTAGGTCTAGAATGGATTCGGCGCCTAAAATACTTTTTTCCTTCGCTTCATTTTCTAAGAACGCCTTTACTTTCTCAACTGTTCGATTGTATGCGACTACTGTGAAACCATGATCGGCCATGTTTAATATTAAGTTTTGCCCCATCACGGCCAGCCCCACTAGGCCGATATCTCCTGTCCTAGAACAGACACACAATAATAATAATACTTTATTACAAAAAAGGAGTTGACGGTCATTAATATCTTTTTTCAATACAAAAGTATATTAAAGAAAACTAGATTTGGACGCGCTTTAAGAAAAATTCGGTTTGACAGTCGAAAGTAAGGTTAGGATAAATTGATAAGCATTGACTTTATATACAATGGACGGAACCCAACCGTACTCGTCGTATAAGCGCGATGGGTGACAGCACTTGAAAGAGATAGCATTATACACAACCTACCGCACTGAAAAGAGAGGAGGAAAATTGTACCACGTGACATACGGCAACACAATGCACGTTTAAATGCAGAGAAATGGGGAAAATGGGTTTTGAATAGGATAATTACTGTGGATTTTATTTTCAATAAAAACATGGAGCAAATAATTAAGTCTAAACTAAAATTAAACCATTTATTAAAAAAAAGTAAAAAACTTGTTAAAAAAAAATGTCGTATGACAACCCATAAAAAAATAATTAATAAAATATCAGCCAGCACAAATGAAACCAACTTAAATGTATGTAAAGAAAAGAAAATTAAGAAGTAATAAAATTATTGATGTTTAAAATGAATTAATCTCGTATAAATATGTCTGACTCGTACATTCTTATCTTCCAAACTTTTATTAACATGATTCAACCTAATACGAAAATAATATTTCAAAATTAAATAGATCATTTGAATTAGATGATTGTTTATTGGTGGCTGGTTAATAATATGACTAGAAATATTCATAAAAATAACTCGGAAGTCAATTTTCCTGGTGGTTTGAAGTATTAAATTTTCAATAATATTACTACTACTAAAATTGGTAACCGCACGGAAAGTGACTTCTGCCGCTTTACATATTTTAATGACGTCTGCGGATAGCGTTGTAAGTCCACCCTTGTTCTTTCTATTAAAAAAAAAAGACGAAGCGTTTGTACTATACAAGTAACCAACACAAATGTTACATTTCAATATTTTTTTTAATTTTTTTTACAATAAAGCCAGCAATATATTCTACTATGTCAAATACATACATTCGCATAGTGTCTGAAAATAGCAAATCCTGAATATCTTTGCTTTCAAATTCTTCACTGTCATAACACACTAAGTCTAAATTGTTGGTTTTTGATTTTACAGAACTAGTAATTTTTAAAATACTTGTTTCATCTTAACTCAAGCAGTTGGCTGCTTCAGAACTACACAATTCAGTGTGTACCAAAATTTTTTTATAAGCTGATTGAAACTGAACAGGAGTCGGATTGTTGCAAAATCCACCCCTAGAACGAATACTAGAAAAAAACATTTCTATGTGATCCTGGCTCAGTTTATAACTAAACAGGTAAGATAAATTTTGTTTGGCAACAATATGTTGCTGAAGAATACCTTCAAGAACACCTTCTTGTGTTCATTACATCAAAAATATTATTGATTTTTAAACAAAAATCTGCTGTATAGTTTGCATTTTTAAATTGATTTAATTTTAAATCTTTACGAAAATATTTTAGAGCATCTGAAACACTAGCACTAAAAAGTTGAGTAGCGAGTCCAACTTTCATTATTTCTTTTTAAAAGTTCAAATGGCGCCGTCTTACTTTTGTGGCTGCATGCAACCCCATTGTTTCTTGCAAAGCGACCAAGTGTTGCAAGAATAAGTCCAAATATTGCCACATAAGTAAGTTGCCATCTCCATCATACAAAAACTTAAAATGTTCCAGCGCATTGCGAATAAGTTTAATCATGTGGCAGGCGTCAAGCATAATAACAATTGGTTCCTTCGTTACAGGATGAGAAAAGTGAGTTCTTAAATCTTTAAAATTGAATAAATCTGCTCCCAAGTAAGTACTCATGGTGAAATTAGCTCTAGCTCCATCAAATGTTATAGATGTGATAATAACCCCAATTTTATGTAACATAAGAAGACAGCCATTTATTAAATTGGCTTTCTCTTGACCATTTAAGCCATTAATTGAAGTGAAGGCTACAGATTTTTGTTGTTTCAGTAGGAGCAAATTTATCCCTTCTGAGAGCCATTATCCACTTTTTTCTAAGTTCTGCATTCTTTAAAAATCTAAAAAGATTGTTAGGGCTATTATTACAGATTTTACTACAAATTGTTGGTACTTACGAGTGAAATAACATCTTACTGCCACGCTGTTGCCTTTGGGTACAATTATATGCACAACATGAACAAACCATTGTTAACAGTTTTTATTTCCAATTCACAAACTAAATATGTTCAACAACAATTCACAATAGTATATTAAACAAACGAAACACAAAAATAAATATAAAAACCATTTAAAATGCCACAAACAGATCACAAATACCACTAAACCCATTTGATTTCTCACGTCGGTTGCCGTATAACAGCTGATTGCTTTGCATCTCTCTCTTGTCACTAATACCTCTTTGTCTAGCTTCCGTCCAGTATAAGTATAAAGTCAATGCTAGTGCATTGTTTCTAACCTCAAAGTGATTCATATGTTGTCTTCTAAACTTTTCTAATAATTCTTGATAAAACACGCTGATTTATTATGTTCGACAGCACACGTCACTTGTTTGATGGATTCTATACAATGTAAGATGTATTTTTATACTTTTCTAGCTAATAAATCACTGGATTATCACGGAGTAACAGCCATCTTTTTCAATATCATTCTTGCCCGCAGCGTCATGTGCAAAGTGCAAGTGTCACTGCACTATTGCACCACTTATGCATCACATCCAACACACTCTATTTGCATACTGCCAATCTTCTTCAGTATTACAATTATTAAATTGGCTTAAATAAGACACCGCATATGCTATGTCGGGTCGTGTAAGAACAACTAAATACATTAAGCTCCCGACAAGCTGCTGATAAGGATTTTGGCTACTACCAGTAGTCTCCTTTTTACATTTTAAATTGACCTCCATAGGAGTATTTACTGGCTTACAATCAGTCATACAAAATTTAGACAATAATGTGACTATATATTTCTTCTGATTTAATGTAACAGTGCCTTTTTCCTTATTAAAACTTACAGACATTCCTAAACATTCCTTAATAATACCTAAGTCTTAACTGGAAATTTTTACTTAACATGGTTTTAAGGTGTTTATTTTCAGCTCTATTGTTGGAAAAAAACAAACATGTCATCGACATACAGAGCTACAATAGTTTTTCTATTACCAACAATTTTAATATACAAACATGGCTCCATTTTTGACTTTATATAACCATCAACTAACATACAAGAATCTACCTTCTTATGCCAAGCCCGGAATGCCTGCTTGAGACCATATATAGCCTTTTTTAATTTAAGCACCTTACTATTATCTGAACAGGCATAACCAGCCGTTTTCTGCATATATCTTGTCTCAGCCAGGTCCCCATTTATGAAAGCGGTTTTTACATCAAAGTGAGTAACTTCTAGATTTAACTGTACTGACAATGCAAAAAGTAACCTAAGTGTTGTATGCCGCACAACAGGGGAAAAAGTTTCACTGTAGTCCACACCGTACTTTTGAGAACACCCCTTAGCTACAAGCCTAGCTCTATAACGCACATTATTTTCTGAATCACACTTCTTTTTAAGAACCCACTTGCACTTCACTATAGTTTCACCATTCGTAGGCCTATTTACCAACTCCCAAGCATCGTTGACCTTAAAACACTGAAGTTCTTTTTTTACCGCTGACAACCGCTGGTCCTTTTCTTCTCCTTGTAAAGCCTCTTCTATTGACAAACCATTGGCATCATCAAACTCCTCAGGGACACACATATTAGTCACTATGTACTTTTCTGGCTTTTTCTTTATCCTGGTAGACTTGGGACGTGCCGGCAAATCAGAAGCATCTTCGTAATCACTTGGTATATAGTCTTCATCCGATAAACCTAGTGTTTTATCAGTTATTGTGGTTTCATCCGCACCGGTGACATTTTCTAAGGTTGATGCCTCCTTATCTTCTATGTCTTCCACTGAACATGAGTTTTCTTTTCTCTCACTCTCAATAATTGTGATAGTAATATCTGGATGTTTATCCTTTTCCATGACAATGACCTCTCGGCTAGTTGTGATACACTTTGTTCTTGGATTATATATCCTGTATCCTTTGATACCATTAGGATATCCGACAAGAATGTGTTTTTCAGCTTTCTTGTCCCATTTCTGACGTCTTGCCTTTGCCACATGTACCATCACACTGCTACCGAAGATCCTGAGATGGCTCACATTTGGTTTATGACCAAACCAGACTTTATATGGAGTCTTATCATTCAATGATGGAAGTACTGTTCTATTCTGTAGGTACACAGCAGTATGTGTCGCCTCTGCCTAGAACTCTTTCCCTAACTTCCCATTAAACAATAAGCATCTTGCTTTTTCCACCACAGTACGATTATTCCGTTCCAATACATCATTCTGCTCGGGTGTGTACGGATTACTTCTTTGGTGTATAATACCTTCATTCTTGAGAAGTGAGTCAAATTCTTTATTGCAGTACTCACACCCATTATCGCTTCTCAAGATTTTAATTTTCTTGCTCGTTTGCTTCTCTACTTTGGCTTTATATTCTGCAAAACAACTGAGCGCTTCACTTTTATGCTTTAAGAAGTACACTGCTATCATTCGGCTGAAGTCGTCAATGAACAAGATAAAATACCTCGAGCCTCTCAACGATTTATGCTCCATTGGTCCACAAATGTCAGTGTGTACCAAACCTAGCAACTCATTGCATCTAGAACCACTTGGGAATGGCAAACGACACTGTTTGCTCTCACAGCATACAGGACAAGAGGACTTATTTATGTCAACTTTTTCTTGGAGATCCATTCCTTCCACAGCAATTGACATTTTATTTAAATAAGTGCTATTGACATGGCCTAGTCTTCTGTCCCAGACATCTCCTGACACTGCTAAACTTGTCACTTCACTGTCAGCAAGTCTCACCTTGTACACTCCGTTACTAAACACAGCCATAGCCACCATTTCATTATTTCTGTTGAACACGTTACAGCCTTCTGACGTAAATTTAACTCTGTTACCAGTCTCGATCAATTGGCTTACTGACAATAAATTTGTTGTCAATCCTGAAGCACACATAACATCTTTCACTGGTATCTCATATTCACATTGATCAGTTTTCGTCACAATATTTACGTCGCCGGAACATAATACTTGAAGTTTCTCGTTGTTTGCAACACATATCTCCCGCATATCATTGTATGTTGCATCCTTTATCCACTTTTCATTGCCCGTCAAGTGCATACTCGCGCTAGAGTCGATGTACCAGTCGTACTTGTTGAATTGGCCACTCAAAAACACTGCACTGAATGCATTACTCTGTTTACGTTGCAATTCTTTCGAATGATTACTTGAATTATCATTATTTGGGCATTGATTCTTGTAGTGACCCGTTTGTTTACACCGGTAACATTTGACATGACTTTTGACACCACCACTGACATTGACATTTGACTTAGCTTGACTTTGCGCACCGGCTGACACATTTTTATTTTTCTTAAGTTGCCACTTCTGCGCGCCACTTGCAAATGCTCCACTAATTTCACTGGATTGAGAACCCACTTCCGTTTCCATGTCCATCAGCTTGGTTCTAATGACGTCCGTTGCGATTTGGATACCTGAATGCTCAATGACCATGATCATCGGCATGAATTTTTCCGTCAATCCAGCTAGTAAAAGACAGCCGATCCACTCGTCACTGATTTTAAAACCTGTCACGCTCAACTTTTGACCTATCTTGACGATCTGCGTGACGTACGCCTGCACGGAAGCACAGTTTTCCAACCGTATTGAAATAAGGTTTCGCAAAAGAGATATTCTTCGCGAAAATCGGGAATCATCAAATAATGACTTAAGTTTGTTCCAAAGTTCTGACAATGTTTTGACTTCCTTGATATGCACGTACAAGACGCTGTCTATAGTCATGATAAGCTTTGCCTTTGTTTTCGCATCTTCTGCAACTTCTATCGTCTTCCCAGGTATTGGCCTGATGCAATGCACCATATCCTTCAGGACTAGAAAATTCTCTGCAGCGAAAACCCATTCTGAGTAATTTTCTCTGCATTTCAGTTTGGGCACGTTGACTAGGTAATTCGATGCCATCCTCGTTAGTTAACTTACTAAATAACACGATCGATACAATTATAACTTCAATAAGTCCGAAACTTACTTCTCGACACAAAATTACTACTTTTTAACAAAAGTATAGAGGTGCTCTGGCCCCATAACCTTAAATGAAACGCAATCACTTTCAGTGACAAAGAACGACTAATTTATTCAAACACATCACAGATACAATAGACCACAGTAATACATTTTGACATAACTGTCATTAGATGGCGTTACTTGTACCATTTCTATATTTTGATACTTTTAACAAAAATAATAAAAATACATATTTGACGCAAACTATTAATTTCTCGTTTAGAAAGAGAAAATTGGTCTCTAAACATGAAAAGTTTCAAGCTGTAAATGGCCTTAGCCATTCATCGAGCATGATGCATTGCTCCTGGACATTTGAAACTTTTCTGGAAAACCATCAAGAAGAATCAATGATAACTCGAGAAGTTTTTTGTAATCATCCCTTGGCTGAGTAACCTGTTTAAAAAAAATGTTGTTAATTAAAATCTTTAAACACGAATTTCCAACTATTTCAAATATAAATTATAAGAAATATACCGTTAAGAAATTATTGATGAGATTAATTATTTCAAGTCTGTTTGTATTCAAGGCATTTGCAACAAATTCATCTTTCATGCCACTTTGATACTTTAAATGATCGGCTTTGCTCCATCAATTTTTAAATTGCCCAAAAATAGGTACATTGGGACCAGAAGTTGTGGGCCAAAAGACCTCAAAAACTCCTTTCAAAATAATTTCGATAATGTGGTGGCGACAAGGTAACCAAATCAGTTTCCGGTTCAATTTTCTTTCAATCAAAGCAGTTGTGCCATTTAGTATTCCTGTAAATAATGTATGAATATGTAGATTAAAGATGGTGCCAATTAGTAAGAGAAACATAAGTGAGAAAATAGTAGGTATTAACTAGACTTGTCTAAATCTAAGACGGGCTCGCCGGATAGTACTGTAGCTTAAATTTAATGGCTCAATATCTATTCTAATACTTTGGTAAGCAGGAGCTAAGATAAAAGTAGCATTTCGACTACTAACATTTGCTCGATCGAGGGCAGATACAAGTTCAGGAGTCATTATATCAATTTTAGGAGGAGGATTTGGCTGACTAGATAGAGGTTCAAAGTCAGAAAATATTTCTGATTGTTGACTTCCAGATGTCGTTTCTGTACCAGTTGTCGATTGGAACCGTGAAATAATACCACCATCCTGAACTGGACTACTAGTTGTAGGCTGAAGTTCGATTGAAAAGAGAGTTAGAAACAATGTGGCACAGCAACGAGGAAAATCAAAACATGTGTCTTTTTGGTTATGCCGGTAAAAAAGTTAGCTTCATGTCTTAATAAACTACTGTAAGTAATTTTTGTTTAATAAAGTAACTTCAGTTCATTCGTTTAAAAAAAGCGCCTAAACCAAAGGTTTTGTGACGAAAGACAAATCTACTTATAAAGTAAAGTTAAAAAAATCTCCGAATAGCAGAAATACATTAGAAAATATTATTAATAGCAAAACATTCAGAAAAGATTCATAGTATCATCAAAAAAAGAAAATACTTCAAATAACTTTTGAAGGAGTGTGACTATCGAAAATTTTGTAAGGACCTTTTTTGTAGAGCGTCAAATTTCCGACAAAAATGTGCTTTTGTCCGCTAATTCAATAAGCCGTTGCAAAATTGCAAAATTCAAAAAAATTTATTCCTGTGTTATTTAAACGGGAAATAGAAATTTCCGATGCGCAACCTCTTAATAATTATACTCTTTACAGGCTCTGCTTTTTACAGGCGTCTTTTCGCACCTTTTCAAAAGTTTTAATGTAAGGATTTTGAAAAAAAAAAGTTTGCCGTTTTTTTTTTAATCAGCTTAATAATCACCCAACGTTTTACATTCAACAGTTGACCATACTAATTAAGCGCGCTTGTATGACTCATCTGAAATCTCTTCACTTTCAATTTTATCTAAAAAATCTTCTTTATTGGGTAATTGCTGTAAATCTAGTTTATCCCAATCGTCTACAAATGAATACGGAAACCCAACTTTTTGTCTAATTAAGCAAAATTGTTCGTCAAGTGGAAAATACTTATTGATTGCATTACATTGATATGCTTTTAAAGTATCAGTTAAAGTCTTTAAAGAAGGTGACAAAAATCGATACAAATCTATAAAACGTAATTTGAACTTTTTTTTTTACAATTTGTTCGTTTTTATTTTTGTATTTGCCAACATCAAGGATTTTAGTTAGCGCAATATATTTTTCTTTAGTTTTTCTAATAACTTCAATATTTTTGCGATGTAGAGCTAACTGCTTTACAAATAAGTGCATGTCGTAATTCGTTAAATTATGGAAAAAAATTGGAAACAATTTGGACCTTTAAAATTTAAATTACATGCATTATGGCTTGGGCCCCGGAAAAAGCCAGTCGTGTGCGAATGCTCTCGGACTTTAACATCCGCTTCAGTAAATTCTTTTTCACAAATGTGGCAAGATTTATCAAAATAAAATTTAGCTTCCTCTTCAGGTAAAAGAGGTATCATTGGTTTTATAGGCTCTAAATATTTATGGTACAATTCTATTGCATCAGTTTCTAGCGACGTTAAAAATTCTTGCACACAATTTTTACCTTTAAAAGTTTTAAAAAAAGATAAGTCATCGTTAAAAGCACATTTTATATAGTATGCGCATGAGTAAGGTTGGTGCAAATGTGTTTTTACATGAAAACTTTCTGTATTTGATTTAGAATTTGGTTGACAAATAGCTAAAGGCATAAGTAAACACTCAAAATCAGCATATGCAACAAATGGAACTTTATATTTTTTTGGTATTTTTTAAATTGTAAAATTTTTGATGGAACTAATTTACCGAATTTAGTTGTTCTTATCTCTGTGCTAGGATTTTTTACAGCTACTGTAGTACAATCGTTTTCACAATGTCGTTCTAATATATATTTAGTAGTAAAATATTGCAAACAACCATCACAAAAATGTTTTTTAGTTTTATGATTTGAAACTTGACTTGCTACTAATCTCGATAAATCATTAATAACACAATAATGCTGGTTGCCAGATTCATCATCAATCAATAATAAATTAATATGAACATTTTGTTTAAATTTTGAAAAATATAGCGGGCCAACTATTTCATATCTTTTTGTGTTATTATGAAAAACAAGTTCAAAACCGTAAACATTAATCGAAATTTTATTATTTTTTTAAAAACTGTAATATTTTCTAATTTAACTGAAAAAACTATATCAGAAAAATTACACACTTGCGTAAAATGAGGGTATGACATTGGACTGCTTTCGGGACCATTTGGCTGAATTAGTGCCGCCACAATACTCCAACCAAAACACTTGTTGTCATTGTTTTGGATATTTATAATGGCTTTTTTTTTACAGATACATTTAGGTAGTTTTATGTATGACGATGCTCGAAGAGGATTATACTTATTTATATGTAAAGAAAATCCTTTTCTTTGATTTGGATGTGCGCGCTCTGAGGAGCGTCGGTATAGTAGGGAATAATGTTATAGCAGGGAGCAATTGACATACACGTTTACAGAGAGAGAGATGTTAGTTGAGGTTAGATAACGTTTTGTCTGATATGACAGGCACGTGCTGATAAATAAAAATACAAAAATTGTCTAGTGGTTAAAATTATAATTTCAGTTAAATTGACATTGTGATTAATAACATTAAATGTCGTTTCTTTGTATTTTCAGAGAAACTCAGTTGTGTTTTGATTAACAGTGTCCATAATCAAACAAATCATTTTATATATATTTATTTCTAAATATAAAATATGTTTTAAGGCCCATCCTAAAATATGAAATCTGTAATAAGTGTTTTAAAAAATATGAAAAATTTCTTACCTGAGTCTTTTTCAGCAAATATTTTCATGTTATGTTGAATTTCTTCTTTAAATGTTAACAAAATCTCATCTAGAGATGAACCAGGTGTGATTATTTTGTTAGCTGCTGCTTGAAACGATTTGATGTCCGTCAAGTTTTTAGCTTCAATAGTGTATAAACCATGTAATTCCACATTAACTTTAAGTGTAATCATTTTGTCTAATTCTTTTTGGAGTAAGTTGAAGATTTTTTCTTTTTCATTTTCAAGAAAATCCGAAATATTCACATATTCTTCTTCTAGAATCAAACGATAGGTCGCAATTCGTTTTTGGAATGCTGTAGCAACAGTAACAATATTTGCAGCTAGTGGTGTAATGCAATTATTTTTATGATGCCAAGTGTTTTGGTGATTTTTTAAATGTTGGCGATTAATAAATATATCACATGGTTCACACTTGACTAAATCTGCAAAATCTGATCAAGATTATCAATAACGATTAATTTTCTAATAATTTAAATTTTACCATTTGATTCTGACATTTGTTGTCTTTTGTTTGGGGTACATGAGTTGGTCATGTGTCGATTTTTATTATAAACTGTGGAGAACTGTTCACAACAAAAATCGCAAGTAAACTTGTTCTGAAATAAAAAATATTTCAAATAACATAATTAATCCACTTTATTTACAACTTAAGTCATTTAAAAAAAATTAACTTACGTTTGGCACTAGATGACTGGACATTATAACACTTAGCAATTGTAAAAAAATAAAACTGCACACGACAAAACACAAATGAATAGCAATAATTGCTGTATCACTAACAAAATGGAAGTGATTGCAACGTATTATATTTTTTTTTTTACTTAAAAAATCCGGAGTAGGCTCTAAGGTCATATTGTTTGATAAAAATATTTCTTATAAATATAGATTATTGAATTTCTTACTTAGATTATAGATCTGGATTTTTCGTTTGAGTTTCTTTTGTTATTGAAAATATCTCCTAAAAACCAAAACATAAATCAAAAAATTGATAACTGATTATATATTTACCCTTTCATTTTCACAACCTCTTCTGGATGATAAATAATATTTTTCTATGAAAATATCTGGTTTCATTCAAGGATAAAAATAATTTACACAGAGATAGCAATTGGTGTACAATTTACCAAAGACTACCCTGTGGTAGAGCGAGCCACCAATGACCAACTTGTGGTAGGGGAGTGGTCTACCCCCACTGCTGTGTAGGGGATGTAAAGTAGTTTTTAGTTTGTAAGAAGCAGTTGATAATAAACGTTCAAACAGTCAACATTGCATACATTTCTTATTCAAAATATCACATTTAATCATCGGAGATCAGAACTTCTAGTGGCTGAGTTGAGCTTTCAATAATCGGCACTTTATCAACATACACCTCACAAGGTTAAACATGATCCTTCGAGCCGGATTTTAATTAATCCAAGAAATCAAATCATCTTAAAACAATCTAAGTGCAAAGGAAGGTTCATCATTCCAAGACGAGGCAACCGAGTGCCCACGGCGGTCAACCTTTGATCCATTGCATCGGCGTCTCAAGGAAAAACACTCTTCACACCAAAGCGGAAGTCATTGTCCAAGGCAGCCTCAGGCATCACAAAGCATCCCGGTAAGTGGTTCTAATCTCAATCCTTAAATCAATCCTATTGTATTCAAAATCAAGCCAGTTTCTATTTGTAAACAAATTCGAAGTCGTAAAAATGACCAAAACAGATATTGTTAAGCAAACATTAAAAACAATAGAAGATAAAATTAATCGCGTTCAAATTTACGTCCAGGAATTTGATGCCTCGCTTACAAGTATAAATCAATTAAAAGCGCGTCAACAAATCCTGGAAGCCGTTAGAAAGAAAATTGAACAAACTCAATACGAGTTGGAGTCAATCGGAAACAAACCGGACGACGCCGCAAGGCATGCAAGCGCCCGAATTGTAACCGAAGACAATTATTGCAATATAATAAGTGCAATCGCAGATATCATCGACAAAGTTCAAGCAAATCCGAGTTCAAGTCAGCGAGCGGTAACAATAGAGCAATCGCAAACAGGGTTAAATCTACCTACTTTAAATTTAGTAACCTTTTCAGGGAATTACAAAGACTGGATTAATTTTTAAAATTCATTTGATTTAGTAATAAATAATAATACGCAGTTAAACAATCAGCAAAAATTGCATTATTTAAAATCATGTTTAATGGGAGATGCCTTAAAATCCATTGAAACACTGCCAGTTAAAGACGAAAATTATAACAAAGCGTGGGAAATTCTAGTAGCGAGATTCAAAAACACTCGTTTAATCGTTCAAAATCATGTAATGGCGATTTTAAATGCACCAAGCGTCTTAAAATCATCACACACCGCGCTTCGCGAATTATATCACTCATTAACGGCTAATATAAGCACTCTAAATTTGTTATCAATTGCAACCGATCAGTGGGACGCTTTGTTAATTTCTATCGTGGTTGAAAAATTAGATTATATTACAAGGCGAGATTGGGAAGCGTCACGAGACACATCGGTGCCAAAATATTGCGATTTTATAAAGTTTTTAAACAAACGTTGTAACATCTTAGAATCTATGAATTATGCAAATCATAGTAAATTAATTCTAAGTAATTCGTCGACCAAATCAACATTGAGCAGCAACAAACCTAAGACTATGGCGCATCTTGCAACAAGCAAGAAACAAGGTATTTGTGCGTATTGCAAAATGTCCGGTCATAATATTAATCGATGCGAAATATTTATAAATCTATCGGATAGGGAGCGAAATGAGAAGGCAAGGGAAATGAAATTATGTTTAAATTGCCTACGCGATAATCATGCAGTCGCAAATTGTCGCATAACCACTAAGTGTAGAATCTGCGACAAAAAACACAGCACTCTTTTGCACCTAAACGCGGAATCGTCAAGCCAAGATAATATCACGGTAAAAAATCACGCATCTAATAACAAACAAATTTCATGCGTGTTATTATCGACCGCTATCGTGTCTATTGAAGGCAATAAAGGAAAATTCGAAAAATGCCGGGCGTTATTGGATCAAGGATCTATGTCCAACTATATTTCAAAGGCAATGTGTAAAAGATTAGGACTCGAAACAAAATCATGCAATATTGAAATTAAATGCCTAAATCAAGTCTCCAGTACAATTAATAAATATATTCATGTTGATATAAAATCAAATTATAATGCTTATTGTGCCAAGCAAATCAGTTGTTTGGTAGTAAATAAAATAACAGAAAATCTTCCCTTAGTAACAATGGATAGCGGTGCTTTTAATGTTCCCAAAAATATACAGTTAGCAGACCCAACATTTTATTGCAGTGCACCTATAGATATGTTAATTGGCGCCGAGTTATTCTTCTCTTTATTGTGCGTCGGACAATTTGCCTTGGAAAACGGATTACTTTTTCAAAAAACTCATTTTGGATTTATTGCTGGGGGACCGGTGGCTGCAAATAATCCTCATAAAAACCCTGTAAGTTATACATCTTGCAATTTATCTACTATACCGCCAAATAACAAAGTGGACAATTTATTCGCCAAATTCTTTGAAGTCGAATCTTCAGGTACTGAGTTTCTAAATGAGGATAATAAAATGTCTAGGGAAAATATAATGGTCAAAAAGCATTTTACAGATCATGTTCTTCGAACAAAGGAGGGCCGCTTTATTCTTAAACTGCCGACAAGACAACCAGATTTAAATATTGGGGAAACAAAGAGTATGGCTTTAAAGCGATTCTACAATATTGAAAGAAAACTACAAAAAGATTCAAAATTAAAAATAGAATATACTAAATTTATTAAAGAGTATTCTTCATTAAGTCACATGGAATTAATTTCGGAAATTCCAAAAAATCATTGCTATTTACCTCATCACGCGGTGTTAAAACCAGAGCATTTAACGACAAAATTGCGCATTGTTTTTAATGCATCCGCAAAAGGTTCTAATCAAAAAAGTCTCAATGACAATTTGTTAGGCGGGCCTGTAGTGCAGCGCAGCTTGTTTGCGATTCTGCTACAATTTAGAACATATTTATATACCTTAAGTGCGGGCATTGAAAAAATGTGCCGACAAATCTTGGTTAGTTCATCCGATGCAAAATATCAGCTAATTTTATGGCGAGACAACCCATCAGAAGACCTTAAAACATTTCTGTTAAACACTTTAACATACGGTACAAAATCAGCTAGTTTTTTAGCTACAAGGTGCTTAAGCGAACTCGCAATTCAAAACCAAATTAAATATCCAAAGGCTTGCGATATAATATTGAACAATTTTTATATGGACGATATGATAGCGGGCGCAGATTGTATGGAAGATTTGAAAAAACTCAGAGACGAAATAATAATTATACTAAAACAAGGTCAATTTCACTTGCGGAAATTTTAATCTAATAATGTAGAAATTTTACCAATGGATGACGTGAACGAGTCTCATTTAAATATACGGTGGGATAAAGATGATCACACCAAGATTTTAGGTTTATACTACCATCCAGCTAGCGATACTCTAAAGTACGATGTTAATATTGCCGAGACAAAAAAGGTAACTAAACGGGTGATTTTATCAGAATCGTCAAAATTGTTTTATCCGCTCGGGCTAATAGAACCGGTTACAATAAAAGCAAAATTCATTATGCAGCAGTTATGCTTATTAAAATTAAATTGGGACGAAGCAGTGCCTATAAGCGTTTACACTGCGTGAAAACAATTTACAAATGAAATATTATTGCTAAAAAATATCGCGCTACCGCGAACCGTGAGACAAGTTGATACAAAAAAGGAAGTGGAATTGCATGCATTTTGCAATGGCTCGGAAAAGGCTTATGGCGCGGCGATTTATATCCGAACAAAAAACAAAAGCGGTCAATATACCACAACCTTAATGTGCGCAAAAAATAGAGTAACACCTCAAAAAACAATGACAATACCGCGAATTGAGTTATGCGGAGCTCTATTAGCGGCTCGCTTGTTAACGACAGCAAAGGCAAGTATGATAGGCACTAATATTTCTCAACAAATCTTATGGTGCGACTCAGCTATTGTAATTGCGTGGATTAACAATCCTTCAAAAATGTTAAAAACATTTGTGGCAAATCGAATTGCGGAAATTACAACATTAACAAATCCAAAGGATTGGCGACACATAAGCTCACAATTAAATGCAGCCGATATCTTAAGTCGCGGAGCGTCCACGGAGGAATTGTTACAATGTAAAAGTTGGTTCGCAGGTCCCCAATTCTTATTAAAAAATGAGATCAAATGGCCTCAATCGAAAATAAACATAAAACAAGAGAATTTACCCGAAACTCGGTCGCCGGCCATAATCTGCAATCTGTCTATAGAAATCCCAGAATTCACAAAATTTTCAAACTATTTTAAATTACAACGCGTAATAGCATGAGCAATGCGCTTTATAAATAATTGTAAAACTAAAAGCAAAGTTAAAAACTTAAATAATATGTTGTCAGTGAATGAACTAAATAACGCAACTAACATTATAGTTCGTACAATTCAAAAATAAAATTTTTCTGTAGAGTGGTCACATTTAAAAAACAATAAACCACTACCGGCAGGTTCAAAAATTGCCTCGTTAAGTCCATTTTTTGATGACAATGACATTATTCGCGTAGGTGGGCGAGTCGGAAATTCAAGGCTATCCATAGACGCAAAACATTCAGCAATATTGCCGAAGAGCCACCCTGTCACGAATTTAATTATAAAACAGGAGCACGAAAAGCTTTTACATGCGGGGCCGCAAGCTATTTTAGCGGGACTTCGGCAAAGGTTTTGGATAATGTCGGGAAGAAGTTCAATACGTAAAATTATTCATAAATGTCTCAAATGCTTTAAAATTAATCCAGTACGTGCCCAATTTCTAATGGGAAATTTACCTGCTGAAAGATTGCAGCCTGCGCGTCCATTTATTACTTCCGGTTGCGACTTTGCGGGACCTATTCTTACAAAGGAATCAACTGGGCGTAGAAGACGATTAGTAAAAACTTACATCGTTGTATTTGTTTGCTTTGCCACTAAGGCAATTCATATAGAATTAGCGACAGCTCTATCTACAGAGGAATTTCTCGCGGCTTTCAAACGGTTCATAAGTAGACGCGGTTATGTTCGCGATATTTATACAGACCACGGCACGCAAACAATGAACTAAGAAATTTGTATGATTTTTTAAAAAAGAACAAGAACATCATTGATAATCAATTATCGGATCTTCACATTAATTGGCATTTTATCCCGCCAAGTTCGCCACACATAAGAGGCTTATGGGAAGCCGGTGTAAAATCAATAAAAAGGCATTTAAAGGCCACTGTAGGAAATGCTTGCTTATCAATAATTGAGTTATATACAGTTTTAGTGCAAATAGAAGCATGTTTAAATTCCAGACCTTTAACCCCCCTTACTTCTGATCCCAATGATTTCAAAATCCTAACCCCTGGTCACTTCCTAATTGGAGAACCACTTATGGCAATACCGGAATATCCACTCCAGGAGGTGCTTATAAACAGATTATCAAGGTGGCAGTTAGTGGAACGCATCCGACAACACTTTTGGACCCGATGGAGTAAAGAATATTTAACATCTCTTCAGCAACGGGCTAAATGGTTTATGCAACATAGGTCATCCAGTGTCAAATTAGAAGGAGCCTTGGTACTGCTCGTTGATGACAACACCCAGCCTCTATTATGGAAGATAGGACGAATAATCAACACCCATCCAGGAAAGGACGGTCACGTCCGTGTCGTCACCGTAAAAACAAAGCAAGGATTCTTCAAACGAGCATTAACAAAAATTTGCCTGCTGCAAATTGAGGAAGATAACCCAAAAAAGACAACGTAGTGCTTGTGCAGTGAATCAGCGTAATTAAGAAAGTGTAATTAACACTCATAGTGTAATTAAGAATGGATAAATTGTATCAAAGATTAATAACATTGTTGAAAAGAGCTTCAAAAGGGGGAATATGTACAATTTACCAAAGACTACCCTGTGGTAAGGCGGGCCACCAATGACCAACTTGTGGTAGGGCAGTGGTCTACCCCCACTGCTGTGTAGGGGATGTAAATTAGTTTTTAGTTTTGTAAGAAGTAGTTGATAATAAACGTTCAAACAGTCAACATTGCATACCTTTCTTATTCAAAATATCACATTTAATCATCGGAGATCAGAACTTCCAGTGGCTGAGTTGAGCTTTCAATAATCGGCACTTTATCAACATACACCTCACAAGGTTAAACAATTAGAATTATCATTTTCTTTGAAACATCCATCACCACATTGACCACAACTGATAAAGTATTTTGAATGTCGAATAGACTTCCTATTTATTTTTCTAAAAATCATATGAACTTTTTTTCTTAGTATACTGCGCTTTACAATAATTTGTTTTCAAACACTTTTCACATATACATTTCTTGGAATTTAGGATACAATAGGTGGCACTTGCGCAATCAATATCAAGAACACATCATATCTCGCAGAAAAAATTCATGGTTAATTATTGACTTAGGAAAAATTCCAAATGGAGCTGTGTGATTAACTAAGGCTAGTGGGAAGCGCATGCGCAAACGGTCATAGCCAATAGTGGTGCCATGCGAACACCAACAAGTGGCGCCATCGTTCCAAAGTCTAAGGTCATGTGACGTAAAAGTGGTGGGGGGAGCATTTGTAGCCCCATTCTATATCTACTTCTAAACGATTTTGTATAGACTTTGTGTAATCAACAGCATTTGCGTCGGAACGAATTTCTTAAGTTCATTTCTTAAACCCGTTTATAATTGAAGTTGGTAACGACTTGTTTTGAAGCACCTGTTTTAATAATGAACAAAGTGTGCATTTAGTCAAAACCCAATTTACATTTGCAGGCTCTGCTTGCTATTGTCTGACTGTTTGTTTCCAATTGCTCTTCAGCGGTTCAAATACACCTACATCGGCAGGTTGCATTATATGGGTAGTGTAAGGTGGAAGAGCATAAAGAACAATGTAATTTTTATGACAAAACGCACTTCAGTTAGCAGACATATGTTTTCTTAATTTTGTTCTGTTTTAACCTTTCGTTTGTTATGTACTCGTAAAAAGTGTCGCTATTTAACCATCCAGTTTCTGATGTTTCCATAAACCAATCAGAGGGAACACGGTTTACAAGAGTCTTATTAAATCTGACAACAGGAAAAAATACCATTGGTGTTGTTGGATATGTTGCAAGCAATGTATTTTCTTGAAGAACTGCAGTATAAATAGCTGTATTACCATTGATTTGTATCTAGCATTTTGTGCAACACTTTTTTTTAAATTTTTTTTTAGTTGTAACTGTCTTACCTTGTAAAAGTAGGCAAAAATTGAGAAAAGTTTTTTTTTCATTACCTTTAAGATGTTGCAGCAAACGTTGCTGGTCGAAGAAGGCTTAAGTAAGACACGGGGTTGTTGAAAACTGGAGTTTTTATCTAAACCGTTGTCAGTATATTATGGGGAGCATTCTAATAAGACAGTGGTGGTCGAAGGAATCGACATTAAAAGTGCATGAACTTTCAGTTATTGATGTTTTTGATATCATCTTTTTCCCATTTGTGCAATCGATGGGATTTACGAATTGTCGTTATTTTGTAACATTTTAAGGATGGAATCTCGGTGCGGCTTTTTTATGTTGGATTTTTCTTATGTTGAAACGTACTTGGAAATTAGTGACTTCTTGACAATCATAATAATAGACTCCTGCTTTGTACAAACAAAACAAGAATCGGCTGTAGAGATGTGAGGATTTAGATGTTAATGCAAATTTTTGAAGTGATTATTTGAGATCTTGGTAGAGGGCTGATTATCTACGGAAATTCAATAGATGTAATGCGCTGCCAGAAAAGTGTTTTTCAATTAATAACAAGTCGCTACCAGCAACTTGAAAAGTGTCGTGTTAGTCTTCAAGCTCTATCATTTTAATTTTGTCGGTGTTTTACAGTTTTCTTTCTGCAATTGCTATTATAGGAATTTGTGTTGAAATAAAGACAATCACTTTCTGTGTTTCAGCCTTAATAACATTTGCATTGCATCGGGCTAAGTATCTCATTTATATAGTAAATTACTTCTATTATTGCATTTAATTTTTTAGACGGATCTTGTCTTAGCATTATATTCATATCTGTTAGATTAGTTTCGGTCAATGTGGTTTGTTCATAATTGTAGATAGTGTCCGATATTAAAAAGTATATTTATGGCAGGAATGTGGTTAATGCTTGCTGATGTATTGATAGTTTCTTTATAAAAAAATAAGGAGAAACCAGCTCTGTGCTCACCTGTGGGCCAATTGGTGAAAACGCTTTTTGTAGTGGACAGCGGTCGCTCATCGCAGTGGGTTAGTATTATCACACAGCACGACCAATGTTCCAATTTTAATCGGATCTTGATTTCGATTAAACCATTTTTCACGAGACTGAAGAGTATTCAGATATTCGATTGACCATCTTTTCCAAAATATTTGCTTTATTTTTTCTACCTTTTCTTAGTTTGAGAGACGATTATCTGTAATTTGAATTAATCGAGGTTCTAGGAAAGTCATTAAAGATGTACCAATTAAGAAATGGCCAGGAGTCAATGGCTTCAGATCGTTCGGATCGTTAATCAATGGTGGAATAGGCCGAGAATTTAGACAACCTTCTATTAGCGCAAGAAGAGTACTCATTTCTTCTAGTGTGAGTAAATAAGTACCAACAACTTTTTTATAATGATGTTTAAATACTTTTACTGCAGATTCCCAATTTCCTCCTACATATGGAGAGTTGGGTGGAATGAAAGACCACTTCATTCCCGTATCAGATAACGATTTGAGTAGTTTTAGGTAAATTTCCTATTAATTGTTCATAACTAATGGGCTTAACCCGGCGGCACTGAACACAACTATAGATAATCTTTTTAACATTAATTTTGCCTGCTATGGACCAATACTTTTTCCACAACCAACGTTAATGTGCCTTGAATTCCAACGTGAATGGATTGATAATGCGCATCTCGAATAATGAGTGTTGTTATCACATGATTTTTTGGTAGTAATCAATAGCCAATAAAACTATAGTAAATATAATTATATATGAAAACAAAAAAGCGCGAGTAAACGGCGGCAGTAGATGTAACTCTTTTATTAATGCTAACCAAATGCGTCGTTATCTCAAAAGTGTCAGACATGAATAGATTATTAAAATTCTTAATGCTTCAATTTTGCTATTTACTGAATCAATAGCCAATAAAACTATAGTAAATATAATTATATAAGAAAACAAAAAAGCGCGGGTAAACGGCGAGAATAGATGTAACTCTCTTAGGCCCGGTATTTCAATTCAGGGTTCAATTCAGGGTTAACTAAACTCGTTTAATTTTTAACCTGGTTTATGTACTCTCATGGGTATTTCAATCCATAAAACAGGGTTAAGCTAACCAGGTTTATTTAACCAATTTTTTTGTTATGTTGGTGCCAGTGGAAATCTGTCCGCATGCGCATCTCGCTGTTTTCAAACTAATTGGTGTCAATCGTCAAAAATCAAAACAGTTTGTCTATTTGAAAAAGCGTGGTTGAATTTTGGTAAAATTTAAAAATGGAAAAAAAGCGTGGTCGGTCTCGCAATTTTGTTTGTGAGACCCACAAAACTACGCTACGTCAGATGGAGGACCTGCACCAACAAAAGTTGAGGCACGAAGAAGAAGAGCATAACATGCGGATGAAATTATTAGAAAAAAATTTAATAAATTCCTAGTTTACAAATTCTCAAAATAATTAATTATTTGATTTCGTACTCTATTAAAATTATTATTTGCGTAGTTTTCCCCTAGAACATTGTTCACATTATTGAATGCAATTTCTTCTTCTGCTGTTAAAGTAGAAGGATCTATTTCGTTGTTGTCAACCGCCAAATTGTGAAGAACTGCGGTAGCAACAATAATCCACTGTACTTTATTGAGTTCTACGTTTATACCATTGCTTAGTATTGGCCATCGTCTCTTCCATATACCATACGAACACTCAACTCTGTTTCTTGTGCGAATTTGCGCACAATTTGTACCTATTTGTGGGATGTCTAATATCATCTTCAATTTGATGTAAAATAATCATGGCCGACTGTTTTGAAAGCCGAAAACGGCGATAAAATTCTTCATTGTCCCAATAATCCATGTGATTTGTTCGAATTTGGAGCCTTGGGATTTTCCGATTTCGATCCAGATTCTCGATAAACTGAATCACCTGATCATCGTCTGACGACGAACTATCACTGGTGAAGTCCATTATATCAAGTTGTTATAAAAATTAAATAGCTTCAAATCAAAATGTCTTCTGCTTCCTTTGAAAACAATGTCCTCAGCTATACAAGGTTATGTTCAAAATGTCAAAATAATACGACCAGTTTGTTTATGTCTCAACGCGCATGCTTAACTACTTTTTTTTGGTTTAAACCACCTCTTGCAGTTGGGTTAACTTTTGGTGTAAATTTAACCTGGTTTATCTGCTAACCTCGCATTGAAATACGCCTAACCATAAAATAAAAAGGTTAAACCAATTTTTTTGGGTTAACCCTCAATTGAAACACCGGGCCTTACTACTATATAGGCCCCTTCAGCACACAGCATTTTTTATGGAAAAACACCCCGATTTTCAGTGGTAAACAGAAAAGCAGAAAAAATTGTGAAAACACTCTTGTTTTTAAAGCCAGCGTAAATTCATTTTTGAAACTCGATGGCTTGTGGTAATTTAGATTTCATAATTAATAAATAATGTTTTGACATCAATTTTCTTGACGCCTTGTTTTAGGGCGTTTGGAAAATCTATCTTTTCAAGGAAAACAACCAGATTTTCAAGGTAACTCGAAATGTGAAAAATTTATAAAGCTCCCCTCAGAACATTTGCCCTGTTTCTATAAGGTAGAAAGCATGCAATACAAACCTATGTAGATGTGTCTATTCAACACAATTTATACTGTTACTATGGCCATATAAGCTTACTTGTTATGTTGTCGTTAATATACGCTTTAGTTATAAAATACGTTGTTAATGACAACGCTTTTTTTAAACGTTTTTATTCAACCAATTTTATAATAATTCAACACACAATTCTCTCGGACTTCAAAAATAAAAATTACAATTATGGAAGCTTAAACTTTGATTGTTATGATTCTTCTTGTCTTGAACTTGTGATGTACTCTCCTTTACTTAACTTTTTCTGTATTATTCTCCTCAACTTCCATTCAACACACAATTCTCTCGGACTTCAAAAATAAAAATTACAATTATGGAAGCTTAAACTTTGATTGTTATGATTCTTCTTGTCTTGAACTTGTGATGTACTCTCCTTTACTTAACTTTTTCTGTATTATTCTCCTCAACTTCCGCTACTTTCCCTTTACCTTCTCCTGTATCCTCCTCTATAAAATTTGTTGTATCCTCCAATGTCAATGTACGCGTTTTAGTACCAAAAACTTTTTTGGTAGTTTTTATTTTTTCTTGAATAGATTCTTGTATACAAGACTCGGCCACTGTCGAGGACTTCCACCCCCCGTGTCGCTTCAGAGAGGTAATATCTGCACCTATATCACAAATTAAATTACTTCCAGATTGTGAATATCATGAATATACTACCTGCATTAATCAAAAGAGTCGCTGAGCTGCGACGAAACGTATGCCCAGTGTAACTTGCTGGATTTTCTAGCTTAAGAAACGTTGCAATTCTTCTAGGAATTGCTCCAAATGTGTTAACTCCTACATTTTGACGGCTACACTTTTCTTTATAGTAATGTATAAACATTGGTGGAGAATTTTCGGGACATAAAGCAATATAACGTCGATACAGGTCGATAGGGTGGATACCAAAACCATCATTCATGACAGTAAATTTTCTTTCTTGGTGTGTTTTACTATCAGGAATGCGAACAATCAGTACTTCACCACAATCTTGAACATCATCAAATGTCAATGCGCATAATTCAGCCTTTCTGCAGGCTCCGGCAATTCCGAAGATTAAAGCAACCTATAAAATCACATGCATTTAACAACATTTGCTCTCTTGTTAACACATTGAATTTTTTGCTACGATAACCAACGTTTAATTTTTTCAAATAAGGAATAAGAGCCCCAAATTTTTCAATATCTATGTTTTCTTTAGCTTTCAAAGTAGCTTTTAACATAGAATATTCTGGCCATAAGGAAGCTGGTGACAATTTTTGCGACTGTAAGTGTACTAAATTAGAAATCTCCACGTATACAAATTCTGTAGTACAGCTGCACACTTACCCTCACATCAAGAAAAGCCAAAATCACATCTTCCGTAATTTCCGTGACACCTTTCATATTTTTCCAAAGTTGAAAAGAGGCATACACTTTTTCGTAGGCATTTTTTGATTTCGCAGGCAGCAAATTACAGACGCAATTCTTTGTCTTTTTCAATAATTTTATTCGTAACGTTGCACATTTTTCACCGACGAAAATTATTGTTGACATTATCTCCATAGTACTCATAACTATCCCGATCTAAGATCTTGGCATATTTTGTCTGTTTTGACACACTTTTTTGATAATTTCTGAATTGAATTGTAGGTAAATAAAATTTAATGCAGAATTAGTGTTGGAAAAAATCTTGAAGACAACAAGAGTTTTATAGTTTAAAAATCTCAGTCTATTAAATTCTCGTTTCCTTCGGTCACTCGAATTTAAACTTCGACCTCGATTTTTAAACTGTCTATAAAACTCTTGTTGTCTTAATAGCTATTTGGCAATTAATGCAAATGATTTTATTTTTAATTAATGATTTCTTATTAGATGATCCTTTATGATTCTTCTTATACAAGTGGACTTGAGCGGTTGATACAAATAAAATAAAAAATAAAATAGATTTGCTAGATTGATTTCTCATCTTCAGTCCAAATAGTTTACTAAAGCCACCGCACACTCAACAACCCACTATGTTGAGATTAAATTTGGCAGCTTGATTGTAAAACAAAACACAACCTGGATCGGGATGTGTCACTTTCCTAATCTGCATCGTGACGTCTTTAAAACATGGGCCGTCGCCGTCTTGGACTTGTACTTTTTTGAATTGAACCAATGTCATTGCTTTGTTGTTGGCTAATAAGTTACGACTAATTCGTATCCGCTCCGCTTGACGATATTCTTCTAACATTTTCTCCATGTCTATTTTATCAACAAAAATGTAGATAACTGGCTTTTATCACGCTTGTTATATTCTTCTTTATCTCACAAATCTGATTACACAAGGGCAAACTGCACATACGCTGCAAAGGCGAATGCCACAGAACCGATGGAATAAACAAAACAGTTCTTTCATCTTCCCTAAAGGTGTTCAGACAGACAAAACAATCGAGTAGAAACTACGATGACCACAAAACAAAGGCATAGGATGGCATTTCTTTAAAATAACAATAATACAGAATATCAAAACAGCCACTTTGCAAATGCGCACAACCCATACGCCAAGCCCTAAAACCAGTGTTAATTTTCTGAGATACCTAGGCAACCAATTTAACACTACTGCTGCATGCAATTTATCATTGACATTATAATAAAATGTACGGACTTAGAGAGAGAGAGGTGGTGGTGACAATTCACAAAAATAGATAGAAAGAAAAAAGTAATTATCAGCTGCTCGAATGTTGTCAATCTTTCCATCAGGTTGGCAACACTGACTTTTGAATTTGTCAAACTTGAAAGACTTGTTTCGGAGTAATATTTGAATTTAAAGTGTTAGTGTTTTATCTTATCGTTCACTTGTATAATTGTTTAGTGGGTTAATTGTTCAGTAGTTTGTACGTTTGAACATTGTCAGAAACTATTAATAATAGTTAGATAAATGCAATGGTCGTAAAGTATTGGGTGTTTGGGTGCAAAAATAGTTTTAAAAAGCATCGTACTCGTAACATATCATTTCATCCGTAAGTTAAATAACAATAGTGTTATTAATATAAAGACGTTGTTATTGTAGTTTTCCCAAGAAAAACAAAGAATCTTTCTTGTACAAAACATTACATCTAAGAAAAGAGGTTATGTGTGTACTGTCAGTTGTCAGTCGTATTTGTTGTCAAATGTTAAATCTGACGTAGCCTATTGTCACATCATATTGGTACATCACCAATTTACCCTACAATTGCAATAATCCTACGCTAAAACATCACTAGGTTGGTCCATTTATTATAATGTCAATGCAATTTTTGTATATTTCGAAATTCAAAAGATTTATAACTTTCCATAAATAGGTTAGACCTTAACAAGTCTTCAATTATTATTTGTATGTACATTGAATTTCCAGTTTGTATAATAAGTAATATGATGGAATAAAAACGATGAATAAATAACTTCTTGAAGAAACCCATTTCAAATTTAAATTGAAATAAATTTGGCGCGCTAAACAAAACATTAAATTGTAGATGACGCCACCTAATTTTAGCGTTTCCCTATAGATGAATAACATAGATTTTTTTTGTTATTTAAATCTTTGGTTTACAAAATGTAGCTGACCCACGTTTTTGTCAATGAGTCGATAATTGTCAGAATTTTAATTTAAATCGATGTTGCTCAAGTATTCAAATTATAAAATGTTAGTTCCGTAAAAGCTAGGGATTTTGTTGACTGCTTTGGTGACATTGGCAATTCTGGAAAAACGGGTAGGAGAAGGAGAAAGCAGCGGGAAGAGTTTCTTAAGTGTTGAAACGGGGAAAGAGATAGACGTGCCTACCGTGAAATGATATCCTGAGTCGGTGGCCATTATTAATTGTAAGTACGCTAATTGTACAGTTTATTTGTTTCGAGAAATTGTTATTTATGTATTCTGTGTAAGTCGCGTTGTGTCATAATATATTCAATGTCGGTTGCGTTCGCGAAATAAGCCGAACTGTGTTGTGGTTATAACGGCATCATAGCTGCAAATATCGTACTCATTTAAATATATGAGGGCGCAGGAAACGGGCTTTAATAAGGATTGCAATAATCGGGACGTAAATATTACAAATGCCAATAGGGTCGTTGTCAAATTAGAGAAAGGGTCGGTGTTGGGTTCCTGGGGTTTGTTTGTGTAATATGTAAATCATCCTACATGTTAAAATCCTTGTCTATGTAATAATGGTCGCACCCGACAATGTCTGTTGTTCTATAAATGTAATCTTGAAATCAAAATAACTATAAGTGTCTTTGTGCATAATCTAGAGCAAGTCCAAAATTACGCTCGTACTCATCTCCTTGTTTATATCAATTAAAGACACTTAATTCTATCTATCTAGTGAGTACAGATTGCATAACAATCGCAGTACTTTTCTGTTCATGTAGTATTCTGATGCTACCAAAGTGTCTACCAGTCATTGTTCAAAAAATATCTTCTTGTTATTTCCGGTTTGTGGAGAGGCGGATGGAGGTAGGCTTTCCCATTCATTCCTATTCCTTCCCCATGGTTGTTTTGGTTAATAGGAACAAATCCATCTTTAAACAAAGGATGCCGATAGTTCAATCTCAAGACGCCATCTTAGAAAGTACTTCAAGGCCAACACAGACACTCCTGAAGGACGCCATGACACCAAATAAGATTTGCTTCAAGTGAGAATCGTAGCTGCTGTTCCTGCCTTGGAGAGAGCCCTGGAAGTGACGCTGGAGGAACTAGCCCCTGGTGTTCTAGGATACGATGCCCAGGTGAAATTGCCCTTGCCAGGTCACACAAATGTCTTGTTTATTAATCTGTTTATCGTGTTCATTGAAACTAATTGCATTGTTTGTTCAAACATTAAAGTAAATGGCGCTTACTGAGCAAAATTCGGTCAATCGAGAGGAATACTTTTAAGCCGCAGGCTATAACATATACTAACCGGTGTGAGAATTCTAGCTGTTGATAGGGAGGAAATGCAAACTTAATTGTAGCTAATTTAAATAGATTGTCGCTTAATCTCGCTTAATTAAATTATGTGAGCTGTGCTTAGGCACAAATGAGCACCGCTCATTAGTTTCGGGAGCCCGGGTAGGGATATTTGACTAGGATTGTCGTAGGCGCGAATAGGGATTCAGACCGTTCTTCGGTTTGAATGTACTTCTTCAGTTGGTCTTACCCAGGATTAACTGAAGAATTCTCGTGTCCGTTCCAGGGATTTAGGCTAGCTAGGGAGCGAGATCAGTTTGACACTATCTCGGTGATCAAGCGGCCGTTCACTGGGGAGTGGACCGTTGTTTGGGCTTTAATTAATCGAATGGTTCATTAAAGAGTAGGGCCTTATGAAACCCATCGTGCATTTCTGAGTAGACGGTGGACATAACTTAAACTCTTTAGGGACACCCTCCTTCATCTCATTATTATAAACGTAGCTTCGCATCACGTGATGCACCCTGTGTTTTCTCGACTTCGTGAGAGACCCTCACCAGAGTGACACAGGGATTTGAGTTGTACATATTTAGCTGGTCATGTATAGTAGAGTTCACAGACTTACTGTGTTTAGCCAGAACGACTTAAAAGTAATAATAATAAGGAGAATCTCTGCCTCTCAGTGCTCGCGACATTGTTTCAGCTAGTAAGTTGTTATTTGCAAACAATTGCCCGTCATTTCGTTGCAGTAAAATCTGATAACCACAATGCCATTCAGTTCTTATTTGTGTATAATTATTTTATTTTGATGTTTGTGTCGTGATGTTGTTTTATGTATTTGTTTCATTTGATTGCCTATGTTGATTATCTTGTTTTATGTATTTATGTGTATGCTGATGTATTTCATTTATTTATCCTGTACCATTGCAGTAATACCATTGTGAGTGACCTTGGTCTCTCCAGTATGAATCTCATGTGTGAAGATTTCATTAAATTTTGTTGGTTCTGTATTCATTATTTCTGTGTCGGATTGTATAAACTGTCCGTATATTGTTGAAAACTTATAGAATATATTTGTAGATGAAATATCTGTTTTATTGTTTCCAATAGTATTGCAAGCAAGCTCACATTCTATTTAGAATCAAGTTTATTTCAAAATCACGACAAAAAAAACACAACGTAGGGATCCGTCAATATAAATTTCATCTGTCACTTTTAAAATTTCAACTGTCAAACTAGACGTCACTTGCCAAACTAAATGTCACTTGTCAATTAAAAGGCGCAAAAAATTCAAAATATATGTAAATGAATCATTACATTCTTCAAAATTATTATTTTTTTAATTAATGTGTCTCAAAAACTATAACAAGCTAATGTACTATAATAAACGATTAATATCCAAATGGTACTGTATTAAAGGTTTCTAGAATAACCTTCTTATCATAAATAAAACCAAATTCTTTTGTTTCTATTTTATTTTAAAGTTTTTTGTCTTAGAATCCTTGGTAATTCGATTATATTTGTGTACTGATTTCACTGTCTTTCTTTTCTGAAATATTATTTGTACTATCGGAATTAATCTTTTCGGACGTTTCATAATTTAACGTGATTTCTTTTATTCTAAAAACAACTTTACCCGTATTAGTCTTATAACAATAACTTTTTGAACCTGTGGATATCCAGTCAAATCAAATCATATATCATTTGTAACGCCTTAGAAGCTATATTTAAAAACTCTTTCGCTTTTATACAGGCCACCTGTTTGTCTTCTCAAACTGTTTGGTTAGGATCTAAAACCTTTAAAGGTTATCAGTGGATTTATTTAGCATCTTGTGCTAGTGTCTAGGTTTTCTCATCAGTGGGTTTTAGTTGATTTGAAATGATGTGTGTGTGTATACGTTGTTTAATTATGGGTGGAATTATTATTATAATTTTTAAGTTCTTCTGTATTGGTACTGATGGAAAGTGTTACCTTCTAACAGCACTATTTGATTTGAACGGATACCGTAAGTTCCGCAGAAGTTTACGTCGCCTAGATCTCCTGATATCGTACAGCATATCTACTGCTAGGATTAGCTGCGAGCTTTCTCGGCATCAAGTACCAATCGTAGCCGTTTTATATTCCTATTTTCCATTTCCGCTTCATCTTCTATTATTCTTTTAATGGATTGATTACAATGTGTCGTCATCTTTTCATAGCTCTTTTTACATAATTTCATTACATAATCCTTGAGCGTTAGCATGTCGGTTCTTTCCCGAATTTCGCTGTTTCTTATAAGCCATTCTGAATTTGTAATTTTTCTTAATGACACATTCTGTGTTGTTTCCATTTTATTCAATTCTTTTTCGCTGAGATGGGCTCAGGCCTCGTGCCTATAAGTCATCACTGGTCTTATCATTGACTTGTATAAAGTCAGCTTATTTTTCTCGCTCAGTTCGCTTTTCCTCGACATTAATGAATACAGTAATTCCTTTATTTGTCTCGCCTGTTGGTTTCTGATAGCTATGTGCTTATTAAACTTGATTTGTTTGTCGAAAGTCACACCAAGGTATTTGACTTCTCTTTCCCATTTTATTCCTTTTCCATTCAGTTGAATTCTCTCTTCCGGACGTCTACGTTTTGTTTTGCTTCCGAAAATGACAGCTTGGCTTTTTTCTTCATTGATTTTGATTCGCCAATTTTCGAACCATTTTCCTAAAATTTCGATGTGGTTCTGCAGTTTTCTTTTTACACTTGGTCTTTTTGGTGCTAATGCGATGATGGCGGTATCATCAGCATACATAGCCAGTGTTGTTTTATTTTGATTTTGGGATATCATGAGTGTAGATATTGTACACCACAGGTCTTAAAATCGATCCTCCTCCAGCCTCTATGCCCTTTTCTAGGGACATTTCCTCATTAATACAAATTTGGAATTTTCTATTTGTCAAATATGATTTTATGAGTCGCATCATTCCATTATGGTACTTCTTTCTTCCCATTTTATAAATTAGACCTTCATGCCATACTCTGTCGAAAGCTTTGGAAACATCCAGAAAAACTCCTCCTGAGTAATGGCCTTTATTTTTATTTTTCAATATTAGATCAGTGATCCTTGCCAGCTGAATTCCGCATCCATGTCATTCTCTGAAACCATGCTGTTCATCGGGAAGGACTTTTTTATCATGTCTCTCTTTTGAGACGTGCATATATAATTCTTTCGGTTATTTTATTTAGATTTGATAGTAAACTTATTGGCCTATAGTTTACTGGATCACTTCTAGATTTACAAGGTTTTGGTAACATCATGGTTATTGCTTTTTTCCATCTTTCTGGAAAGTGATAAGTCTTTAATATTCCATTACAAATCTCCGTTAATTGTTTAACTATATTGTCTGGTAACGCTCTTAGAGCTTTATTTGATATTCCATTATAACCAGATGCTTTTTTTGGCTTTGGAATTTGGGATTTGGGAGCAGGATGCTCCCAAATCTTTGCAATATAAACCCTGAATCCAGCGGGATGTCGGCAGTTGCTTTCGAGCTTTTAAAACGTTATCTTGTGAGTTATTTGAATAAACCTGTGCTCTAGTTAATTAAAATTTGTTTTTTTTTTTATTTATTTTAAAAAACTCATTATCACATTGACCACATTAACTCTGCAATTTTCATTCCACTTCATTAAACAAAGATTAGGTCTATTATAATTGATTTAAATAATTATTAATAATAATCTTTAAGCAATTGAAGTGCCGCTAAAAGTCTGGGAAGTAACCAGAACGTGAAGTAAAGTTAATTAAATCGACAAAATTGGACAGGAAACTAATTATTACACATTATTAATTAATTAATTAATTAATAAAAACCCTGGACGATGACACACGTCTATCTTCTTTCACGTTTCAACACTCAAGCCCCTCGTCCCGCTACTTTCTCCTTCTCTTACCCGTTTTCCAGAATTGCCAATGTAACCAAAGCAGTCAATAAAACCCCTGGCTTTTACGGAACTAACATTTTATAATTTAAATACTTGAGCAACATTGATCTAAATAAAACTTTTAACAATAATCGACTCATTGACAACAACGTAGGTCAGCTACAATTTGTAAACCAAAGATTTAAATAAAAAAATCTATGTTATTTATCTATAGAGAAATGCTGAAATTCGGTGGCGCCATCTACAATTTAATGTTTTGTTTAGCGCGCCCAAATTATTTCAATTTGAATTTGAAATGGATTTCTTTAACACTATGCACATTGTCACAAATAGATCTTGTTTATACAGATAAAAAAGTAATTTGAATGACATGTTCCTATTTATGCTTAAATAACTTTTAAAAAATTGAGTTCAGAAAAAATTTATTAAAAACAATTTGTAGACAATTTAATTATTAATAACATCGCTCTACTTTACAATCTTGATAAAGTTGATAGTTTTTAAGATAAATGATAAATAATAATTCGAAACACAGAGAAGCCGATGCAACGCATGAGTCAGAGAGAGACAGCGATACTTGAAGGTAAGCGACGCTTACTTGTGAGCGCGCGAAATTAAGAATTAAAAAAAGATATAAACAATAATTTTTTTTAAATCTCTATTAACAATATTATTAACTATTGTATAAAGAATAAAAAAAAATATTCCTAATGCCGGTATTCATAGTCATATCTCAAGCTCAAGCTTGAGTCCGTCTCAAGCAAGGACTTTGGCAATGCTCGGGGGAAAGCGTTTGGCTGCGTCATCCAGAAGGCACAAAAGTAGTAATTTTTGTGTTGTTAGGTTTAACAATTGTGACGCCTGAACGTCATTCTGCGTGTTTATATTTACTTTAAAGTGACAGGTCGAGTAATAACTCAATGCCGCAGGGGTCATATCAAAAGTGTTTTGTGTTGTCGGGTGAGTCCATGTCTACTGACAGAATACGTGTATGGTAACTTCATAAAATGTGCATTATAGACAAAAAAGCTGCGTATACAAAAACAGCAAAACTCTTGTAGTCTCGCATGGACAACCCCAATAAAGTGAAAAGTAATACAACGGATGCCGCAATAGTGCAAGAAAAGCGAACGATCTGGACCATTATTACATTCGCCTCAAAACACGAAAGCTGCAAAAGTGAGACCAAAAGCTAGCAGAGCTCAAACTGCGCGCTTTTGAGAGAGACAATGTAAGGGCAACAATAATATAAATCTTACCAAACCTTTACCCACTTTTATTGCAGGAAATGTAATGCAGAAAAGTTATCAGAATAGTGAGGAGTAGGAGCTATTCAAGAAGTGTTTAAAGATGAAAGTTTTCGGCTGCCGTTTTGTCTACTATGCTTCTGCAAACAATACCTTACACTTATAATGTAAACTAATAAAAATTTTACTTTTTTTGAACTTATTTTTACCAGTAGAAGGTGTTGCAAAAGAAAAATACTACACAATTAATAAATATCTGTGACTTTTATTATTATTAAAACATTGCTTTCATTTTTGCACAAAATGTGGCAAGCCCTTTAATTTTGTGTAAGTAATAATTGTCTTTCCACTAATTTGCAAGCAATCCTACATTTACTACATTTGTGAAGCTGTAGCGACGCTTACATTCAAAGTTGGAAAAAAATTCCAATTGGTTCGCAGCACCCCGCACATAACTCGTCCAGCATGTCAATGTTCGTTGTTATGAACTGCAACACATAATACTCTTCAGTATTTTCCAACGTCAAACGATGACATAACCGGCGAATGACGTCTTGAGTCGGACTTGAGACAAGTCGAGGCCTTGCTTGAGTCTGACTTGAGATGGACCCAGTGCGCTTGGTCATCACGCAAAAATTGCCCTTATTCACACCGTAATTTGATATTTAAATCTTGAGATTTGTCTATGAATACCGATCCGGACTTGAGGTCGACTTCAAGCTCAAAATATAAATATCAGATTTCACGAGCATTGCCGAAGTCTTTGCTTGAGATGGAATCAGCGATAAATCTATTTAAAAACGCATGCAAACGCTTTCCCGAGCATTGCCGGAGTCCTTGCTTGAGTCCAAGCTTAAGACGGACTTAAGCTTGAACTTGAGATACGACTATGAATACCGGCATAAGTGTTCTGTGGTGTATACTACATATCTTTTTGCGAGATAAAAGTATGTACTTAAGTTTTTAAAAATGCGGGACTTTTTGCAGACATTAATTTGTTATTCTCTTCTTTTGCTGTATAAATGTCACAATTGCCGTTTTACTACAAATAAAAGAGTTTACAAATCTAATCATAAGTGTGAATTTGGACGTTATGGCATTTTGCGGGCAGTTCTAAAACGCTGCAGACAGTGTAAAGTTGGTAGTCACTCGTTTCTTTGGCGTTTTAGTCATATAAAGAATTATGCCAATAACAATAATTGGTCTGTGAGCAAACTAATAAACTATTTGTTGAAAGACCGGTTGAGTGTGATGAGTGCAACTTTCAAACTAACCGATGCAGAGCTCTAAAAAAACACCGTAAAAAAAACATACTTTTACTAAATTGGAAAAATGGTTTCGATGTGATGATTGTAATTACAGAATTAAGTTTAGAAGTAATTGAACAACACATAATGAAAGCCAGCAGAGTGCTATTCAATTACTACCTATTTTTAACTACGATGATTGTGAGTATAAAAAGGGAAAACATCCTCCAATTGTGTTGCAAACGATTTTTAATTGCAATGAGTGTGATTTTAAGACTTACACTAAACGTTTTCTAAGACGACATACGATAAAACATACTCCGATTAAGTTGCAAATAGTTATTCACTGCAATGAGTGTGAGTACAAAACAAAGTATAAATACGATATAACAGAGCACAAAAAAGTAAAACTTACTCCAAATGAATTGCAAACAACTTTTGACTGCGCTGAGTGTGAGTATAGAACTAGGGTAAAAGGGAATCTAGCTCGTTATCAAAATAGAAGACATACACTAATTGAAATGCAAACAATTATTGTTTATTGCAACGAATAGGACTATAAAACTAACGCTAAAAATAAATTAACAAAGCATAAGAAAAATAAACATACTTTAATTAAAAAGAAAACTAATCTCAATTTTAATAACGGTGCCTACTAGTGCACGCTATCAAAATTAAAAACTGATCGGTTTGATATTAGGTCAAAGTAGCTATCAACGTCGATTTATATTGCATTTTTTCTCAGATGATAATCTTTCTATAAAGTATGTAGATTAGTAAGTAGATTAATTTTATTAATCAATAGCAGATTGTAGACAAAACTTTTCACTTATTTTAAAAGTGCTCTTTAGATAATGATATTATAGCTTTTTAGAAACTTAGCTTACAGATATTGTATAATGCGTAAAAGACAATGGTTACAGAATGTAAATAGCCACGATAGAAGTTTCAATGTTGTTGTATTACCAAGAAGAAGCGGAGTAATAATCTTAATGCGTAAGAAATTTACAACTTTTAATTTATATAGAATCACTTACATAATTATGTTAGAGTTTTTGATTTTATAATAATTTGTAGTTATTTTTTTTAAGTAAAAATAAGCCAATAAAGCGCTAAATCGCTTGTATAATTAAATCATCTTGATGAGGGCTATATGGCATCTTAAGTTAAAGAGGGAGAACATGGGCTTAGCATCCCTAGAAAGGTGGAGTCTAGTCAGTCAGTAAACTGAGCGGGGCGAGAGTGAAAACGTTGATCAAAAAGTCAGAGCGGTCGAACGGGCAGTATTATGAATATTTAAACTGTTAATTGTTTATTGATAGAAAAAGATAGTTAACGTGTTGATCTTGTTGATCATGTGTTGTGTTGTGGTATAATTGTAAATTCAGTGCTGACTCCCTGAATTCGGAGAAATAATGAGTAAATAGGTTAATATGAAATATCCACGGCAGAAACTACAGTTTAATACCTGGGGTACGGTCTGTGTGTTAATTCATTTCAGACTGAGATAGTACTCCCATGACGTCTGTAGACATTTACAGATTGCTATCCTGGTTCTCTACTTCCTCGAACCGAGGCGAAGAGGTAGAGGGGTGGGCTAGAGCCTGTTAACCGCTATGGTTATGTTCCTATCAGTGTATAAAAAAGTTGTGGATTTCTCTTTTCCTGGTATGACGGGGTAATGCGTAATGTCCTTAGGTTCTTCACTTATCAATCTTTATTTTATACCTTTTCCTATTGCGTATTATTCTTGGCCAATCTATTTTGCGTAATGTGATTGAGGCCTAGCGACACCGTCCACGTTGCTCCCGAACCAAGTACCGAAACAATGGACTTAGATTAGTGCTGAGTGTGTTCCGGGAGGATTGAACAATTAGGCCTCTGAGGGGTTGACCCGGGCTTCAGAAGCTAAAACAATCTTTGGCGAGGAAGGCTGATGCACAAGGCAAGGCAGAGGTCGCATTGTTTGGGAGAAGAAGCGCAAAGGCAAAGGAAAGAGGAAGAGGAAAAAAGAAAAGGAAAAGGAAAGAATAAGAAGAAAAGCTAGAAGAAACAGAAGTTTTCGCGATCAGCAAAAAAGTATTAAGAACCCCAAAAGAAAGAAAAAACATAGAAGAGACAGAAATGGACCTAGTGGTAAGGAAATTAGACCGATTAATAGAAGAGATCAAATTGTCAAGGCAAGAGAACAGAGAAGTTAGAAAGGAAATAGATGAAATAAAAGATGAGTTTAAAAAGAAAGAGAAGAAATGGGAGGAAGAAAAGGGTACAATGCTAGAGAGGATAGAAACTTTAGAAAAAAAAAACAGAGATAACAGATAAGAAAAATAAGAAAAACAACATAATAATAAGTGGAATTGACGGAGGAAGAGAAAGAAAAGAAGACATTGAAAAAGAAATGAAAAAAGTGCATAAAACGATAATAAAAGAGTGGCACAAAATTGGGAAGGGAAAAGTACTAGTAGAACTCCAAGACTGGGAAGCGAAGAAAAGAGTTATGAAAAATAAAAAAGAGTCTAGAAAAGAAGAAACAACGAAGAATATTTACATAAATGATGATTTAACAAAGAGGGAGAGAGCGGTCTAGAAAAAAATTAAGAGAAATCGCAAAAAAAAAAGAGGACAGGAAATAAAAGCAATGGTGGGATATGGAAAGATATTTATGGAAGGAAAAACATTCAAATGGAATGAGAAAGACCTGAAACTGCAGGTTTTTTTAGGGGAAAAAGGGAGAGTTAAAAAAAACAATGAAGAAGACACAGGCAAATGTACAATGGAAGCTGAGAAGACTAATGAAACAAATAAAGATATAAGCAACGGTAAAAAAAAGATACTATTTTGGAATGTAGCGGGATTAGCAAAAAAAGAAGATAATTTCTGGCATCATGTAAAACTTTTTGACATAGTAGGTTTAGTAGAAACATGGATAGAAGAAAAAAGCTGGAAAAAAATAAAAAGAATATTACCAGCAGAATTTAATTGGGAGTGTCAAAGGGCAAAGAAAGAAAAAAAGAAAGGAAGGGCAACTGGAGGGATAGTCACGGGGGTGAGAAAAGGAATAAGAGAAAAAACCAGGAGGAAAAAGAAATAGAGGGACTCATGGAGAGAAATATCGAAATAGTCAAACGATAGTGGAAAATAATGACGATATACAGCAGAGAGATGAAAAAGACAATAAAAAACATAGATGAAACAGTGAAAGACAACACAGAAGAATGCATACTTATAGGTGGAGATTTTAACGGGAGAATTGGGGAAAGAGAAGCAAGAAACTGGGAGGAAGAAAAAAGAGATGGAAAAAAGAAAACCAAAGACAAAAAAGAAAATGTGGAGGGAAAAAGTTGATGGAATGGTTAGAAGAAAAGGGATGGAAGATACTGAATGGTAATAAACAAGGGGATGAAGAAGGAGAGTGGACGTATGTAGACAGTAGGGAGGAGTTGATGATAGACTACGGAATAACAAATGAAGAGGCGTGGGGAAAAGTAGAGAACTTTAAAATAGGGGACAGGATAGAGTCAGACCACCTTCCAATAGAAATAAGCCTAGAAGGCAGAAATAGCCAAACAGAAGAAAAAAAGAAGACAAAAGTAGAGCAGAAGAAGATAATAATTAAAGTGTAGAACGAGCAAGGCGTGAAAGAATACAGGAAAAAGCTGAAAAACGTCAAATTCGAAGGGCAAGAGATAGAGAAGATGAAAGTGGAATTAATAGAAATACTAGAAAAGGCAACGACAACAACAGAAGTAAGCGGTAAAAGAAAAAAAGCAGCAAAGAGAAATGAATGGTGGGATAAAGAATGCTACCAGCTAAAGAAAAAAGCCACAAAAGCGCTAAGGGAATTCAAAAGAAATCAAGTAAATAGAAGAGTTTTCTTAGAAGCAAAAAGAAAATACAGAAAAAAAGTATAGAAAATAAGAAACAGAAAAGAGAAGAAGAAGATAAAAAATAAAAGCTATTAAAACAGAAAGAGAGTGTGGAAGTACATAAACAGAGAAAGATTAAGAAAAGAAGCGGCGAGTGAAGAGATAACAATAAAAAAATGGGAAGAGTTTTTCAAAGAACTGCTGGAAGGAGAAAGAGAAGTAGATATAGAAGAACCAGCGATGCAAACGGACCAGACAGCACCAGTAGGAACAGAAATTACACGGGAGGAGGTAGAGAGACAGATAAAAAAGCTGAAGAAGAAGAAGGCATCGGGGAGGGATGGAATACAGAATGAACACTGGATGTATGGAACGAAAGGTGTGATAGACAGATTGGTACAGGTTATGAATGGAGTGTGGAGAGGAGAGAGATTCCCGGCAGGTTGGAGAGAAGGCATAATCTGCCCTGTTCACAAAAAAGGAGATAAAAACAGAGTAGAAAACTACAGAGGAATAACTCTCCTTAACACAGGGTATAAATTGTATGCGTCAGTACTGAATGAAAGGCTGAGAAAAAAGATAGAGGAAAAGAAGGCAATACCAGACAACCAAGCGGGACTTAGAAAAGAAAAGGGAACTATGGATAATGTATACATCCTAGACCACTTAGCGAATAACGAGATGAAAAAAAAGGGAGGAAGGCTGTATACACTTTTTATAGATTTTAGAGCAGCGTTTGATAAGGTCGATAGAAAGAAAATGTGTGAGAGTATGAGAAAAAGAGGAGTAAGCGAGTGGCTAGTGAGAAAGGTAGAAGAGATCTATGTAAAAACAAAAAGCAAAGTGAGAGCAGGGGAGAAAGAGAGTGAGTGGTTTGTAACGTCTAAAGGGGTGAGACAAGGGTGTCTTCTTAGCCCCTTGTTGTTTAAAACCTACATGGCGGATATGGAAGAAATGTTTAGAAAGGCGCAAGCTGGGGGATGTGTGATTGGAAGAGAAAAAGTGTGGAGTCTAGCGGGCCGGATTTAAATTTGTGCCGCCCTGGGGCACTGAAGAAAATGCCGCCCTATAACTTAAATTTTATTTTAATAGTTTTGATATCTTATTTTTTAAGAATTAGAATAACTAATTGATTGCAGGAAATTTATTATGTATTATACATAATGTTTTATTTATATTTATTTTTTATTTACTCATATATTATATATTATTTATTATATACTATAGTAATATAAAAAAATATTTATATTTTTCTTAGAATTATAAATTTTGCACTAAGAACGACTTATATTAGTATTGCATAATTTTTTTCACAGCCAAACTCGACAGTTGATTTGATTCAAAAATATAAAATGGTCTTTTTAATTAAAATTAATTAGTGTTATTGGATAATTCTCCACTTTTAGAAAAATTCATTAATCAATAAAAGTTTCTGTTATCAAAAAGACATACATAACTTGAAAACATTTTTAATTCTTCAAAAAAACTACATAAATTTATCAATTCCAAAAAATAAAAATAGCAACTTTAATTTTTTCAAACCTTTATGGAAATAAATTAATTAAACTATTTGAATAGTTTTTACTTAAATTTCCTATATTATAATACACAAAATTTTAATGTGCTACATAATACTTGAATTATATTTCTTGAAAGATAAAATTTTTATTTAAAAGAATTTGTTAATTATATATTGTATAGAAATTTTTTTCTCACTTTCCAAATTTTGCCGCCCTGGGCACTAGCCCCGACGGCCCCTAGTATAAATCCAACACTGACTGTCTAGCGTTTGCAGATGATGTGGTATTAATAGCAAAAAGCAAAAGGGAGATGGGAAAAATGATGACGAACCTAAAAAAGTATGTGAGAAAAAAAAAGCTAGAAGTGAATGTAAATAAAACAAAGATGCTGGTGTTCAACAAAAAGAAGAGGAAAGAAGAAAAGAATGATTGGGAATGGGAGGGAGAGAAAATAGAGAGAGTAAAAGAGTTCAAGTATTTAGGGTATACGTTTAATGAAAGAGCTACGAACAAAGCGCATGTCAGAGAGTTGGCAAGAAAAGCAAACAAGATAGTGGGATGTGTATGGGGAATAGGACAGAGGAAGTGGGGAAGGGATTTTAAAAGGAGAATAATGATGTTTGAGAGCTTGGTAGAGAGCGTATTGATGTATGGGGCAGAAATTTGGGGGTGAAAAGAACAAGAGGAGATAGAGAGAGTACAAGAGAAGTATTTGAGGTGGGTCCTAGGGGTGGACAGAGAAACCCCTGGGTATATAGTAAGAGAAGAATGTAAGAGAAACAAGCTGAGAGTGAAAGCGGGGAAAAGAGCGACTAAGTTTGAGGATAGAATGAATGGAAGGCAAGAATGTAGAATATTGAACGAATGTTAGAGAGAAAAGAAAAAAAATTTGGAGTTAAACGAGAAAGAAAAATATTACAGAAGAAATGGGTATGCAAGTAAAGAAGTGGAAAGATTAAGAAGAGAAGGCAAGTGGATGAACGCAAAAACAAGCGAAAGAGACAGAGATGTAGAAAAGCAAGAAAGAAGAGAAAAAATCAAAGAATCCAGGTACAACAGGAATTATGAGAAATGTATGACAGAGGAGATCCCAGTGTACCTGGGAAGAGAAAGTGAGAAAAAGAGAAAAATAATGGCGAGGTTCAGGTGCGGAAATGAGGAGAGAGAGAATAGGTATTGGATGGAAAAGGAAGAGAGACTGTGCAGAATCTGTTATGAGGAAAGAGAGACAATAGAGCACATTTGGAATGAATGCAGTGAGATGAGAGAGAGAGAGAAAGAGCAGAAAGAAAAGAAATACTGAAAGAAAATGGTGTGGAGATAAAGTGGATGAAAGAAGTATGGGAGAAAAGGAAAATGAAGGACAAAGGAAGAACAGGGAGGGTAGAATAAAGAATGATATAAAATGAAATGTTAGAATATTTAAGCCGGTATAGGCAATAATAAATTTATTAATAGTAAGTACCGAAACAATGAAGACATCATTGAGAACACGATGCTAAAGAAAAGGGGTGAAGATTGAGTCAATCGAGTCCATAGAGTGGTTGTCAAAGTCCAACGAGCCTGGTGATGTCTTCCACTATCAGTTCGAGAGAAAGAGAATCCTGCGAGGGGGAGGAAAGGGCCCGGTGAGTTACTTTACAGGTATTATTGACAGGTACATTATGTGTAAATATGTTTCATGTGTCGCCCAATCGATCCGTCTGACTGCTCTAGCGTTTCTCTAACAATGAATATAGGGGGGTGAGTTGAAGTAGATTGTTGATGATAATGTAGCCGGCTGTTGCTATTCTGTACACTGTTTTTGAGTGAATAATTAAGGCTAATAATCGTAGAACATAGACATCTTGACAAATTTATTATGGAGAAAGAATTAACTGTTATTTAATTCAATTTAATTGTTAAAATTTGGCAAAACGCAAATTTAGAATAAAAAGTCTTACAATTACAATAAAATTACTTATATAAAATAACTATTTTATAAATAACAATTATAAATTTTATGTAACAAACATTTTTTGGATAAATTTGACATCACACAAATTTTACCACAAATGACACGGATATGTTTTACAAGGTTCCGAATACAGTCGTTCTGATGCGAGATAAAGCGACCCTTAGTAAATAGTGCGAATGCAACACGTAACGCATAACACTATATATTTTTTCTGTTTTATTGCATAATTCTAGCATTTACATCTACGCCGTTAGTACTTTGTAAAGATTGTATGTTGCAATAATATTTTGCTTTTCTGTATCGGTTTTAATAGTTTTTTCACGTGCCCATTACATTTGTGACGCTATGCTATTTATAGTTATGATTATTTTTTTTATAACACTATTTTTTTTGTTTTTTATAAAATTGTAGCATACATCTGTGCCGTTAATACTATGTATAAATTGTATTTTTATAGTTTTAACTTATATTTTTGTTATTTAATTTACTTTTACCATTTAATGCCATTTATATCTTTATAGTGTTTTACTTAACATTTTGATTATGTACTTTTAGCATTTATATTATTTTGTGCCTGATAACTACTTTATTTTTATGGCTTTTTTACTTAGCATTTCTGTAACTTTATCTGTATGGCTATAATTTTATTCGATTTTGTAAACACTTCTTTACTATAGATTTACCACCCCCCCCCCCACTTTTACAAATAAATTTCAAGAGCGTAGTGAGTCATTGCTGTTATGGGCTATTGTTTACAAAACAGAACTCCATGATAGCATTATATTGTTTTGTGTATTGTATTATTGTTAATGGTGTGTTAACATCTAGCTAACGCACTACTTTTAATTGTACTTGTGTCAATATATATATAAATTTTTTGGAATGGTTCCGAAGCAAGAGGAATCGAAATGCAGGTAGCGCCACTAGAATGTTACCGGCCGTTTCCATTACAAATTACATTCTATCAAAGACAGGGTATTGGATGAGCTTGTCAAATGAACGCCTATATTAATGGCTTCCTTTTAATATAACATTTTTAAAAATATTAGTGTTTTAGTTCAATTTGACGTTATCAAAAATGTCGGTTTTCTCGAAGTGCTGCCGCTCTTTCTCGTTTATTTTATTTTATTTTGTGTTTTTTAATTAATAAACAATTTTATTAATTGTTTATTTTATTCACAATTGTGAGTTTTTAGATGTTTTGGATGAAGCCTCTTTCGAAAAATGTCAACGTTGCAGAGTGGGTAGCTTTTCATATGTGTGGAGATACTTTCACAAAAGAAAGTGTAATTTTATAGAACATAAATCATCTGTAACAACTAATACGGAAAATGGAAACAGTATTATTACAACGACTAGCCAAACAAATAAACCTAAACAATTTGCTACTTGTTTTGAATGTGATCAATGTACATATACAAGTAAACATAGATTCCAGTTGAAAAGACATATTTATCTGAAACATAAGCCCAATGAAATTAAGGAATGGTTTAAATGTGATCGATGTTTGTTTAAAACCATTTATAAACCATATTTTACAAAGCATCAAAAATTAAATCATTCTCCATTAACATTTCAAAAACATATAGACAGAACGCATTCTTTACCAAAATTGGAAAAAATTGCAAAAGAAATGCTTTGTGATTTTGAAACCACCGAAAAAAATGCGCGTTTAAAGAAACATAAAATTAATCTTCCAAGAAAATTACAGCAAAAATACAAATGCGATGAATGCGAATATTCAACTTTTTATAAAGGAGATCTAAACAAACATTTAAATGCAAAGCATCTTTCAAAAGATTTACAACAAAAATTCCAATGTGATCAGTGTGAATATAAAACTTTTTATAAAGGAAATCTGAAAATACATAAAAATGCAAAACATCTTTCAAGTAAATTACAACTAAAATTTCAATGCTATCAGTGTGATTATTTATCTTTTTATAAACATGGCCTAAAAAAACATATAAATGCAAAACATCTTTCAAAAGAATTACAACGAATATTCCAATGCGATCAGTGTGAATATAAAACTCTTAGAAAAGACCTTTTGAAAAATCATATAAATGCAAAGCATCTTTCAAAAGATTTACAACAAAAATTCCAATGTGATCAGTGTGAATATGAAACCCTTAGAAAACATCATTTGAAAAGTCATATAAATGCAAAGCATCTTTCAAAAGATTTACAACAAAAATTCCAATGTGATCAGTGTGAATATGAAACCCTTAGAAAACATCATTTGAAAAGTCATATAAATGCAAAGCATCTTTCAAAAGATTTACAACAAAAATTCCAATGTGATCAGTGTGAATACACAACTCTTGGTAAATCAAGTCTGAAAACACATAAAAATACAAAGCATCTCTCAAGTCAATTACAACAAAAATTCCAATGCGAGCAGTGTGAATATAAAGCTTTTTATAAAAGAAATCTGAAGATACATAAAAATGCAAAACATCTTTCAAGTAAATTACAACTAAAATTTCAATGCTATCAGTGTGATTATTTATCTTTTTATAAACAGGACCTAAAAAAACATATAAATGCAAAACATCTTTCAAAAGAATTACAGCGAATATTCCAATGCGATCAGTGTGAATATAAAACTCTTAGAAAAGACCTTTTGAAAAATCATATAAATGCAAAACATCTTTCAAAAGAATTACAACGAAAATTCCAATGCGATCAGTGTGATTTTTCAACTTGTTATAAAATGGACCTAAAAAGACATATAAATGCAAAACATCTTTCAAAAGATTTACAACAAAAATTCCAATGTGATCAGTGTGAATATAAAACTTTTTATAAAAATAATCTAAACAGACATGAAAATGCAAAGCATCTTTCAAGCAAATTACAACAGAAATTCTAATGTGATATACAACTCTTTATAAAAAACTTATAAATCAACATAAAAATGCAAAGCATCTTTCAAAAAAATTACAACAAAAATTCGTTCAGTGTGAATATAAATCTTTTTATAAAAGAAACGTGAAGAAACATATAAATGCAAAACATTTTTCAAGCGAACTACAACTCAAATTTTAATGCAATCAATGCATTAAAATTAATATGGAACTATAAAATTGAATGATGAATAAATCTATTGTAGATTCTGATGACTTAAAATATTTTTATTTTAGAAATTAAAGGGATAAATGAAGTTATATTAATTTTTAACCCTATTCATATTGAAAATCCAGAATAAGAAATAAGGCAGCTTTCAAGCGAACTGCATCCAAAATGTCTCCGCGATCAATGTGAAGATACAAGTAATCATAAAGTTATGAAACATGTTCCAAGCGAATTACAACAGAAATTTTTATAAATATCTCATTGAAACACATGAAAAGAAGCACTTTCTGCGTGAATTACAGCAAAGATTCTAATGCCATCAGTGTGAATTTTCAACTATTTTTGAACATCACTTAAATATCTTGAGAAAATTATAACAAGTTTCAATGTGATTAGTGTAAATGTACAATAAATTATAACAATAAGACTTTTTTTTTTACATAATGAATAATTGTTCATATCTCATCAATGTTAGTTGTTACTTACTACAATAATGGATCCAGAAGATCATAGAATAGGTGAGATTTTACCATAAACTCTCAGGAATCCTAAAATGTTAAAACAACACCTGAATTTGCAATTTCAAACTATCCGTTAATTAACAATTAATTTAATCAAGCGCTTTGTTAAAATATTTATAGACAAACATTTATAAGTTAACTATTATAGACTAATGCCGATATTCATAGTGGTAGCTTGAGATCAAGATTGATCTTGGACTTGAGCAAAGACTCCGGCAATGTTCGGGAAAGCGTTTGCATGCGTTTTGAAATCGATTTATCGCTGATTCCGTCTTAAGCAAGGACTTCGGCAATGCTCGGCAAATAAGGCGTTGCTCTAGAGCGACTTTGCTTGAGCAAAGACTCCGGCAATGCTCGGAAGAAATCGTTTGCGTTGCCGCAGTAATAAGTGTAGTGATTTTGGTGTTGTTAGGTTTGCAATATGACAATTTTGACGCACCGCAGTCGATGGCCTCGGCCTGTCCACTTTCATTTGACATTTCCAATTTACATTACATAGAGGAAGTATAAAAAAAAAATTGAAGCGTGGTTAAATATTTTTGTCAACAATGGCTAGTGGTGAGTACGCATATACTTGATGATCGCTATGTATAAAATCTGCATTATAGGTGATGAAACATATTATACCGAAAATGAAAAAATGTTGTTGGCGTCCCTCGTGGAAAACAACAAACTTGTTGCAATTGTCCATGCACTGCGATACGTACCGTCTAGTGCCCTCACTTTCAACTGCATAAATAATCGCCTCTAGAGAGGTTCCAACCAACCGCAAAGCAGAAATAAGTAGACGCAGACGACGCTTTGTCAACGTGACAGTAGAAGTATTTTGCCTTGTCTTTTAAAATTTTTATACTCCCCTCCAAGGTGAACAGGAAACTTATTTACAGAAAAGAAAAACATATATAATAATTGATAGGTATTTGTGTTTATTTCGATTTCAACTTCAAACTTTTGTTTGTTTACAGCTTCCTCCTGTTTCTCTATTTGCTTAAAGCCTAACTTCAACTATTCCTAGGAAAGATTTTGTTTTGGTTAAGAAGGGGAGGTTGTGGTTTTGCAACCTGCTCCAAGATGAAGGAACGACTTTAACATGGGTCTGACAGTGGACATTTTGCACTTTTGCTCGAATATTCTATGAAGATTCCTATTAGCACGACATTTCTGTACCAATAGGTCTTTATTCCACAATAAAATAGATGTGTACCCAAATTTACGTATTTTAATTGCTTATGTATAAGAAACAAAGACATGCGGTGTAATTTGTCGACTAACAGGTTGGATATTAATCTCTGGTTATCGAGTGTAGTAAATGTATGGTGATATGGTAATAAGTGGAACATTATTAAAATATTTAGGTTTCTGTGTGATTGGGAAATAATGTAATCTATTAGTGGAGCGTCGTCAGTAATCAGTTTTTATTCATACAATGTACCTGAGTCTATACATAGTAAATAGCTGGTCAATAACCATCAATTGTATTTCATATAAACACATCAAACATGTCACTTTGCAAGTTTATATGCAGTTATTACTTGAACGTTTAACGAAAAAAAACCCTTTCGGTTGCGAAAGACTTCTGCATTGTCGCCTCCTGGACTTGCAATAGCAATATGGGTGCAGTCCACACAGCCAGCTACACCGGGAAAGCCAGCGATAGCGTGAAACCTCCGAATATTGCTGCGCTGCTCTGCTACGTTTTGTGGCAACTTTACATACTGTCCCAAATGCGCCGCAATAGTTTCAGATACTCTTTTTACCATACGTGAAACCGTCGGCTGGCTAATACCACGTAGATCACCGGCCACCATCTATCGAAAAATATAATAGCAATTGTTAGAGTTATTATTATTAGGATTTCTTTTTTCCACTTTTACCTAAAAATTGACAGTTGCATAAAAGCGTAAACAGGTTAATAATTGAATTATCGGTTCAATCGGCAACCCCCTGGAGTTTGGTGTAAGCAATGGTATTTCTACGAGAGGCAACAACACATTCACTACACTGTCTTTTGTGAATCTGTAGCGCCGCTAAAATTCAAAAGTGGAAAACAATGCCAATGGGTTTGCAGCATCCCGCACATATCGTTTTGGCACTCTCATGTTATTTTCATTGTATAATATGTCAAACATCTCCACAAACTCGTCAACATGTAAATATTCATTGTTATGACATGTAACACATAACCCTATTTTCCGTATTTTCAAACGTCAAACAATGACATATAACAATATAACCTACAAATGGCGTCTCAAGACAAGTCGGCCCTTTGCTTGAGTCCGACTCAGTGCGGACCCAGTGCGCTTGCTCATTAAGCCAAAACCGCCCAAAAATCGCCCTTCTTCACACCGTAATTTGATATTTAAATCTTGAGATTTGTCTGTGATACTCGTCCTTGCTCAAGACCGATCTCAGTCTCAAGATTTGAATATCATATTTCACGAGCATTGCCGAAGTCCTTGCTTGAGACGGAATCAGCGATAAATCGATTTCAAAACGCATGCAAACGCTTTTCCGAACATTGCCGGAGTCTGTGCTGAAGTCCGACTCACAAGGTCGATCTCAAACTACCACTATGAATATTGGCATAAGAGCTTACTTAATTATATATTACTACTGCTCCTTAAATTGAATTTACATATTCTGTAATATATTTTCATTTCTTCAATTATTAAACGTTTAAATTCAAACTATTTGATAAACATTTTTTTTTATAAATTATAAATTACTGCCAATGCAAATTTTAATATTCCACAACAATAATAATTAATAAATTTCACTTAACATTATGCATCATATTAAATCTTTCAATTATTTTTATTAAACTTCTAAATTCAAATTATTTTTAATGGATGATAATAATTGATTAATTAATTTCTGCAAGTACACTATTTCATATAGTATAACAATAATAATAATATGGCAAATAAAATATCATAAACATTTTAGTACCAATTAGACAATAATTAACAACATTAACGTAACGTGTTTTATTAAACTCACAGGATGTTTCAACATCATGTTTTAATAAACTCAGAGGTTACGCTAGTTATTATAATTGCAGAATTGATTTTAATTGATTCACATGATTATGTGACAGCAAAAGACTATATTTTATTTTTATGTGTAAATTATTTTAGTTGAAGAATTTCAAACTATGCATAATTTAATTGCTTTATTTGCTAACTATGCTTTATTTAAAACAAAGTATAACTGTTTAAACTTGCTAATTTCAAAACATTAAGTAAAACTTAATTTATTCGAACAAATGCAAGTAAATTGAATTCTGTAAAAATGTCGATATTTGATCAAATTATAAGAAAGTTGATGCAGTGCAGTGGTTACGAAAATAGAAGTATTTACCAATTAATTTTCAATATATTATCAATATCAATGTAACCAAACAACAGCAATAATTGTAACAACTTTAAATAAATGTTTATCAAACTTTTGAGTAATTAATTGGATAGCTTTTTAATTAAATTATTATTTTATTTCAAGCAGCTTGTATAGTAAAGAAAGAAAATGTAAAGCTTTAAGATAATGCTTATCATAAATTCGAATAATTAAATTCTTAAATTAATAATTAAATTATTTTATTTTATCAACGAGAAATATTGTTTTTACTGTTTATAAAATAATAGACCATAGCATAATGCAAATATTAAGTTTGATGAAGTTATTGTTCTTTAGATTTGTTCTTCTACTTTAAGTAAACATTTTTGTTGCAATGCAATTATTAACTAGTGTAATTAATTATCCAAATAATTGCCGACAATAACATAAAATTTAACAAAACATAATTTGACAATAATAAAATTATTTGAGTAATAGACTCTGAGTTGTCACTGGTTGAACTGTTACTTCATGAAAATTATCAAAAAAGATAAGTTATTTCATTTTCAAAATACAAACTTATTTTATATTCACAATATAAAACGACTGCTATAAATTCACAAATTGAGTGAATGACGACTCACAAGGATTCGTTCTTTTATATTTAAAATACAAGTTTATTCTATTTTCAAAATATGAAACCACGGTCAGAAATAAACAAATTCAGTGATTTAGGACTCACCCAAATTTAATTGTTGCACTTAGGGCATCACAATAATTATTCACAACACTGGCACGTCAGATTATACAGAAAAATGATTTAATTTGCTGTAGTCACAAGTTTTATAAATTGCGTAGCAGAGGTAATCGGGGGTGGTTTCTAACCGTCTTGTTTCTCCTTTTTGTCATCTTCGGCGTGCCAATTTTTTTCCTTATTGGCGTATCTGCTTTGTGTCATCGTTAGGATCTTAGGTACTGGACTAATCTTATTTTTTAAGTATTGGTCTTTTATGGTGCTTATAGATTTATTATTATGGTGTCGTGTGAACCTTTATCTTAAAGACATTTACTAAAATAATCAATATTTGATTCTGCCAGTTTTTTTTTATTTTATTTAATCTGTATTATAAGATAAAAGAGAAAAGAGAAAGAAAAAGAGAGAAACGGAGAGAGAGAAGAGGAAAATATGATAAATAATCAAAATAACTTTTAAATACAGTTATTTTGAATCTTACCGTTTCTGCTAGAGGAACTAATAGAATTGTCTGGATGGCCAACCACACTTTCAAACGCTAATCCTAAAATGTAAAAACGGCGGTTGAGCTTTCAATCACACATAAATTAATAAGAGTAGGCCGTTTGCGTACTAACACATAATGATAATTAGCGGTACTTATCTTGTTATGATATAGAAATAATATCTAGATTTTTATTTATTTATTTAATTATTTATTTACTTAACGCCAATCGGCAATATACATCAGCAATAATACATTAAATTATAAAATTAAATTATATATTTTAATATTCGAAGAAATCTCGCCCGAAACTTGCACAAGAATTAAATTCTCATTTATTTGTTTATTCCTAGTAACAAAATAACAAAATAACAAAGAAGAGATAGCAAAATAAAGAAAAAAAGGAATTATCAGTATTATTAAAAATATTGCACCAAGTAAGGAGTTCATCGATGTCATTTTGTAATATATGGGCGTCCAACACACCAGCCATTGTTCTGTAGATCTTGAGGTCGTCAGCATACAGTAGGTACTCTGATTTGAACTTACCACCAATATCGTTCAGAAATATGTTGAACAAGATAGGGCTCAAGTGTGAATCTTGTGGACCTCTTGAAGTGACTTTATATTCACTCGATATGTGACCGTCAACTTTAACTTCAAGTCGCCTACCAGAGAGATAACAGTTAAGCCACCTTAGGACTTTGCCGGAAACTTCATAGATGTTCAATTTTTTCATCAGAATATCATGGTTAACCTTGTCGAAAGCTTTACTAAAATCCGTGTATATCGCATGTACCTTGGTCCTGTTATCCAGTGCATTAAGTATGTATTCAACATAGATGAGCAAGTTGGTCGTAGTAGACCTTCCTCCTGTGAACCCATGCTGCTTTGTTGTTATGATATCCTTGAAGGAGTTCGTTAATTGTAATAACACCACCTTTTCAAAGAGTTTAGCAATAGCTGATTGAATACAAACTGGTCTGTAGTTAGAGACATCCGACTTTTGGCCACTTTTATAAATGTGAGTGACGTGTGAGGTTTACCAGGCAGAAGCAAAGACACCTTCAGACCATGACTTGCTGAATAAATGTGTAATAGGCTCGCAGAGACCTGGTGCGCAGTTTTTCAGAAACACGTTTGGTCTTTTATTCAGACCAGCTTCTTTTTTATGATTCAACGACAGCAGAAGCTTGTATACTTGGTTGTAGTCAGCTAGAAATTCATGCAGATTGACATTATATACACCTGGATCGGCTGGACAATTATTATTACTATTATTTGCGTTTGTGGTCCCGGTTGTATAAGTATTTTCAAAATACATAGCAAATAAATTACTGGTTTCCGTACCTGACTCCGCAGTAATATTGTTCCAGAATACTGATGACGGTATATCAGTGTTGCTGCGTCTCTTGTTTTTTAAGAAATTCCAGAATTTTTTTGTGTCTGAAAGCACCAAGTTTTCCACCTTGTTAACGTAATTCTTGTAGCAGATCCTGCTGAGCTTCTTGCATTGTAGTCTTAACGAGCTGAAATGCTGATAGTTTTGCTTGATACTATTTCTCTTGTGCTCAGTATGGGCTTCCTTTTTTTGCTTGATTTTGTTAATCAGTTCCTTGCTAAGCCACAGCGGAAAATTCCTCGTCTTATTAGTGTAAACTGGAACAAACTGGAGAATTGCCTCAGTGACTTTGTTGTAAAACCAGTCAACTTTTTCTTCGATAGACTCTGTTTTATACAGATCAATCCAGTTGGTGTTTAAGAAGAAAGCATTTAGACCAACGTAATCAGCCTTCTTAATCGCATAAGACGGTAGATTCGCAGGCTTGAAGCATGGTTGGAGGTTAAGTTCAATGCCGAGTGCCGGATGGTATACGTCCTCTGTGGTAAAGGGCAAAACTTTATCCACTGTTATGACCAAATCACAGAAACATAAGTCTAATATATTGTTTTTTTCGTTTGCAATGTTATTATATTGTTGACATTGTGAAAACGCCGTGCTTTCGTACAACAGCTTTTCACAAATTAAGTTAGGTACACTGCGCTAGGCAGGTTATAATCACCGACAATCAGTAGATGTGAGCTAGTAAATTTATCATCCAGGTAGGACAACGTAGCTACATGATCCTGGTAAGACTCCTATGATGAGTTAGGAGGCATATACACACACCCAATGATGATGTTTAGGCTGTCTCCATTGATTCTGACAAATACTTGCTCTAGATTGTTGTCTTCCAGTGTTATGAGCTCTACATGAATGGCGCTTTTGATGGCAATAAATTCTCCTCCACCTCTCTCTCCTTTATAATTGCTATAATCTCTATCTCTTCTAAATATATTATAAAAATTATCAATAAATTCTCCGTTTAGTATTGATGCGTTGAGCCAAGACTCAGTTTTACAAATGACATCAGCCTGGTTGCTTGCTGATGCCACTAAGAACTCACTCAGTTTAGTTCTGAGCCATCTTGCGTTCTGATAATAAATCTGAACTTGATTCCGGTTTTTCCTTGGCGAAAATTTTTATTTACTATTCTAGGAGTACCATTAACATATTTAATTATTTTATTACTCTCACCATTAGCAATCAACGAATCCAACTCCACCCTGAGCGATTTTATGTGAGTTTGCTGTGCCTGTGTCAGATCAGGCTTAAAGACTCCCCGAGTACCCAATTAGATCCGGCTTTAACTTCATAATTTCTCTAGCTTCAGAAACAGACTTGGTCTCAATAATTAGTGGTCTTGCTTTACCTGGTGTCCGACGTCCAATCCTGCGTAGCTTGAGGCTGTTTACATCAACACTCATCCCGGGTGGGATTATCGAAGCAAATTGGGCTCTGTCATTCTCCAATCTTTCTTTACCGTCAGCTTTCTTGGACTCTGCAATATTGAAAGCTATAACATTTGCTTCTCTCCTTTTACGTTCATTTAATTCCACAAAGGTGTCTTCAGTAAGCTTTGGAGTAAAAGATTTGACTTTATTCTCAACTTTGGCGATTCTATCATTCAATTGCGAACACTTGTTAACTAAATGTGCAGTTTGCTTAGAAGTTTTATTAACCTCATTTCTGATTTTTAACAAATTGTCCTCAATAGAACATTTGAACTTTTCGAATTTGGTTTCTAGCTCACATGAGAAGCTGCGAAAATATTTCATTAGTATTCTTTCATATTATGCTATGTTCTCGTCACCGTCATCCGTTTCTGAGTTCGAGAAACTGTCTGTCAATCTAACGCTAACCTCACTTACGCATGGGGTGCATTCCCATACCATTATGTTTTTCTTGACCTTATTAGCAGTTGTTTTAAACTCCTCAGTAGATAATCCTGTACATTTAGAATGATACCAACGGTGACAATTAGCACATTGGATACTATTTGAGTTTTCTTTAATGATTTTCAAGCAGGCGTTGCATGTGCACTGTGTATTGTTGATTTTCGGAGGCATCGTTACTCTTGAGTTATCAATTCACTCTCGGACTATAACTTCCAAGGAACCTCTGTAAATTTTTCTTCAAGTTCAATATTCACAGCAAATTTATAGCTATTATCAATAACAATAACAATAAATTTATCACAGCAGTATAAAAACACGTGTTTACATGCGGTTTATAGGTTATAGTTTTTTTTTATTTTATTTATATTAGTCTTTTATATTAGACTTTTATATTAGACTTTTTTATTAGATTTTTATATTAGACTGCAGTCTTTATATTATGATTTATTATTCTGAGCACTGTCTTTAAGGTAATGGATCGGACGGCGGCAATCAGAAACAATTAATCCTAAGACTAATTGGCCATTATAGTACCGCAAGAGTAGCTATGGACTTTTGAACGTTGGAAAAGCTAGCTGACGAAATGTGCATAAAACACCACCGCCAATGTAGATGTAATCTAATAATTAGGCTACGATTACATCCACTAACGAAACGAAAACGTGTTCTCGGGCGTGCAATGCTTTACAAAAATATCCTTGGGTATCTATCTGACTGTTAAGGTCAACTCAAAATGCAATCATATATTTGTAAAGGCTCCGCAGTAACACAAGCCTCTCACTTAGACCAGGTAGGATAGACAAGTGCGTACTATTACATTAAATTTAACTAGTCTGAAGTTTACTAACTAGTCCACTCAGTAAATATTAACTACAAAGATACACATAAGATTTCTAAGATAATATGATATCTCAGGTAATATATTTAAACGAAATGCGAATATAATCTTTGATTAGTGTACCTAATTTGTTATGTCAGCTAACAGCTATCACTGTTACACCAAGTCATGTCTGATACACCTTGTATATCGACTTTCTACTGAGACACCCTGTATACAAATTATACAGATTATATCATACTATAATATAATCTTCGCCAATCGACGTAATCGACTACTGATTTAGATTGACAATAATGGTTCTACTTTAGGTACCAATAATTAGTAATTATATTTTTGTCACAAGAAAGTGCAATATTGATAAAATATATTGTGACGATAAACCATAATTAGATAATGCAACACATAATACTCTTCAGTATTTTGCAACGTCAAACGATGACATAACCGGCGAATGGCGTCTTGAGTCAGACTTGGGACAAGTCGAGCTCTTGTTTGAGTCCGACTTGAGATAGACCCAGTGCGCTTGCGCATCAAGCAAAAAACGCCTTTATTTACACCGTAATTTGATATTTAAATCTCGAGATTTGTCTATGAATACCGATCCGGACTTGAGAACGACCTCAAGCTCAAGATATAAATATCAGATTTCACGAGCATTGCCGAAGTCCTTGCTTGAGATGGAATCAGCGATAAATCTATTTTAAAACGCATGCAAACGCTTTTCCGAGCATTGCCTGAGTCCTTGCTTGAGTCCAAGCTTGAGACGGACTTAAACTTGAACTTGAGATACGACTATGAATACCGGCATTAGACATTAGGTTTTTTTTAAATATATTTTTCATGGGTCAAAAGTACTCAAATTTGAAATTTTTCGAACCTTTAAAAATTCATATCTTTAGAAATATTCACTTTATCCTGAAAAGTCATAGGACTTTTTTTATTGGTATTTCAATAAAGAATATAAAAAGAATTTGCCCGGTTGAAAAATAACAATTCCTTGCAATTGTTTAAGCAATTTCGGTTTAAACAATATGGCACCGGGAATGCGCCATGGCAACATGCATTTAGGAGGGCAATTTGAAGAAAAACGCATGAAAAAATTGAGGTGGAATAGTTTTTGCTACTCATGCGCCGATTCCTTCTGGACTATAAGCTATCACATAGCACCCGTATAGTTGTTTGATCAAGTAAGTCTTTATTTGCATATATATTTTTTAAATTAGCGAAAGCTTTACGTATGCAGTTATTAATTTGCGACTTAAATCGTAGATTAGAATCAATGATAAGTTCCAAATTTTTACACTCATCCAAATGCTTTAAATTATTTTCATCGATTGCTATTTGTATTTGTTTTTTCCAGTCTGTCTATTTTTTTTGCAAAAACAGTTACAAATGATTGATTGGAATTTGTAGTTAAGTTGTGATCTTTCAATATATCAACCAACAATTTTAAATCGGTATTTACTACATTACTCACCTCAAGCGCATCCCTGTTTTTAGTACTAAAATAAATTTGTGTGTCGTGTGCATAGCAGTGTACCTTACAGTTTTTTATATTTTTATATAACTGACTTGTATATATTATGTATAAAAGAGGTTTTAATATTGACCCCTGTGGTACCCCGCGGTCTAAAATAATTTCATTTGAAATAACATTGTTTAACTTAACTTTTTGAGTGTAAGACAACTGATGTAACTTTAAAAAGAACGGACAGCATCATTACCAAATCCAATATATTTTAATACAAACAATAATATTTCATGGTTAATAGAATCAAATGCTTTTGAGTAGTCTAAAATCACCAATACAGTGTCTTGATCACTATCCGAAGCATTGATTATGTCATCTAGTATGACAGACAAGGCAGTGGCACAACTATATTTAGATCTAAAGCCGGTTTGAAACTGAGCCAGTACGTCATTTTCTTCTAAATACATTTTAATTTGTGTAGCCACAACTTTTTCTAATATTTTTGTTAAACATGGCAATATACTAATCGGTCTCAAATCTTTATAGTTGGAGGATTTTTTTTATTTTAGGTAAGGGATTTACAATAGATATTTTCCACTGCTTTAGAAAATAGTGCTGCAGTAGACAACTATTTATAATGTGAGTTATGTGCGGTATAATAAAAGGGCAACACAATTTTATCATAACAATACTTATGTTGTCTTCACCTGTTGCTTTGCTGTTTATAGAGCTTATTATTTTATTATCTTTGTTGTGATCAATAAAAGTAGAAGAAAATTGATTTTGTTCGTTGTTTTTATTTTTTTTGGCATAAAATTTTAATGCATTGACAATATTTGTGGCATATTTTTCACCGAACTTACAAAATATTTATTAATTGCTGCGGCGTTTGCTAAGTGTACAGGAATTTCTAAACGGAACTTTTTGCTGTTTTTATATATACTCATATTATTTAATTCTTTCCACAATGTTTTACTTCTATTCGATTTTATTTTAGTGTTCAAGTATGCCTTTTTTTCGTTTTTAATTGCAGTTGTAGTGTAGTTCCGCAACGTTTTGTATTCCGAATATTGTTCAAAACGCCGTGATCTTTTAAATTTTGATAAAGCAGTTGCTGTCAGTTCCATTAATAAGTTAATATTTGAAGTCAACCACGGAGCATACGGTTTAGTGTATCTAACTGTTCTGAGAGGCGCATGCTTATCAAAAAGTATCAAAATCATATGATTGAAACTGTCAATCTTTTTATCAATATTGTTAATATAAGTAGATAGAGAGTGAGGGTACAAATGCTCCTCCCACCACTTTTACTTCATATGACCTTGGACTTTGGAATGTCCTTGATCTTGAACATTGGAACGACCATGGAACACCTGTTGTGTACATTTGCTCTCCGACTACTTTGTTCTCCCCCCACCACTTTTTTCGAAAATTGTGATAGCCACTTTGGAGCATTCACTCATTAAGCGCGAGCAAAGCTAGACGTGTTTAAATAAAAAAAATGTAAATTTTGCAATACCAAGAATCGACCAATGATCGGCCAATAATCAATAATCAATAATCAATAATCAATAATCAATAATCAATAATCAATAATCAATAATAAATAATCAATAATCAATAATCAATAATCAATAATCAATAATCAATAATCAATAATCAATAATCAATAATCAATAATCAATAATCAATAATCAATAATCAATAATCAATAATCAATAATCAATAATCAATAATCAATAATCAATAATCAATAATCAATAATCAATAATCAATAATCGATAATCGATAATCAATCGATGATCAATCAACAAGTAATCATCTTCAATTCTTTGAAGTGGAAATACAGTAAGATGGCGATTTCGGAACACCTGCCACATGACCGTGAGCGTTAACACCTGTTGTCTTGATCTTGAAATATTTGCTATGACCGTTTGCGCATGCGCTTCTCACTAGCCTTAGTTAATCGCACAGCTCCACTTGGATATTTGTCTCCAATGATGATTAACCATCGTCACCTTGATATAATGTCTTTGTAAAATTTATTGCGCAAGCGTCACATATAATGGCGACCATAAAGCAATCATTGAGCGAGAGCTATCAGTTAAAAAAATGTAAATTGTGCGATACCAAGAATCAAACACTAATCAATCAATAAGTAATCAATAACCAATCAACGACCGTGAGCGTTAACACCTGTTGTCTTGATCTTGGAATATGTGCAATCATTGTTTGCACATGCGCTTCCCACTAGCCTTAGTTAATCAAGCAGCTCCACTTGGAATTTTTTCCTCCGTCGATGATTAATCATAAATTTTTTTTTCTGCGAGATATGATGTGTTCTTAAAATTGATTGCGCAAGCGTCACATATAATGGCGGCCATAAAACAATAGCGAGCTAAACTTTTTCAGGTAAAAATGTAAATTGTGCGATACCTACCAATAATCAATCAAAAATTTTAATTTTTTTGCTTATTGGTAAACCGCGTAGTTTAGAAGTGAAAACAAAAGGATTATTAATAAAATGTTTTTTTATTATTAGTATTTATTTATTTGTATAGTGTACATGTTTCGTTTGGTATACAGCTTTTACATGTCGTGCAAATTGACAAGCAATGCATTCTGAAGCAGCTATCTCTGTTTCTCCGCCACAGTTTATACAAGTATAATTCACAGGGATGGGCATTTTTTATTTGCAAGTTTTTAGTTGTTTTACAATGAAGAATTTGATGGACAATACAGTTAAAAAATAATGGTTGTCATTTTTATATAAGATTTTGCTCAAAAAAAAGATATAATTATAATATATAAATACAATTTACAAACATTTATTCTATTGCTTAAACAGTAAGTACATAAACAAAGTGGTTGCATATAAGAAGCTAATCCACATCAAAATAACTGATTAGATTCATTAATCTTTTGAGTGAATAGAGCATTATGAAAAATAGATTAATTTAATAAGGCAAACGCACAATCCGGTGAAAATTTTAAATGTTCCTGCTGTACTATATCGGTGGATTTCCAGTGTCTTAAGTAAAGCTTGCAGCAAAAGCAGATAACTGTATCGAAGGAATTTGTGTAAAAAAATCCAGATTTGGACAAATCAATCGCGGTAGGTGAAGAGAGTTTCCATGTCTTAAACGATAAAAGTCTTTGATCAAAACACGAGTAATTGTTTTTCAAAATAGGGATTCCAGTTGAATCATCGAGGCACATTATGTAGATTAAATCTTTCACTCTATGTTTCCCGACCGTTTGCTCTCAAAAATGATTGGTAATTTTACTACTAATTCCACAAAAACATACGAAATTTTATTCTCGAAAGAATTTCTTTCAACGGTTATTTTATCACCAAACCGAAGAATTAGTTTTTGTTTTAAGGAAATTTTAGTATTATTAATTTTAAGAGTTATCCCTTTATTAGGATTAAGTAAAATGTTTTCTACAATTCCTTCTATATATGGAAAAATATATATAGTATCTCCCGTGGGAAGTGTAAACTCTAAACTTTGTTCACTTATGTTACCGTATAACTGTAGAGTTTGGAAATAGTATAGATCGCTTAAAAAGTTTTCAAATAAGCGATGAAAATTATGAGTTTCTGTATGATTGAAGAATCTATCAAGTGACATTATCAACAGAAACACGACTAAACAGTTTTTGATCGAGGTGGAGTTTATATAGAAATCTTTCAAGGTTATTTTTTAAACTTGTTTACACATGTACAGCTTGGCCTTGAGATTATGTTTAAATCAACTTATTTAAAACAATGATGCTCATGCGCAGATACGTCAAAAAAAGTATAAAATAAGACAGGGTTTGACAATTTTGATTAGTTTATTTGTACATTATGTCTTGCCACGTTGTGCTTAAGAGTAAAATGCCCATTATGTTAAGTGAACAAGTTTTTTTTCTAAACAAGTCAAAATCTAAATATTTAACTGTGGGTTTTAACACCGACATTTTGTTTTCTCCAATAATTCGCTTTGCTGCAACCCGAAGTTATCAAGTTGTGGATATGTCCCGTGAAGACTTTATTGCCTTTTTGGAGTTAGAACAGTGGATTACCAACATTTGCAAAAATTGGTCAACAATTACTCAAAATGATAACCGATCAGAGATCAAGCAATGTGGAAAAATAACTGTTATGTTCTATGAAGTTATGACAAAACCAGTTCTACAAATCTTTAAATCGCAAGATACTGTAATGTTCCTTGGTCAAGAATATTTGAAAAGTGTATTTTTCTTAGCACAGCTACTTTTAACTAAACTACAATTACTTGAAGAAAATCAGTTTAGAGAATTCTATGAATCAATTTTAAGAAGATCATGTAAAAGACAAGGTAATGTGCTGGAGAATATAAAGGAGCTGCTCAAAGTTATGAAACCAGATGAAAACACTTGCGCACTAAAACAGTTGGTGCTTTTTGAACCTGATGTGGTACAAAAAGATATAGAAACATGTCGAATATTTTTCTAAAAAATAAAAAGTCTGTTAGGTTTAACTCTAGTGTAGAAGTTCATGTTATGCATGTTTGGAGTTTTGCATATCAACAAGCACGCATTGGTCAATGGGAAATGATTGCAAGAGACTCTGCTAGATTTTATAGAAGAATTGAAGCCACTGCTTTAAAAATTTCAAAAGTGTTAGAAATTAGGCACAGAGAGACTATATATAATAATAGATTTAAAAAACAAATGCTAAAATAAATTTTAATAAAACAAATAATTTGCTAATTTGTCTTTTACTATAAAACATACTCTACAAGTTTGTAAGATTTTTAAATTCAATCCAAGAGTTGTGTTTTTTGTCCATATTTAACCATTTAACATACACTTGATTTCCTTTCCGTCTTAAAATTTTCTCAACTAAATAAACGTCGTTGTGTTTTACTTTTTGAAGTTCAAACTCATAAAAACCGCCTTTAATTATTTCTCCAAGGTAATCTTGAATAATATAAGTGCGAGGATTGGTCATTTGTACTTTTACAATAGAAAATATTTCATTACTCCATGATGGTGTGTAACCTTTTTTGAACACACTGCGGTGCTTACTCACTCGGACCTTATCTCCAATTTTAAATTTTGGTTTTTTGACATCAATAACTTTTAGATGGGTATAGGCTTTCTGTAATATCAATTTTTCATTCTGCTCATCAACATCACATGGTTTATATCCAGTTGTCCTATGTTTTGTGTTATTATAGTTAGAAATTATTTTAGGTAAAATATTTAACCACTTATAATTTCTTTGCATACTAAATTCTTTGTACATCAAATTTTTTATTGTTCGATTGACTCGTTCAACGACACAAGCTTTCAGATTAGAATATGAACTATAATGATTTATTTTATGCTTTTTCATGAGTGCTTCAAACTCTTTGTTATAAAACGCTTTGCCAAAATCTGTTTGTAAATTTGGGGGGTATGCTTTATTTGACTTAAAAATTGCTTGAATGTGCGCACTACTTCCCCTGCACTTTTATTTTTAATTGGATAGCTCCACACGTATTTTGAAAATACATTTATTATCATTAAAATATATCTATATCCTTTATTAACTTTAGAATATGGAATCATTTCAACTAAATCACATTGATATAAATCATTGAGACCCTTGACAATTACGACGTCTTGGATAATTAACTCTAACAGGTTTATGTAATTCATTGACTATGTCTCTTTTTAACGACTCTTTCATAATTAAAATTTAATAATTTTTGACCTTTTTAACTCGTTAATAATATAATTAATATCGTTCTTATTGTTTGTATTTCCTGCTAATTTTGATGCAACCAACGTTTGAAGGCGCTTAATTAGTGTGTTTGGGTCTTTATACGGAACAAATTGCACTTTTTTGTTAGTTAAAATTAGCGTACGTAAAGATATTCAGTAGATAGAGAATGAGGGTGCAGTTGCTCCCCCCACCACTTTTACGTCATATGACATTGGACTTTGGACCTCACGCCACTTTGTCGGTAAGGTAGGGAGCTATCGGTTGTCGGTAAGGTAGGGAGCTATCGGTTCTGATCCATGCTAAGTTTACCAGATGGCGCCACTATCGCGGTAAGGTAGGGAGCTATCGGTTCTGATCCTTTAGTTACTAGATGGCGCCACTTTGTCGGTAAGGTAGGGAGCTATCGGTTCTGATCCATGCTAATGTCGGTAAGGTAGGCCACTATCGGTTATCCACCAAAACTATAGAGCTGCTTAGTTGTGACGTCACTAGCAATATGGCTGCTTAGTTGTGACGTCATTAGCTGTAATAATTTACTTTAAGAAAAATCACAAAATGGTTTATAGACATATTTAATAAGCTAATCTAGACAAACTAGCCACCTATAATCTTCTAAAAAACTGTCAACATATTTAAGTTTAAAAACCAAAAGTATAGAGCTGCTTAGTTGTGACGTCACCAGCTGTGAAAACATGCTAAGTGGGGGCGCCACTATCATATTTTAGTATAGAATTAGATTTAATTAGGAATGGTATCAATGTTTTTCTAAAGATAAAAAATGATCTAGTCTTGTTACGTCACAAGTCGCGAATCTGTAATTAGCAGGCCCCCCAGGTATTAGCGGACAGCCCCCCACCAGCAGGCCCCCAGCATCCCACCCCACCAGCAGGTATTAGCGGACAGCCCCCACCAGCTAATATTTTAGTATAGAATTAGATTTAATTAGGAATGGAGCAGTATCAATGTTTTTCTTATGAATTTTTTATCCTAAATTCAAAGGAATGTATATGTGAAAAGTGTTTGAAAAAAAATTATTGCAAAGTGCAGTATACTAAGAAAAAAGGTCATATAATTTTTAGAAAAATAAATAAGAAATGTATTCGCCATTCAAAATACTTTATCAGTTGTGGTCAATGTGGTGATGGATGTTTCAAAGAAAATGACATTTCCAATTGTTATCTGTGTAAATTATATTTATCCTTGAATGAAACCAGACATTTTCATAGAAAAATATTATTTATCATCTAGAAGTGGGGGAGGTTGTGAAAATGAATGGGTAAATATATAATCAGCTATCAATTTTTTAGATTTATGTTTTGGTTTTCAGGCGATATTTTCAACAACAAAAGAAACTCAAACGAAAAAAACTACTTATTATTAGAAAATTAATTATTGAAAAAAGATTGAAAATGTTGAGTGAAAATATAAGAGAATTGAAAAATCAAATCCAGATCTATAATCTAAGTAAAAAATTCAATAATCTATATTTATAAAAAATTTTCTACACAATAATAAAATTTAAATTGTTTGATAAAAATATTTTTTTACCTATAACTGACATAATAAAAACAGTGATAAGAAAAAAGGAAGTTAGACTACAAAGCTCTGTTCTATAAAAACTGAATTTATCTATATATTTTTGATCAATTACATCTTTATTTACATTTTTAATGTTGATCTATCAAGGTGAAGGTGTTCTAAATACATTAATTAATAAATTACCATTTGAATTACATTTACCTGGTTATCAATTTTGTGGGCCTGGAACAAATTTAGAGAAAAGATTACAACGAGGAGATAGTGAGATTAACGGGTTAGATGCTGCTTGTAAAGTACATGATATAGCTTATTCACAAAATAAATCTTTGGAAGATCGTCATAAAGCCGATTTAATATTGGAAAACAAAGCGTCGGAAAGAGTTAAGGATCCAAACGCAAAATTTGGTGAAAAGGCAGCTGCGTGGTTTGTTACAACATCAATGAAAACTAAACGAAAGCTTGGTATGGGTATAAAGAAAAAGAAAACAAAAGTACTACGATGTGGTCGTGGTCTCATTCCATTTAAACGAGGTGTATTGGATTACATTAAAAAAAAGCAAATATTTAATAATATTGATCTAAATAATAGCAAAGAATTGAGGAAAGCTTCCAAGTCGGCACTTTTAGCGGCTCGTGCAGCTATCAAAAAAGCAGGTGGTCGAAAAAAAATAAAAGTACCACGAATTATTCCATTTGAAACTAAAGAAGGAGGATTTCTACCATTAATACCAATACTAGCAGCATTAGGATCTCTTGGATCTTTAGCTGGTGGTGCAAGTGCTATAGCTAAAACAGTAATTGATGCAAAAAATGCAAAGAAAAAATTGGAAGAAGATAGTCGACATAATAAAAAAATGAAAGAGATAGGAAAACAAGGTTCAGGATTATACTTGAAAAAAAATAATAGAAATGGATATGGACTTTATTTGAAGAAACAAAATCAAAAAAACTATTAAGCAAGCTACCTAAAAGAGCTCTTTCTAATGTGGATCTCATTAAATTTGCCCGAAAATTGAAAATTATAAACTTTCGTGGTGTTTTTATGCGTGATACTCTACCACATAAACTGAAACAAAATGAATGTGCAATAATAAATTTAGATGAATGGAAAAATCCAGGTACACATTGGGTAGCTTATATGAAAAGAAGAAATCAAGTGTTTTATTTTGATAGCTTTGGAGCGCTTAAACCTCCAAAAGAACTTGTAAGATATTTAGGAAAAAATGTTGAAATTTTTTATAATAATCAACAATATCAAAATTATAATCAAATAAACTGTGGTCATTTATGTTTAGAATTTCTTCTCAATAAAAATCAATAGTTTTTCAATATGAAATTTAGTATAATTTCTACTTTCACAACCTAAACAATGTCTCAAATTTTTACATTAAAAGGTAATAGTCATGTGTTGTCGGTTGACTTTATAAATCCAATACAACTCAATCCTAATGCAGATTATGCTTTAGCATTGATCAGTTTTCATTCATACAATAGTATTCCAAATATTGATTCAGGTGCAAATAAATTTTATTATAGTGAAAATAGTGAACAGAAAAAAGAGATAAAAATACCTACAGGAGCATATGAAATATCAGACATTGAAGCTTATTTACAAAAACAAATTATTCCAGAGACAGTAAAAAAAGAACAATACAATCAATATATTTCTTTAAAACCAAATAATAATACAATAAAGTGTAATATTTATAGTGACCTTTATCAGATAGATTTTGAATCAAATGATAGTATTGGGATTTTCAAAACGCACTCTCGCACCAAAACAACTACACGAATCTGATATTCCTGTCAATATTGTAAAAGTTCGAACAATTCAAATAAATTGTAATATTACAACAGGTTCATTCTATAATCAATCTCCTTCTCATACAATTTATCAGTTTAGTGTGAGCGTTGACCCTGGATTTGCTATTGACGAACAACCACACAATCTTATTTATCTACCAATTATAAATTAACGAGAAATTTCAAATATTTCACTTACTATTTTAAATCAAAATTTCGAACCGGTTAATTTTCGAGGTGAAGAAGTTATTATTGTATTGGAATTGAAACCAATATCATGGGCTTAATATTTAATAATCAAAAACATAAATATAGTATTGGAAGCGTTTATCCAACAGTCTTTAAGAGACGTTTCGTCAAGCAAAAACTCTCGAAAACAAATTTACAATTTCTCAAATCTTTGGGCTACAATGTCGCTAAATCAAACTTTTAACATTTATCAGAAACCACAAACCGATGAGACAATTCGAAAAGTTGAAAATAGAACATATTATCCATATGTTAAATCGTTTAATAATAATGATATTATTACAATAACAATAAATCAATCTGATTCTTGGTTCTTAATGTCCGATGCTGCTATAGTTATTGAAGGAAAATTGAGAAAAACAGAAGGAACAGGTACTGTACAACTATCACGTAATGGAGGTGCATTTCTCTTTGATAGCATAGCATATGAATTAAATGGTCAAGAAGTTGAAAATGTACGAGAACCAGGAATTGTTAGCACGATAAGAGGTTATCTCTGCTATAATAAAATGGATTCAAATCATTTAGATATTGCTGGATGGAATTACCCCGACTATCCTATAGTAACAAATGAAAATTTTGTTTTACGTATTCCTCTAAAACATTTATTTGGTATTTTTAATGATTATCAGCTAGCATATTTTGGAAGACAAACAATACGACTAATACGTGCTCGAAATGATATTGACGCTATACTAGTAGTACCAAATCTTAATGATGCAACTAAAGGAGAGCTAACAATCAATAATATATCATTAAAAGTAGATACAGTTGTGCCAAAAATATCAATATCTTTTAAATTTGAATCTAAAAAATGTGGAAATAATTAATTTAGAAACATGGAAAGAATTGAATCTACCGAAACTCTCTAAATCGTCACCAAGTTGCTTCAATCATTTAAAATATGTTGGAAGATGTTATTGTAGTAACACAAATTGTTTATCAATATATAATTGGTTAAAAATCAATGTATTAAATAAATAAATATAAAAATGTATGCTTTTTCCTATCTATAAACTAACAATTATTTTACTAATAACCACAGTAAACCTTCTGCTTTCATAATGAAAACTACTATTTTATTATTAGTGATTGTACACACATATGCAAACTCTAATAACATTAGTGAAAGTGTGATTAAATATTTAGAAGATTTTGGATATTTAAACACAACTAATAGTTCACTTGTTGACTTAGATGAGGCTCTAATAAATTTTAAAGAATTTTATAATTTAAATAATGATGATGATGATGATGATAATGCTATAACAAATGAAGTTGTGGAATTGATGAAGAAACCGAGGTGTTCGCTTCCAGATAACGTATATTATCATACTTCCTCTTTTAAGTGGAAAAAACCTATCATTACTTGGTCCTTTACACAAGCACGAGCTATAGACAAAAAAATTGCTACAAAAGCTTTTGAGACATGGTCAAATATAACATCTTTAAATTTTGAGTATACCATTCGAAAACCTGATATTTTAATTTCCTACAAAAGTTACAAACATGAAAACTCTATTCGTTGTATGCGAGGTAAATGTAATTTTCCTTTAGATGGTAGGGGTAATGCTCTAGCACATGCATATTATCCAGAATCAAATAATAGTTGTATAGAAATACATTTAGATAGATATGAAAATTGGAGTTTTGATTTAGGAAATTCTAAAAGTGGTACTAGTCTTTTAAGTGTACTAATTCATGAAATTGGTCATAGTTTAGGATTGTATCATTCAAATGATAAAAACGCAATTATGTATCCCTATTTTCAAAATGTTATACAACTTTCAAATGATGATATACAAGGTGTTCAAAATCTATATGGAAAACCAGCAACAACGGTTAAAACAAGCACTACTACTGCTAGTACATTGTCTTCTAGTAGTACTTTATCATTCTCTAATACTTTACATTCTCAAGAACAAAATGTTAGAGATCATGATTTATGCAAGATTCCATATCCTGACCGAATGTTGATAACTTTAAATTCCCATTTTTATATATTTTATAACAATTTAACTTGGATCTTGAAACTAGATGAAACAAATAAAAATTTGCTCAAACCACATAATATAAATTTTTATCTGAATAATATGAAGATTTTACATCTCTATCAAAAACCTAATAGCGATGTCTTTATAATACATGATAAAAACTATTTTAGTTTAATACATTTTCCAAGTTTAACACCAAAAACTGGTTGGCAATATAGATCAATACAAAATTTAGGTATTAGACAAAACATTAAAAAAATTAATGCAATTTTCAATACATACACTGGTAAAACATTTATATTATATGATGACGAATTGTATCTAGAACTGGATGAATGTACTTCAAAACCAATTAGTCAAGGTTTGACAGCAGAACGATTTCCTGGTGTGCCAACTGATATAGAGCATGTGTTTCGATATACAAATGGAAACTTATACTTTTTTAGAAAAGGTATATATTATGAGTTCAACGAGTTTTCCAACAGAGTTATAAGTGCAGAAACATTTAGTTGGTCAAAATTTGGAATACAGTGTCCCAGTGAAAGTATTTTAAATCAATTGAAACGTTTATTAAGTTCTTTATCAAACTATTTAAGCAATTAATTTAAAAGATGTATCATTTAGATTCCTGTCCTTGGTCAAATCCAGAAGCTACTTGTGGTCCCGATACATGTATTTGTACTCTTAGAAAAATTCGAGAAAGTTTAGAAGATAAAAGTGATGAAAGTGATAAGGAGAGTGATATAATTGAATGTTTTGAGTGGAGATGTTATCCAGTAAAAATTGTACAATTTTTTATTGAAATTTTCAATCTATTCAAATCGTTTAAAGAAAAATTTCTTTAATCATAAAAAAATTTCAATATTTTAATATTAAGCATATGAGGTGGATGTAAAACAATATTATAGAATTTATAAAATTTGTAAAATCGATTCAGTTCCTGTGATTGCAATACATAATAATAGTACATATTAGCAATAGTTGTGTATTACAAAATAGATTGTATTCATTATTATTTTATATAAAATTAATTTTTTAAATAAATATATAGATTGAATAAAGATGCAGTGTAAACAACAGCTACCTCTATTACCTATTTTAAATTTAGATGATTTTGATGATAAACCACAAAATAGTAGTAAACATGGAAAATTATTACCAAATTCAATTAGAGCTTTATTTTGTGGACCTAGTGGTTGTGGAAAAACAAATGCTCTTCTAAGTTTGATTTTTAGTGAAAATGGAATCAAGTTTGAGAATGTCTATGTCTATTCAAAATCATTATATCAACCAAAATATGAATTGTTGAAAAAAGTTTTGAGTAAAGTAAAAGGTGTAAAATATTTTCCATATAAAGACAATGATGATGTAATACCTATTAGTGATGCTAAAAACAACTCTTTTTTTATATTCGATGATGTACTTTGTGATAAACAGGATAAAATAAGAGAATACTATTCAATGTGTAGACACAAGGATATTAATGCTGCATATCTGGGTCAAACTTATTCAAAAATACCAAAACAATTAATACGTGATAATTGCAATGTAATTGTATTATTTAAGCAAGATGAAATAAATTTGAAACATGTATTTAACGAACACATCTCTCCAGATATGACTTTTGAAGAGTTTAAAGATTTATGTGCTGATTGTTGGAAAGATAGATTTGAATGTTTTGTCATTGTTAAAGATTTTCAATGCGCAAACGGTCGATATCGCAAAGGGTTCGATAAGTATATAATTATATGATTTAATCTATTTCTAGCATTGTTAAAAATGTCTTCTAAAGATTTAAATATAGCCAAGAAAATTGATAAACTATCAAAAAATATTCGAAAGAAATATCTTTCGTTAAAGTTAGGAAGATCTGAAGAAGATAAAAGTTTAGAAAAACATTATAAACCTATCATCACTTCTATAGAAAACTTTCAAAAAACAAATGTTCCATCGGTAAAATCTTCAATTCCAATCAAAAAACCTCCATCATCATCATTATATTTATCTCCACAAACTTTAACAATAAAGCAATCTCCTTCAACATCATTTATTAAAACACCTTTACAACAAAATAAAGCTGTTTCCCACAAAATTCTAAGCTATTCCAATTTATTGAAATCTGAAAAGAATGAAAAAGAAGAAGAAGATGTGTTTGAAACTAATAATGATAGTGAAGAAGAAGAAGAAGAAGAAAAACAAGAAGATGAACCATCAAAAATTTACACTCCAGAAGTTTATAAAGACTATTTGAATGATTATCCAAAAACTGCTCAATCTTATATAGATGGTTTTCTACATGATAAGAAAAAAGTTTATGATAAAACTTATGGTGTAATACATGATTCAAAAATTGAAAAATGGATGTTGGGTAAAAGTGTTGTTGATTTTGAATCACAAACTGGTAATATTATAATCAATAAAAAAAGCTATAAAGTTACAAAAGGTCTCTATGAATTGATCTTTAAAAAACAACCTAGTAATTATACCACTGAAGATAAAAAAAACTATCAAGAAATATTACTTTCAACAAATGTATATAAAAGAGATTTTGATCCAAAAGGACAAGTACGAGGAACCAATCAAATAAAATATTTAGAAATAATACGACCATTAATTCAAGAAAAATTGGAAACAAGAAAACGTTTTAATACTTTTAGTGGATATGGAGTGGAATTGTTAAAATATAATTCAAAACCAATTGAATATGTCTATTGGAATGATCTTAATGAGCTTGTTGATCGATTACGTTTACTGATCGCAGAAGAAACGGCTGGCAATACATCTCACACCAATGAAATTCAATCGATTTTAAATGAATTGAAAGAGGAAGGTGTTATATTATGAGGGTTTTCATAATCATATAAGTTAGTATTAACAATGCCTTTGAATAAGTTTGGTCAATCAGCCATCGCCTCAAAAAATGCTTCTTTAATATCGAAATTTCAACCTTCAAATAACCAATTAAAATATACCATACATGGTGATCTAGATTTAGAAAATATAAAAATTTGTAATATTAAAGATCCTTCTTTGGATGGTGATGCTGTCAATAAAAAATATGTAGATGTGAAAGACAACATCTATTCCAATCTAATTGAGAAAATAGAAAAAAAGATTGATAACTTAGAGCAAAGTGTAAATAAACAATGGATAATATATAGTAACAAAATTGATGAAAACACATCATTATGTGAACAAAAGTTGAAAAAATACAATCTAGATTTTGAAAAAATGCTGAATGATAAGTGTAGTGATCTTGAAAAAGGATTAACATTTCGAATTGTAAAAAATAAAACATTAAATGATGGAAAATATGAAAAAATAAATGATAGTGTTGTTGAAATTAGCAATACAGTCAATACAATTGAACAAAACATTAATTATAAAATGATGGAAAATCAACGATTGATTGATGATAAATGGGAAAAATTAATGAATGAAAAATTAGGTGAAAGAATAAAAGCTTTAGAAGAAGCATCATTAAAACGTAAGAAATCAAGTGTAATAAATTCATTAGAAAATAAACAAAAAAGATGATGTAAAAAAAGTTCGTTTAACACCGTGTCCAGAAGGAAAGCTTTTAGATTTAAAAAATCAAGAGAGTGTAGAGAAGTCTATAAATAGCTTCAAATTCTAATTTATTATTAAAGAAAAATAATGTATAGTGTTGAAAAACAAAAATTAGTTGAAGAGCTACATAAACCTGCTCGAAAAAATTTCAAAAGACGTCGTACAATTATTAAAGGTTTGGATGATTTGTGGTAGGCTGATTTAGCACAATTGGATTACTATTCAAATTCAAATAATAAATTTAAATATATCCTAGTTGTGATTGATTGTTTTTCAAAATTTGTTTGGGCTAGACCATTAAAATCAAAGCATGGAGAAGAAGTTGTTAAACAATTTGAATTAATCCTTAAAGAAAAGCGTCATCCTAAAAATCTGCAAACCGATCAAGGCAAAGAGTTCTTCAATAGTAAATTCAAACATTTGATGGATAAATACAAAATCAATCATTATAGTACTTATAGCTACAAAAAAGCTGCAATAGTTGAACGTGTTATTCGAACATTAAAAGAGAAACTTTTTAAATATTTCAGTTTGAATGGAAGCTATCGTTGGGTTGATATACTATCTACAATCGTTGATAATTACAATAAAACAAAGCATTCAAAAATAAAAATTGAACCGATTAATGTCGATAAGAAAAATGAAAAAACTATTTTAAAGAAATCATATAGTTTTGTGAAAATTTTTCCTCAAAGTAGAAAATTATCAATTGGAGATGTTGTACGGATCAGTAAAGCAAAACATGTTTTTGAAAAAGGCTATACACCCAATTGGTCTACGGAGCTTTTTAAAATCATTAAAATACAGGTTACAAACCCCTTAACATATTTACTAGAAGATTTGGAAGGTGCACCAATCAAAGGTGGTTTCTACTCGGAAGAATTACAAAAAACTAAAGTTCCCAATGTCTATCTTGTTGAGAAAGTTTTAAAAAAACGTAAAAACAAAGTTTTAGTGAAATGGCTTGGCTTTAACAACCAATCAAATTCTTGGATTGATAAATCAAATAAATTGTAACAATCTTTAATTCAGTATTCTATAAGATGTCATTCGATTCGGGTGTAGATGTGGAATATGATTTCGATTTATATAGACAATTGGAAAGATATGAAGATGCTACTAACGAAGAAAAACAATTAATTTCCAATAGTTGTTTCTATTTAGAAAACATTGTTTTAGAAGTGGGGTTAAGTTCGGTAAGAAATTTTGAACCAGCAATTCGAATGATTAATCATTCCAATGAATGGGTTTCTTTTGATGTAATCGAATGGTATAACCTCATCAGTGCAATATCTCTTTTGATTGAAAAATATGAAGATAAAGAAGATTTTTCAAATACACATCAAATTATCAACATTGAAGAAAACTTTACTACATATCAAGTTTATAATGGAATAAATATTTGTAAAAAAAATAAAAATTTTTTCATATTTAAACATGATGCAATTGAGCTTTTACGCTTGGATATATTATTAAATAAAAAGTTTGAAATTTTATATAAACTTAATTTTATACATTTTTATAGAGATATTTTAGAAACAGCATTTCAAATATATTGTAATAATAATATACCTGTATTAGAAATTATTAAATATATATGTAATACTTATAACAATAATCAAAGCTATTGTATGAGAGAATATATATATTATTTTCCTAATGAAATTATATGTGAATTTAATTAAAAACTATAAAAACGATAAAGTGTTTTAATTATCAGAACTTTTTTCACATTGTTTTATCTATACTTGCTTCCTGAAACCTTTTTAATAAAGATAAAAAATGATCTAACCAAGTCTTGTTACGACATGTAGAAAATTGTGGTTTTTGTAATTTAAATGAAACAAAAACTGTTATCTAAAACCGCAACATCCATTGTGCTTTGCGCTAAGATTATAAACAATAAGATATCAGAATATTTTTCTAATACTCCAAAAGCATTGTAATTTATGCAATAGAATCGATTAGACAATAATTTTTGTAAAAAATAATATCAAATTATAGCAATTTTTGTAATTATTTAGTTTAATCTATCGAAAAATAGGGCAATTACATCATTATTGTTATTTTCTTTATTTTTAATTTGTGACGTATGTAGCCATATACCAATAATCTTGTCTTTGATAACTTTTAACCTATTATCGTTGTTTTTCTCAATTAATATTAGTTGCAAAAGTATGTAGCCATATACCAATAATCTTGTCTTTGATAACTTTTAACCTATTATCGTTGTTTTTCTCAATTAATATTAGTTGCAAAAACTGTTATCTAAAACCGCAACATCCATGACCTTAGAGCCTACTCCGGTTCAGATAAAAAAAAAAAATTCGATACATGGCAATCACTTCCATTTTGTTAGTGATCCAGCAATTATTGTTTTTCACTTGTGTTCTAACAGTGCAGTTTTATTTTTTTACAATTTTTTAGTGTAATAATGTCCAGTCATCCAGTGCCAAACGTAAGTTAATTTTTTTTAAATGATCTAAGATGTAAATGAAGTAAATTAGTTATATAATTTGAAATAATTTTTATTTCAGAACAATTTTACTTGCGATTGGTGTCGTAAGCAGTTTTCTAGAACTTATCATAAAAATCGACATATGATAATCGACATATGAGTACATAAGTACTCATGTACTCTAAACAAAAAACAAAAAATGTCAGAATCAAATGGTAAAATTTACATTATTAGAAAATTCATCTATATTGATAATTCTTTTACAGATTTGGTCAAGTGTGAACCATGTGATTGTTTTGTTAATCGCCAACAGTTAAAAAGTCATCAATCAAGTCGACACCATAAAAATAGCTGTGTTACACCCCTGGCTGAAAATATTTTTACTGTTGCTACAGCCTTCCAACAACGAATTGCGACCTATCGTTTAATTCCAGAAGAAGAGTATGTGAATATTTCGGACTTTCTTGAAAATGAAAAAGAAAAAATCGTCGACTTACTCCAAAAAGAATTGGACAAAATGATCACACTCAAAGTTAATATGGAATTATATGGTTTATACACAATTGAATCTAAAAAATTGACAGACATCAAATCGTTTCAAGCAGCTAACAAAATAATCACACCTGGTTCATCTCTAGATGAGATTTTGTTGACATTTAAAGAAGAAATTCAGCATAAAATGGAAATATTTGCTAAAAAAGACTCTGGTAAGAAATTTTTCATATTTTTTAAAACACTTATTACAGATTTCATATTTTAGGATGGGCCTTAAAACATATTTTATATTTAGAAATAAATATAAATAAGTATAGTCCTCTTCGAGCATCATCATACATAAAACTACCAGAATGCATCAGTAGAAAACAAGCCATTATAAATGTTCAAAATAATGACAACAAGTGTTTTGGTTGGAGTATTGTGGCAGCACTAATCAAGCCAAATGGTCCCGAAAGCAGTCCAATGTCATACCCTCATTTTACGCAAGTGTGTAATTTTTCTGATATAGTTTTTCCAGTTAAATTAGAAAGTATTGCAATTTTTGAAAAAAATAATAATATTTCGATTAATGTTTACGGTTTAGAACTTATTTTTCATAATAACAAAAAAAGATATGAAATAGTTGGCCCGCTATATTTTTCAAAATTCAAACAAAATGTTCATATTAATTTATTATTGATTGATGATGATGAATCTGGCAACCAGCATTATTGTGTTATTAAGGATTTATCGAGATTAGTGTCCAGTCAAGTTTCAAATCATAAAAGAAAAAAACATTTTTGTGATGGTTGTTTGCAATATTTTACTACTAAAGATATATTGGAACGACATTGTGAAAACGATTGTACTACAGTAGCTGTAAAAATTCCTAGCACAGAGATGAGAAAAACTAAATTCGGTAAATTAATCCCATCAAATATTTTACAATTTGAAAATTTTCAAAAAAAATATAAAGTTCCATTTGTTGCATATGCTGATTTTGAGTGTTTACTTATGCCTTTAGCTACTTGTCAACTAAATTCTAAAGCAAATACAGAAAGTTTTCATGTAAAAACACATTTGCACCAACCGTACTCATGCGCATACTATATAAAATGTGCTTTTAACGATGACTTATCTGTTTTTAAAACATTTAGAGGTAAAAATTGTGTGCAAGAATTCTTAACATCTTTAGAAACTGATGCAATAGAATTGTATCATAAATATTTAGAGCCTATAAAACCAATGAGACCTCTTTCACCTGAAGAGGAAGCTAAATTTTATTTTGATAAATCTTGCCACATTTGTGAAAAAGAATTTACTGAAACCGATGTTAAAGTTCGAGAACATTCGCATACAACCGGCTTTTTCCGTGGCTCCAGCCATAACGCATGTAATTTAAATTTTAAAGTTCCAAATTTTTTTCCAATTTTTTTCCATAATTTAACAAATTACGACATGCACTTATTTGTAAAGCAGTTAGCTCTTCATCGCGAAAATATTGAAGTTATTGGAAAAACTAAAGAAAAGTATATTGCACTAACTAAAATCCTTGATGTTGGTGAATACACAAATAAAAACGGACAAATTGTAAAAAAAAAGTTCAAATTACGTTTTATAGATTCGTATCGATTTTTATCATCTTCTTTAGAAACTTTAGCTGATACTTTAGAAGCATATCAATGTAATGAAATCAATAAATATTTTCCACTTGACGAACAATTTTGCTTAATTAGACAAAAAGGTGTGTTTCCGTATTCATTTGTAGACGATTGGGATAAACTAGATTTACAACAATTACCCAATAAAGAAGATTTTTTCGATAAAATTAAAAATGAAGAGATTTCAGATGAGTCATATAAGCGCGCGCAATTAGTGTGGTCAACTTTTGAGTGTAAAACGTTGGGTGATTATTCAGATATTTATTTAAAATCAGATGTTTTATTACTTTGCGATATTTTTGAAAACTTTCGAGAAGCTTCTTTAAACGCGTATGGTTTAGATCCTGCGCAATATCTTACTATACCATCGCTTAGTTGGGATGCAATGCTAAAATATACACAGGTTGAACTAGAACTTTTAACAGATATAGATATGATTCATTTTTTTAAAAAAGGTATTCGAGGTGGTGTTAGTACGTGTGTTACGCGAATTTGTAAAGCAAACAACCCCTTGATAGATAATTATAATTCAAAAGATCCCTTATCTTATATTTTATATTTGGATGCTACTAATTTATACGGATGGGCAATGAAACAATATTTACCCACTGGTAAATTTAGATGGTTGAATGAAAATGAAATAACTACTTTTAAAATTTTTGAAATATCCCCTACTTTAGAAGACGGGTATGTACTTGAAGTAGATTTAGATTATCTCAAAGAATTACATGATTACCATAACGATTTACCTTTTTGTCCAGAAAATATTGTACCGCCAAATGGAAAATTACCAAAATTAATACCAAATTTAAATAATAAATCAAATTATATCATACATTACATCACTTTACAGCAATGCTTAAAACATGGATTAATATTAAAAAAAATTCATAGAATATTAACTTTTAAACAATCTCCTTGGCTTAAAAAATATATCGACCTAAATTCAAAATACCGCGCGGAAGCTAAAACCAAATCTGAAAAAGATCTGCGAAAATTATACAATAACAGCGTGTTTGGTAAAACTATGGAGAATGTTGATAAATATATTAGCATTAAAATTGCAACTCATTGGTCAAAAGAAACTCGTAAATTTGGTGCAGAAACATGGCTTGCCAAACCAAATTTTAAAAATTTTGCAATTTTTTCGGAAAACTTGATAGCAATTGAAATGAATAAAGTGTTTGTAACGTATGATAAACCGGTTTATGTAGGTTTTTGCATTTTAGAGTTAGCAAAAACTGTCATGTATGAATTTTTTTACGATTTTCTTAAACCTAAATATCGGAATAATATTTCTCTTTTATACATGGATACTGATTCTCTAATATTAGAAGTCTTTACTGAAAATATTTATGAAGATATAAAACAACATAGTGATAGATTTGATTTTTCCAATTATTCAAAATTTAATAGTCATGGAATACAGCCAAATGTTTCAGTTGTTGGTAAAATGAAGGACGAATATGCAGGTGCTCCACTTAAAGCATTTTACGGTACTGGTGCCAAAGCATATTGTATTGACTTGAACGACCACACTGATAAAAAAGCTAAAGGTGTAAGTAAACACGTTGTACAAACTACACTACAAATTGCAGATTATCAAAATGTTATAATTAATAACGTATCAGTCTATTGTAGTATGTCAATCTTTAAATCTTATTTGCACGACATATACACCGAATTGCGTCATAAAGTTGCATTGTCAGCAGTCGATGATAAACGCTACATAATACAAGGTTCAAATAAAACATTAGCATGGGGGCATTATGATATCGAACGTCAAAAAAATTTTGACATGTTGTTTGAACTTTTGAAAAATATCTAATATTGTGAATAAATGAGTATTTTTATAGTATAGTATATAATGTTAGATTTTATCTAGAATATTTAGTTAGTACTTTCAAATATGTAATACTTATAACAATAATCAAATAGCTTCAATAGTGTATAAACCATGTAATTCTATATTAACTTTGAGTGTGATCATTTTGTCCAATTCTTTTTGGAGTAAGTCGACGATTTTTTTCTTTTCATTTTCAAGAAAGTCCGAAATATTCACAAATTCTTCTTCTGGAATTAAACGATAGGTCACGATTCGTTTTTGGAATGCTGTAGCAACAGTAAAAATATTTGCAGCCAGGGGTGTAACACAGTTATTTTTATGGTGTCGACTTGATTGATTAGCATGGGGGCATTATGATATCGAACTTTTGAAAAATATCTAATATTGTGAATAAATGAGTATTTTTATAGTATAGTATATAATGTTAGAGATTTTATCTAGAATATTTAGTTAGTACTTTCAAATATGTAATACTTATAACAATAATCAAAGCTATTGTATGAGAGAATATTAATTTTCTATAATGAAATGTGAATTTAATAAAAAACTATAAAAACGATAAAGTGTTTTAATTATCAGAACTTTTTTCACATTGTTTTATCTCTACTTGCTTCCTGAAACCTTTTTCCTAAAGAAAATTTTGGAGGGATGCTGGGGACCTGCTGGTGGGGGCTGTCCGCTAATACCTGCTGGTGGGGGCTGTCCGCTAATACCTGCTGGTGGGGGCTGGGGGCCTGCTAATTACAGATTCGCGACTTGTGACGTCTAACAAGACTTGGTTAGATCTTATCTTTAGGAAAACAATGTATACTGCTCTATTCCTAATTTTAAATCTAATTCTATACTAAAATATTAAGCGATAGTGGCGGCGCCAAAACTAAACTTAGCATGGATCAAGAATTTTCACAGCTGGTGACGACGTCACAACTAAGCAGCTCTATACTTTTGGTTTTGACAGTTTTTTAGAAGATTATAGGTGGCTAGTTTGTCTAGATTAGCGCTTATTAAATATGTCTATAAACCATTTTGTGATTTTTATTGACAATTATTACAGCTCGTGACGTCACAACTAAGCAGCCATATAGCTAGTGACGTCACAACTAAGCAGCTCTATAGTTTTGGTGTTATAGATAACCAATAGTGGCCTACCTTACCGACAAAGTGGCGCCATCTAGAACCTGGAAACTAAACTTAGCAAGGATCAGAACCGATTGCTCCCTACCTTACCGACAAAGTGGCGCCATCTAGAACCTGGAAACTAAACTTAGCATGGATCAGAACCGATAGCTCCCTACCTTACCGCGATAGTGGCGCCATCTGGTAGACTTAGCATGGATCAGAACCGATAGCTCCCTACCTTACCGACATACGTCACGTCAGCGAGGAGTGGCGTGAGGTCCAAAGTCCAATGTCATATGACGTAAAAGTGGTGGGGGGAGCAACTGCTCTCTCATTCCCTATCTACTATATTCTAATTTTTGAGATAGAGCTCAAATTTCCTCGTTTTACGCTAGGTAAACTTCCTGTTCGTGGACGTTGTTGAACAAACGGTGCAGGTTTTTGAAAGTCTTTTATAATATTTTTATATTATATATTACCAGCCTATATTACCAGCAATTTGAAAGTTGGGGTTATACTGTTTTCTGTTCGCGGCTGTTCGCTCTACAATATCACGGTATTGTGTGAGATCTGATTCATTATATCCTTTAGGATCTTATTTAAACAGTAACTCAAATAAACCTGGTGTACCTTTGTAAAGTAATTTTTTAATATACAAATCATTGCCTTTAAAATCAATTTCCGAATTTCCAATAAAAAATTTGGCAGTTTTTACATCATGTCGCACACCATACTGAGTGTCATAAGACCCATCAACGTCCTTTATAAGTCTTTCAATATATTGATGAGGAAGGCCAGACCACTGATCCAAATAGTCTTGGAATCCTACTGTTTGACTTAGATTTTCTTCATCTATTGGATTTGTTGTTATATTCCTAGTGTCATCATGTACAGCTTCTGTTTCGACGTCTAGTGTGAATTCAAATGTTTCCATAGGTGGAAAAATTACAGAATTATGTTGTGGAGTCATAATGGGCTTTCTACTTAGTGCGGTCTTATGACCTTTAATATTTGGAGTTGATGAAATATGTTCAAGCACTTCATTTTTTATATGCGGCTCTTGTTTAATTCTTTTATTTTGTTTTAATTCAGTTATCAGTTTGTGGATAGGTTCAGAAAAAAGTTGTAATTTTTTTTCAAATTGAAGCTGGGATGTTTCTTAATCAGTTTGTAAACCACGCAACTTGCTTCTCACATTTTTTCTAGCCTTCTCTAGTTGTAAAGATAAATTACGACGTTTATCCATGTTGAATGATAAAAGCTGATTGCAATGTTTATCACTGCTTATGGTATAATAAAACTGTCAAAGTCTTTGCGATATTGACTATTAGTTATTTCAGAATCTTTATCAACCACTAAAAAACCATAAGAATCTTTCCAACAGTGTGTACATATGTTTTGAAACTTTTCAAATGACATATCCACATTTACGTGATCATTAAAAATATGTTTGAGGTTTGTAACATCTTGTGGAAAAATTATAATAAAATTAGTATTATCACGAATAAGTTGCTTTGGTACGGCTGAATAGGTTTGAGCTAAATAAAAACAATCGATATAATAATGTCTTCCAAAACAAAAGTAATCACGTATTATGCTTTGATTATCACATATGACATCATCAATAATTATGATTGAAAGAGGTTTAGCTTGTTGTGGTGTTAAAACATCTCTACTGTCTTCAAACTCTATGTAAGAAACTTCTTTTATAGGCTCCAGAACTGTTTTTAAAAATTTATATTTCGGTTGATCCAATGTTTTGGAATATAAATAAATATTCGAAAAACGTAAGCCGTTCTCATGAAGTAATAAACTTTTTAAAGCATTAGTTTTTCCAGACTCGGAGCTTCCAATCACTAGTCCTCGCTTTACTGTAGAACCAAAAAAAGAATTGTGTTTTTTAAAGGTATTAGTAACGTTACAAAAGTCATGATTTATAACGTGTAATGAATCTTTTTGTTTAACAATCTTCATGCTTTGTAAAAATTGTAAGTACTAACTAAATATTCTACATTAAATCTAACATTATATACATTTTAATAAGCAATGAAATTTAACGTTTAAATATTTTTCAAAAGATCAAACAAAAGGTTGAAATTATTTTGACGTTCGATATCATAATGGCCCCATGCTAATGTTTTATTTGAACCTTGTATTATGTAGCGTTTATCATCAACTGCTGACAATGCAACTTTATGACGCAATTCGGTGTATATGTTGTGTAAATAAGATTTAAAGATTGACATACTACAATAGACTGATACATTATTAAGTATAACATTTTGGTAATCTGCAATTTGCAATGTAGTTTGTACAACGTGTTTACTTACACCTTTAGCTTTTTTATCAGTGTGGTCGTTCAAGTCAATACAATATGCTTTGGCACCAGTACCGTAAAATTCTTTAATTGGAGCACCTGCATATTCGTCCTTCATTGTACCAACAATTGAAACATTTGGCTGTATTCCGTAACTATTAAATTTTGAATAATTGGAAAAATCAAATCTATCATTATGCTGTTTTATATCTTCATAAATATTTTCAGTAAAGACTTCTAATATTAGAGAATCAGTATCCATGTATAAAAAAGAAATATCATTCCGATATTTAGGTTTAAGAAAATCGTAAAAAAATTCATACATTACAGTTTTTGCTAACTCTAAAATGCAAAAACCTACATAAACCGGTTTATCATACGTTACAAAAACTTTATTCATTTCAATTGCTATCAAGTTTTCAGAAAAAATTGCAAAATTTTTGAAATTTGGTTTGGCAAGCCAGGTTTCTGCACCAAATTTACGAGTTTCTTTTGACCAATGAGTTGCAATTTTAATGCTAATATATTTATCAACATTCTCCATAGTTTTACCAAACACGCTGTTATTGTATAATTTTCGCAGATCTTTTTCAGATTTGGTTTTAGCTTCCGCGCGGTATTTTGAATTTAGGTCGATATATTTTTCAAGCCAAGGAGATTGTTTAAAAGTTAATATTCTATGAATTTTTTTTAATATTAATCTATGTTTTAAGCATTGCTGTAAAGTGATGTAATGTATAATATAATTTGATTTATTATTTAAATTTGGTATTAGTTTTGGCAATTTTACACTTGGTGGTACAATATTTTCTGGACAAAAAGGTAAATCGTTATGGTAATCATGTAATTCTTTTGGATAATCTAAATCTACTTCAAGTACATACCCGTCTTCTGAAGTATGAGATATTTCAAAAATTTTAAAAGTAGTTATTTCATTTTTATTTAACCATCTAAATTTACCAGTGGGTAAATATTGTTTCATTGCCCATCAGTATAAATTAGTAGCATCCAAATATAAAATATAAGATAAGGGATCTTTTGAATTAAAATTATCTATCAAGGAGTTGTTTGCCTTACAAATTCGCTTAACACACGTACTAACACCACCTCGAATACCTTTTTTAAAAAAATGAATCATATCTATATCTGTTAAAAGTTCTAGTTCAACCTGTGTATATTTTAGCATCGCATCCCAACTAAGCGATGGTATAGTAAGATATTGCGCAGGATCTAAACCATACGCGTTTAAAGAAGCTTCTCGAAAGTTTTCAATAATATCGCAAAGTAATAAAACATCGGATTTTAAATAAATATCTGAATAATCACCCAACGTTTTACATTCAAAAGTTGACCGTGACTCATCTGAAATCTCTTCATTTTTAATTTTATCGAAGAAATCTTCTTTTTTTGGTAATTGCTTTAAATCTAGTTTATCCCAATCGTCTACAAATGAATACGGAAACACACCTTTTTGTCTAATTAAGCAAAATTGTTCATCAAGTGGAAAATATTTATTGATTTCATTACATTGATATGCTTCTAAAGTGTCAGCTAAAGTCTCTAAAGAAGATGACAAAAATCGATACGAATCTATAAAACGTAATTTGAACTTTTTTTTTTACAATTTGTTCGTTTTTATTTTTGTATTTGCCAACATCAAGGATTTTAGTTAGCGCAATATATTTTTCTTTAGTTTTTCTAATAACTTCAATATTTTTGCGATGTAGAGCTAACTGCTTTACAAATAAGTGCATGTCGTAATTCGTTAAATTATGGAAAAAAATTGGAAACAAATTTGGACCTTTAAAATTTAAATTAGAGCAGTCGTGTGCGAATGCTCTCGGACTTTAACATCCGCTTCAGTAAATTCTTTTTCACAAATGTGGCAAGATTTATCAAAATAAAATTTAGCTTCCTCTTCAGGTGAAAGAGGTATCATTGGTTTTATAGGCTCTAAATATTTATGGTACAATTCTATTGCATCAGTTTCTAGCGACGTTAAAAATTCTTGCACACAATTTTTACCTTTAAAAGTTTTAAAAAAAGATAAGTCATCGTTAAAAGCACATTTTATATAGTATGCGCATGAGTAAGGTTGGTGCAAATGTGTTTTTACATGAAAACTTTCTCTATTTGATTTAGAATTTGGTTGACAAGTAGCTAAAAGCATAAGTAAACACTCAAAATCAGCATATGCAACAAATGGAACTTTATATTTTTTTGAAAATTTTCAAATGTAAAATATTTGATGGGATTAATTTACCGAATTTAGTTGTTCTCATCTCTGTGCTGGGAATTTTTACAGCTACTGTAGTACAATCGTTTTCACAATGTCGTTCCAATATATCTTTAGTAGTAAAATATTGCAAACAACCATCACAAAAATGTTTTTCTGTTTTATGATGTGAAACTTGACTTGCTACTAATCTCGATAAATCCTTAATAAAACAATAATGCTGATTACCAAATTCATCATCAATCAATAATAAATTAATATGAACATTTTGTTTGAATTTTGAAAAATATAGCGGGCCAACTATCTCATATCTGTTTTTGTTTTTATGAAAAACAAGTTCTAAACCGTAAACATTGACCGAGATATTATTATTTTTTTCAAAAATTGCAATACTTTCTAATTTAACTGGAAAAACTATATCAGAAAAATTACACACTTGCGTAAAATCAGGATATGACAGTGGACTGTTTTCGGGACCAATTGGCTTGATTAGTGCTGCCACAATACTCCAACCAAAACACTTGTTGTCATTATTTTGAACATTTAAAATGGCTTGTTTTCTACTGATGCATTCTGGTAGTTTTATATATGACGATGCTCGAAGAGGATTATACTTATTTATATTTATTTCTAAATATAAAATATCTTTTAAGGCCCATCCTAAAAATTCAAACTGTAATAAATATACGTATGAAAAAATTTCTTACCTGAGTCTTTTTCAGCAAATATTTCCATTTTATGCTGAATATCTTCTTTAAATGTTAACAAAATCTCATCTAGAGATGAACCAGGTGTGATTATTTGGTTTGGCGTTTGAAACGATTTGATGTCTGTCAAGTTTTTAGATTCAATAGTGTATAAACCATGTAATTCCACATTAACTTTAAGTGTAATCATTTTGTCCAATTCTTTTTGAAGTAAGTCGAAGATTTTTTCTTTTTCATTTTCAAAAAACTCCGAAATATTCACATATTCTTCTTCAGGAATCAAACGATAGGTCGCAATTCGTTTTTGGAATGCTGTAGCAACAGTAAAAATATTTGCAGCCAGGGGTGTAACACAGTTATTTTTATGGTGCCGACTTGATTGATGACTTTTTAACTGTTGGCGATTAATAAAACAATCACATGGATTGCACTTGACCAAATCTGCAAAAGAATTATCAATATAGAGTAATTTTCTAATAATTTAAAAATTTCACCATTCGATTCTAAAATTTTTTCTTCTTTGTTTGGAGTACATGAGTTGGTCATATGTCTATTTTTATTATACACTGTGGAGAACTGTTTACAACACCAATCGCAAGTAAACTTATTCTGAAATAAAAATTATTTCAAATTATATAACTAATCCCCTTTATTTACAACTTAAGTAATTTAAAAAAAAATCAACTTACGTTTGGCACTGGATGACTGGACATTATTACACTAAAAAATGGCAAAAAAATAAAACTGCACCGTTAAAACACAAGTGAATAACAATAATTGCTAGATCACTAACAAAATGGAAGTTATCAAATTTTCTTTTTTATCTGAAAAAAACCGGAGTAGGCTCTAAGGTCATGCGCAATGTACCTATGCGCATGACCTTCTTATATTTTTCAAGGCTTTGTTATCACGCAGCTGCAGCTGACACCTGTTGCAACAGATTCTTAACAGGTCAACATCTCTTATTTATTGTCAAGGTTTTCTTGCAGAATAAAATTTATAAACTCTTTATTATCGTCAACAATCTACATCAATCAAACTTTATAACTTATTTTTTAATCTTTATAACAAATAATTTATTTTTTAACTAGAGTTGTTAGGATTTATATAGGAAGACTCATATTATGTTAAAATGTAATTTTATTTCTACTTGATAACATGTCAAATTTTGGAACACATTTACATTATTGCTGTTAGATGTAGTACTAGACTTTAGTACGCAAACAATATAAAATACGTTTACTTATCTCTAAACTCAACTTGAATAATTTATTTTCCAATTTTCCAAATAGATTCTAAAACTTTTACAGTTCTTAAACTACAACGGCAACGCTCTGAAGAATGAAATAAACAACTAGGTGTATCTAGTATTAATGATGGACTTTCAGGTAGTTCAATAATATTTTTATTTAAAATTTTTCCCAAATAAAAAGCTTTTTCTCTTCCTTTAACATAAATTTTTTTTGACATCATAAGTACAACTTTTCAATATATCTTTAAACATTTCACATTCAATTTCGCCTTTATTCCACTTTATACAATGATGATTTTTCATCAACCAATTGGCTTGTGCCTGATATTTTGCAGATAACTCTTCAAACGAAAACGGTGGTTTAAACACAAAATGTGCAATTTTTTTGTTTTTGATTACAGCTAATTCTTTAACAATGTATTGTTGATGATCTATTTTAAATAACTGTATATCTACAACCGCATTCATTATTACATTTGTTTTATGGCTTGTGTTTGGAGATTATTTGTGAAGATACGATCGCTAATTATAATAGCATGAGCGGTTGTATTATTTGTTTTTTTATTAAAGTTAAGACCCATCTCTTTTCGCATGTAAACCTACAGTGACGGTTTCGTTTTCGAAATTGATCAAGTTTCCATTTTGATCCACTATTTTAAGAGTTATGTTTCGAATGGCGTCTACACTAATAGGTAAATAAATTATATGATCTGGAGCTTCTACAATTTTAAATCCAGGAGGTACATTTGGAAAAAATTGATGGATGATGTGAGCTGGTCTATCATTTCGAAAACTATTAACAGCGATATTGCATTCAACACATATCGAGTTTATCTTTATTATATTAACAATCCAATCTAATTCATTAACAAAATTTTTTTTTAAGATTTTTTTACTAAATCCTTATATTGGTCCGATTGTATTTGGTGTTTCAAAATCAATTTCTTGTGTCGCTTTTATCTGAGTATGTGAAGTGTTTCTATTAGAGCTAATTATTAAAAAATCATGCTTAAAGTATTTTTGTACTTTATTTTGTGAATATTCATTTATATCTACTAGTTGGTAACATCCTGTAGGTATCGTAAATTCTTTTTTTCCAAAATAAAATTTATTATAGCCTTCTTCTATATTTGGTTTAGAATTATATACTTCAAAACTCGTCAAACCTATCACATATTTTTTATCACTTATATCGATAGGCGGATTATAATCACTTGAAAGCACGGATGAATTTCCTGTTAGAACAAACAACATTTTTCTTAGAAAGAATGTTTTCAACTGTTTTTATTTTTCAATTGTAAACATATAAGAACTTTAAACACAGATGACCACAATTAAATGTGTCAAAGTTTTGAAATCTTTCTATATTATATTGAGTTTGGCTGTTTATATTATCACTCTTGAAATATGTGATTAATTCGAGTGGTGGTTTTAAATCACTCATACTATAAAAATAAATAATTTTTTCCTCTTTTTTTATATACGCAGTCCAATGTGTACCAGAACCAAATTTATCATCCATATTTATTATACCACATTCATTTTTTCTAATTTTTTTTGGTGTGGCATTTCTCATATACACACCACGAAAGCCTTGAATTTTTAATTTCTTAACATATTTAATTAGATCAGTATTAAATAACGCACGCTTAGGTAGTGCTATTGGTAGTTTTTTTGATACCATTGACTTGGTCCAATAAATAAGCCTTTTCCTTTCTTTTTTTTATGTACAGAACGTTTCTTTCGAAATCCTTTTCCTTTAGCATTTCCTTCCATAACTTTGTTATGTCGTTGCGTCTCTTCTAATAATTTCTTATCTGCTTGCGCTTTATTTACAGCCGTTGCAATTCCAGCTGCACCTCCACCTAAACCTCCTAACATCCCTAATAATGAAAGCAGTAGCGGTAAAAATCCTCCACGCTTTGGAGCTTTCAATATTCGTTTTTTCTTTAATTTTTTTTTTTTGCAGTTCCATTCCTAACTTTGTTTTTGCTTTCATCAATGCGATGACTATTGCTGCTGCGGCTTTTTCTCCAAGTGGTGTATGTTTCGCTTTTAACCGTTCTTTTGCTTTTGTTATCAATAATTCGTCTGCTTTGTGACGTTTGTCTATCTCTTTATCTTTAGAATATGCTATGTCGTGTTCCTTACAAGCTGAATCTAGCAGATTTATTCCACTATCTCCTCGTTCTAATCTTTTTTCTAACTTTGTACCAGGACCACAAAATTGATACTCAGGTAAATGCAATTCTACAGGTAGTTTATTAATTAAATTATTAATAAATCCAGTACCTTTCTTGCAGGTGTTTACACTAGAATTAATTTTTTTTTTTTGGTATCTGTCTTTATATATTTTCATTTCTACATACAAACCGAACTACCTACAAACTAACTTGTAATTTAATTTACACTTTCCTTATATACTTTTTTGAGGTTGCTCTAACTATTCTCATTCAACAATATTTGGCTATTATAATTATTTTTAAAAATTTATCATCTCCCTTCATATTCAAGCATACGACTTGACACATTTACTATTACTTGATACTCTATTCTCATTTATATTTTATAAGTCAACTTTGATAGTGACGTCATTATCATATTTTTCTATTAAGAGCCCAGCTTCAAAATTTACAGTAGTCATGTTGATTGATTATTGGTAGGTATCGCATAATTTACTATTTTACCTGAAAAAAGTCTACCTTAGCTCTCGCTATTGTTTTATGATCGCCATTATATGTGACGCTTGCGCAATCAATTTCAAGAACACATCATATCTTGCAGAAAAAAAAATTCATGATTAATCATCGACGGAGAAAAAAATTCTAATTGGAGTTGCGTGATTAACTAAGGCTAGTGAGAAGCGCATGCGCAAACGGTCAATGCAAATATTCCAAGATCAAGACAACAGGTGTTAAGGCTCATGGTCATGTGGCAGGTGTTCCAAAAGTGGATCCGCCATCTTATTAATGTATTTTCAATTCAAAGAATTAAAGTTGATTACTTATTGATTGATTATTGATTGATTATCGATTATTGATTATTGATTATTAATTGATTATCGATTATTGATTATTGATTATTGATTATTGATTATTGATTATTGATTATTGATTATTGCTTATTGATTATTGATTATCGATTATTGATTATTGATTGATTATTGGTCGATTATGGTTTGATTCTTGGTATGAAAAAATTTACATTTTTTTATTTAAACACGTCTAGCTTTGCTCGCGCTTAATGAGTGAATGCTCCAAAGTGGTTATCACAATTTTCGAAAAAAGTGGTGGGGGGAAAGGAATGTGGTGGGGGGAGAACAAAGTAGTGGGAGAGCAAATGTGCACAGCAGGTGTTCCATGGTCGTTCCAAGGTTCAAGGTCAAGGACATTCTAAAATCCAAGGTCATATGACGTAAAAGTGGTGGGGGGAGCATTTGTACCCTCATTCTATATCTACTTTTTATAGTACTCAAACCACACCTTCCGAATCACGTTATCATTCCCTTGAGTTGGAGGCCTTAGCGGTGGTCAAAGCCTTTGAACGGTTTAGACATTATCTCTTGGATATTCCCTTCAAACTTGTAACTGATTGTAACTCCTCAAAGGGAGCTTTTAAAAAGAAAGATATTAGTCCACGTATCGCTCGCTAGATAGTGGACCTCCAAGAATATAACTTTACTGTAATCCATAAACCTGACTCACAAATTAGTTTTGTTGACGCTCTTAGCCGCAATGCAGTACCTTCTGAGTTGAATGTTTACATGATTAGTCATGAAGACTGGGTTATCTCTGTGCAAACGCAGGATAAATTTGTGACAGAAACTATGACAATTTTACTCTCCGGCGACCAACATAATAATAAAGACATTTTTCTCAATTACGCTGTGAACATTGGTAAACTGTACCGTCTTACAGATGAAGAACAGCGCTTGGTTTTTCCCAAAAATTGTCGTTGGCAAATTTTACAAAAGTTTCATGATAATAATGGCCATTTTGTTTTTAATAAAACCTATGCCTCTATTGCATTTTCTTTTTGGTTTCCTAAAATGCGTCGCTTTATTCAAAAATACATAAAATCTTGCATTCTTTGTACTTACCATAAATTGAAAGCAGGAAAACAACCAGGCTACCTTCATCCCATCAACAAAATTGCAATTCCTTTCCATACTATCCACATTGATCATCTGGGGCCTTTCCCTCGCAATTCACAGAACAAAACTTATCTTTTTCTAGTTATTGACGCCTTCACAAAATTTATACTGATACGTCCGGTTCACAGCACTAATACTCACCAAGCTCTTACAGCGCTTAAAGAAATTTTTGCCATATTTGGGTTTCCCACTCGCATAATCTGCGATGCAACCACCTCTTTTTTTTCTCAAAAATTCAAAGATTTCTGCACTACTATTGGGGCTCATCACTTTATCAACACCGTCGGAGTGCCTCGCGGCAACGGTCAAATCGCACGCTATAATAAAACCATAACATATAGTCTCGCTACTTCTTCTGCTGATTTTCTGTCTGATTGGATTTCCCACATTAATCAAATCCAATTGAGTCTCAACAATACACTTAATAAGGCAATTAATGCTACTCCCCAAGAACTGTTAACAGGATATCGTGCGTATACGGGTGACGGTATTCTGTTGCCAGAATTGACTTCTTCACTTGATGTTAATAAACTCCGTACCGCAGCAGCAGCACAGGTCAAGGCAAGTCAAATTACTACAAAAAAAAGGTTTGATAGAAAACGCGCACGTCCACCTTGTTACAACGTTAATGATTTAGTTGTTGTCAAAATCTCCAGTATTATTACTTAAGAAGACAGTAAAAAACTCTGGCCTAAATGGAAAGGCCTTTTTAAAATTACAAAGTGTCTCCCTTATGACCGCGACGAAGTTCAACAACTTAAAACCATGTCTAAAGCCCGCCAATACACTGGTGTCTATGCAGTTGAGCACATTAAGCCTTGGTTCTCATGCTATTCGTCGTCTGATGAGGACTAGTCATTCTTCTTCCTGCGGACGATTTGGTCCAATTTTACTTGTCAGAATAGCCGAACAAATTGCTACTTGTAAATGCTGTATGTTGTAATGTCTGTAAGTCAGAATTATAGAGGGTGTTCCCTTGGTTTGACGTCAGAATTGGCAGTCTTATGCCATGTCTGTAATTTGTAATATGTGTTTTGCATGTCTGTAACTCAGAATTGCTGGCGCAGTCATGTCTGTATGTCAGAATCGACTGTTAACCATCTTCCTGTTAGTTAGGATAGTTAGTTAATTACAATTGCTCTGACGCTCCTACAAATTCTTGTATCTCTCTTATTTTAAAGATCTCTTTGAAATGTTCCCTTCACTTAATATTGCGTGCACTTGACATTCTTACTTCTTTTTGATCTAGTGTCTGTATTCTAAGATGTATCAGAACCAGCTGTTTCTCCTTCTTAACTCTACAATACCACCCTCGTTGGTGTTAAAAAATGTTTCAGAGTTCTTCCTCGTTAAGCGAATCCTTAGCTGTCGAGGACGCCAGCAAGTCAAGATGGCCGTGTTAGCAGCTGCCGCATGAAGGTTACGTTAGGATCGATAGTGTAGCCTCGCAGTATCAGGAATCTCAGGGAAGTACAGAATGTAGAGCTCAGAGGAAGGTCAAGCTATGGGAGAAAGAGAGCGGTTGTCGAAGTAAAAGTGTGCATTGTACTAATAAACTGTTATTTTGGATTGTAGGTTGTATTCTCCCTTTATCATCTATAACATGTAAAAAATCACAATTGTGAATAAAATAACAAATTTTTTCATTGGTTTCAAAGTTGCACAGACGGCATCTGTAAGACTCCAATGAATCGTTACAGGAAAAAACCGTGTGCAAACGACAGCACTTAGAATAAACCGACATTTTTGATAACTTCAAACAGAACTAAAGCACCAATATTTTAATGTTTTTGTATCTTAAAAGTAAGCCGTTAATTTGATTAGTTAAATCTGCTTTTTCAGATCCAAAATGATAGTATCACATCACTTTATAAGATGAAAATCTAACCTCAGTAACCTCACTTCAACACTTTCATTGGTTTCATTAGTTTCATTGCGCGAACAGACCGGTAACCGTTTATTTGCTGCTCGGTGAGCAAAAGCTGCATCTGCTGAGAGCAGTTTTTACTTCTGCCAATCTGTCATTTTGTCGAGCGAAACGTTAAAGCTCAAAGTTTGAAATAACGGTGATACAAACAAACAAAAAATCAATCTAAAGGCTTTTGATGTACTCAAGGCAAGTTGACTAATGGAGAAAATTGTAGAGAAAAACCAAGTTTAAAATTCAAATTTTTTTCAACAATATCATTACTTGGAATAAGCTTACAGAGAAAACCTATAATTTTTAAAACCTAAATTGTGGCTCCGATATGTAGATGACACGTTTATTATTTGGCCTTACGGTAAAGACAGTTTCCCAGACTTTTTAAATCATCTAAATGGTCTAAATAAACATTTAAAAATAAAACAATTTACAATGAAAATTGAGAATCAAAATTCTCTTCCATTTTTGAATGTCTTGGTAACACGTCTTCCTAACGGGTCTCTGGGTCATACAATATATCAAAAGTCTACTTATACAGATCGCTATCTTCATGCGACAACTCATCATCATCCTGCCCAAAAATTGTCTGTCATTAAATCTTTGGTACATCGCGCTTTTTTGGTTTGTCAAACATCAAGTCTTCAAACAGATTTAGACCGGTTAACAACCAGCCTAATAAATAATGGATATAAGAAACAGGATATTCAACGTATTATAAACCACCATCGACATCCTCTAACTCATCCTCAAACACCCGAACAACTTTAATAGAGATGGAGGTTATTATCTCTCAAACGTTTGGAAGTCCTTGTTCGTAAACACTCCTTCGCCTGCAACACAAAGCGCTTCCGCTCTCTCTTCCTAACCTTCCGCCAGTTTCTCTTTAGCCCTTCCCACCGCTTTTTCTTTCTAGCTTCCCATATAAGCCCTAGCAGCAACGAGGTCTAGTAAGAATAAGTTTCGCCTCTGGCGTGGTTTACACGTCGAGTTACCGTGTTTGTTTCCATCTTTATTTCTGTCCTGATGATGCCTCTACCGATGGAGTGCAAAACGTCGACAGTTTCATTTAACTTTTCGACACGGTCTTTTCCGAAAGATGTCAATATTTCAATGACTTCGAGCTTTTTTCTTCAACTGAACCCTTATGTTCTACTATATGTTTAGTATTATGAGAACTATTTTTACTTTTATGACACAAATTTATATAAGCTGCTCTAAAAATTAAGCATAAAAAGCTCAATTTATTTAGCCACAATATTTGTAAATTGCAGCTTTTTTTTTAGTTTTACTAATTGCGACAAATTATTATTAAATTTAATTATTCAGTGGAGTGTTTGAACTGTTTGCAGCATTTTTTTGTTTTGTTTTACAAGTTGTTTTATTGACTAGGTTAAAGTATGTTATGGTGTTAGTGCTGATTGCTCAAGTTTAAGTTTTTTACCGGTCTTTTTTTTGTTTTAAAATTTCAGTCTTGTTCTAATTTTGGTAAATAACAGATTTTCTACAATTATAGTTTAATATTTTTGTCAAAATAAAGTAGGAATTAGAAAACAATATTTATAAGTTACTACTTTTAGTTTTCTTCGCTAGGATGCACTATTATTACTCGGTCTGGTGAGTAGTTTTTAAAGTGAATTGGCAACACTAGTCAAAAGCGGGTCTAATTCAACGTAATGTTTTTCTTGATCAAAAGTCTGTACCTAAGTTGCGCTTAAAATGCGTGATTATTTGAAGACATTTGATTGTTGTTTTTCTATTTCTATCGCTTTATAAATTTGCAAATCTTCTAATTTTACTACAAATGGAAAATTTTTCAATTCTAATCAAAAGTGCGGATTTGGAGATTATGATAATTTTCGGGCAAATGAACTTGAGAAAATAATGTTATAGGGTCTTAGGAGCAGATCTGCGCTCAAAACAAAATAAATCGTCTTTTACACGTGGGCAATATTTTGTGATTTCAATAGTTATTTACGTCATTAGTGCGGTAAGTTTAATAAATAATAATAATTTCTTAATTTAATTTTAACGCACGAATGATGTATTCAACTTTTAAGCCGAGAGCTCAATTTTGTCTGTTTTAAAAGATCCGAAATTTGAATTGACTTAAGGCTGAAGGCTTAAATGCAATTAGTCTGTGGCTCAGAGCTCGATTGGAGACTAGCTACGTATCACATTACAAGATGGCGCCTTAAAAGATGCATTAAAATTGTTAAATTGTCTTTAGTAATCTGTAGGTGTTATTGAGTGTCATTAAGAATTTCTTACCGTGATTAAATAAATAAATGTTAAAATAAAAACCCCTTTTTTATTTTTTTTTGTTTTGCAATTGTTATATAATAATAAATATAATTTACTGTGTTTTAAACAATTATATAAAATATGTTAAACAAATCATACTGATTTACTACATAATATACTGAAGAAACCCATTTCAAATTCAAATTGAAATAATTTTGGCGCGCTATAAACAATACATTAAATTGTAGATGGCGCCACTTAATTTCAGCATTTCTCTATAGATGAATAACATAGATTTGTTTTTTAATTTAAATCTTTGGTTTTCAAAAGGTAGCTGACCCACGTGGTTGTCAATGAGTCGATTATTGTTAGAAGTTTAATTTATGCTGCTCAAGTATTTAAATTATAAAATGTTAGTTCCGTAAATGCTAGGGTTTTTGTTGACTGCTTTGGTTACATTGGCAATTCTGGAAAACGGGTAGGAGAAGGAGAAAGTAGCGAGACAGCTTCTTGAGTGTTGAAACGTAAAAGAAGATAGACGTGCCTACCGAGAAATGATGTCCTGAATTGCCGGCCATTATTAATTGTAAGTACCCTAATTGTACATATTATTTGTTTAGAGAAATGGTTATTTAGGTATTCTGTGAAAGTCGCGTTGTGTCATAATATATTAAATGTCGATTGCGTTCGCGAAATAAGCCGAACGTGTTTTGGTTAGAACGGCATGGTAGCTGCAAATATCTTACTCATCTAGGGCTTTAAGTATATGGGGGCGCGGGAAACGGGCTTTAATAAGGATTGCAATAATCGGGACGTAAATATTACGAATGCAAATAGGGTCGTTGTCAAATTAGAGAAACTGTCTATGTTGGGTACTTGGGGTTTGTTTGGGTAATATGTAAATCATCCTACATGCTAAAATCCTTGTCTATGTAATAATGGTCGCTCCCGACAAAGTCGGTTGTTCTATACATGTAATCTTGAAATCAAAATAACTCTAAGTGTCTTTGTGCATAATCTAGAGCAAGTCCAAAATTACGCTCGTACCAAGTGCTTTCTTCATCTCCTTGTTTATATCAATTAAAGACACTTAATTCTATCTATCTAGTGGGTACCGATTGCATAACAATCGCAGTACTTTTCTGTCTATGTAGTATTCTTATGCTACCAATATGTCCACCATTCATTGTTCAAAATAGATCTTCCTGTTATGTCCGGTTTGTGGAGAGGCGGATGGAGGTAGGCTTTCCCACCCCTTCCTATTCCTTGGCCATGGTTGTTTTAGTTAATATGGACAAATCCATCTTTAAACAAAGGACGCCGATATTTCAATCTCCGGACGCCATCTTAGAAATTACTTCAAGGTCAGCCCAGACACACCAGAAGGACGCCATAACAACAAATAAGGCTTTCTTCCAGTGAGAATTGTAGCTGCTGTTCCTGTCTTGGAGAGAGCTCCTGGAAGTCACGCTGTAGGAACGAGCCCCTGGGTGCTCTAGGATCTGATGCTCCAGGTAAAACTGCCACTGCCAGGTCACACAAATGCCTTGTTTATTAATCTGTTTATCGTGTTTATTGGAACTAATTGCCTTGTTTGTTTAATTATTTAAGTAAATAGCGCTTACTTAGCAAAACCCGGTCAATCGAGAGGAATACTTTTGAGCCCCAGGCTATAACATATACTAACCGGCCTGAGAATTCTAGCTGTTGATGGGGAGGAAATGCAAACTTAATTGTAGCTAATTTAAATAGATTGTCGCTTAATTTCGCTCAAGTAAATTATGTTGAGCTGTGCTTAGGCACAAATGGGCACAGCTCATTAGTTTCAGAAACCCGGGCAGGGATATCTGACTAGGATTGTCGTAGGCGCGAATAAGGGCTCAGACCGTTCTTCGGTTTGGATCTACTTCTTCAGTTAGTCTTACCCAGGGTTAACTGAAGAATTCTCGTGTCCGTTCCAGGGATGTAGGCTAGCTAGGGAGCGAGATCAGTTTGACACTATCTCGGTGATCAAGCGGCCGTTCACTGGGGAGTGGACCGTTGTTTGGGCTTTAATTAATCGAATGGTTAATTACAGAGTAGGGCCTCATGAAATCCATCGTGCATTTCTGAGTAGACGGTGGACATAACTTAAACTCTTTAGAGACATTTTCCTTCATCTCATTATTATAAACCTAGCTTTGCATCACGTGATACACCCTGTGTTTTCTCGACTTCGTAAGAGGGTGAAAGACTCTTGCAAGAGGGACACAGGTTTTTTGACATGTATTTAGCTGGTCATGTAAAGTAGAGTTCACAGACTTACTGTGTTTAGTCAGAGCGCACTCAAAAGTACAATCAGAGGATTTTTCCGCCTCTCACTTTTTGCAAAAAATGCTGCAGCTAGTAAGTTGTTATTTGCAATCCTGTGATAACCATTTTGTTGCTGTAAATGTTTAATTTTCTTGTTGTTCATAATTGTTACATTGTTGATGTTCTTATGTCTTATGTTATTTGATTGCCTATGTTGATTATCTTAGTTTATGTATTTATGTGCCTGCTGAAGTATTCTATTCATTTATTATGTACAATTGCAGTAATACCATTGTGAGTGACCTTGGTCTCTCCAATATGAATCTCATGTGTGTAAATTTCATTGAATTTTGTTGGTTCTGTATTCATTATTTCTGTGTCGGATTGTATAAACTGTCCGTATATTGTTGAAAACTTATAGAATATATTTGTAGATGAAATATCTGTTTTATTGGTTCCAATAGTACTGCAAGCAAGCTCACATTCCATTTAGAATCAAGGTTATTTCAAAATCACAACGACAAAAAAACACAACGTAGGGATCCGCCAAACTGAATTTACTTGTTAAACTCAATCTCAACTGTCAGATTATATTTTCACTTGTCAATGGAGGGCGCGAAAATTCAAATATATGTAGAAGAATCATTACAATACATTTTACAGAATGTGTGTCTAATGAGTTCTCAAAAAGAATATGTTTACAGAATTTTATTTATTATCAGTAAATTATTGTTTGCATTTTATATCTTAACAATGTAAAATTTGATTTGTAAATTTAGTTTGAGTATCTTCGACGCGCAAACAAAATTATCGAAATCTGTATCTAATCTATAAAATTTTCTATAGCAAAAATAATAATTTTTATTTGTTTTTTCAGAATTATCAATTACGTTGATTGTCACATTTCTCTCACTGTTTAATGTTTTATTTATGTAAGTTATGCTAAATTTATTTAAACAATAGCTATGTTTAATGTTGGTTTCAAATATGTTTTAGGTGTTAATTTAGTGTTTTTGCTGAATGCTATCGTTAGGTTAGCCATAGTATAACAGGAAAAAAGAGAAGCGAATGGTGAAAAAGCTTGGAAACCGCATTTTTAAAATTACCGTTTTTACTAAGTTTATGTTTAATTTTATTTATTTATACAAAATGGTCTAGATTTTCCAAAGTGGTTTGAGTTTATCATAACTTTTTATTTAAAACATAATTATTTTAATTTTTTAATACAGGATATTAATCAAGAATATTTTAAATTTCTTTATGATAAATAATATCTGACAAGTGACGGCTATTTTCCTTAAGTTTTTACGAAATTTTATGTGTTATCTTATAGCTTTTGTCGCGTATATTGTTTATTAATTTTTAAATGGTCTTAAGCTTGTCAATAATTATGAACTGTTTCAAATAACCCCAAAGAAAAAAGCCTGCGCTGTGTTAAAACCATACCTGCAGATGATTGTCCACGGCCGGTTTTCAATAATTTTCCAATACTGTTAGATATCAAACGCAAGCTCATTTTTAAAAAACTATGTGGTAATCATTCTTTGTGACAAAACGCCGCACTAAACAATACACTTAAGTGGGTAGAATTGTTGCAGTTGACTACTTCAAGATTTTTCGTAACCCATATCATGCAGTTTTGCCCATTACAAATCCATTGAGTACATAATGAATTGTGTTGCTCATAATAGAATTATGATTTTATTCTGCTTCTTGCCTGTAATAAATTGCATAATGAAGTCGTTGCTGGTAATCTGTTGGTTCCATGGATCTTTTGTTTTGGAACATTCTAATTACATTACAATTGTCTCATTAATAACACCATCATCAGATGGTGATCGTCGAGCTGTGTGGATGTGTATCTGAGTACTCTTGATTAACTATTGATTATCATTTCTATTATTTTTCGCTAGAGTTTAATGATTTCTAACTTGTCTACTCAATTGCTTGGTTAGAATCTAGTGATATAATTTGGTTTAAATCAGATTGATGCAACCATTTGAAGACGGAAGTGGCCTTAAAGTTTACTACAGTTTGGCGGTGGTCGTCTTTTCATCGGAGATAGACAAAATCGCTTGAATCTCAAGGATTAACTATTTAATCATAGGTAAGTGGAGATTTTTTCCCTCTTTTTTCCTCCCTTTTTGGAAAAATTTTGGTCTTTATTGATCATTATTGCAGCTAATACATGATAATTTCTTTTCTTTTTTCTTTTTTTTTTCTTAACATTATCACCTTGATAAGCGTTCTGGTCGTTGCATGGATTTAAATAAGTTAGAGAATATTTTCCATTCAATCTTATCAATTTTTATCTCTTTTTGGCAGAACTTCTGCACGCTTCTTTTTTTTTTGGTTATTTTGTTGAATTGCGGCAAATATTGCCATATGGTTAAATATCCATATCCTCATTTAATGAATTTTTTCAGTTTCTGCTAAGATTTTAAAAACTGTACTATTTTACAAGCGTTGTTCCTAAGCTAGAGAAGTGCTCAAGTGGTCTTATTGGATTTGCCACATTTATACAAATTCTCACCCATTAAGCGATGGGAGGTGGTGACGTCAATAAATGTCCCGAATGCAGGGCGCAGGTTGATCTCACTTTATCCGTAGCATGTAATACGTGCAATCGCAATCTACATTATTCGTGCATTGGTGTTAGGGCTGTTGACGCGTCATTAATCGCTGATTTGTGTAAAAAATCTGCCTTCATAAAAATATCTTGTTCAGCCTGTGAAAACTCTCCTAGCTTAAATGTACAGCAGATTTGCTCTGACATACTTGAAAACTCAAAGTTTAAGGAAGGAGTTAATCATATCCTCGAGGGTGTTATCTCAGCTGTCAATTCTTTAAAAACCCAAGTCGATGATCTAAAATCAAGTAATATTGAGCTTGTCAAAGTGTGCAGTAAAATGATGGAAACTCCGTTGAGGAACAAAACTGATAGGTACTCCGATAAAGTTAAAAACTTAAATAATAATAGAGTGATAGTCAAGCCAAAAAATTCATTACAAACTCAACATGGAACAAAGTCTGATTTGTTTAAAAACATTGATCCAATCACATGTGGTCTTAAAATTGATGATGTCAGAACAGCCAGTGGCAATGGTATTATTATCAGCGCGGATTCAATCAACTGTGACAAATTTGAGCAAGTTTTTTCTGAAAAACTTTCTGGTAATTATACAGCATCTAAGCTCTCTCCCCTGCATCCTAAAATCAGATTTGTTGGTTTTTCTAAAGAAATCACAGAGCAAGACTTTATTGAAGTTATAATTAGTCAAAATAAGGATATTTTCGATTATTCGTTTTGTCGTCTTATTAAATACTGGCCCACTCTTAAAAATAAAGACATTTATCAGGCTATTTCGCAAGTGGATGTAAATACCTATAAACAACTACTGCAGCGAAAGAATATCCTGATTGGTTATAGTAGCTGCTTTGTTTTTGACGCGGTCGAGCTTTTGAGATGTTACAAATGCAACGGGTTCAACCACACTAGCACACGTTGCACCAAAAATCTATCTTGTCCTCTCTGTGCGCATGAGCACAACGTCAAAGAGTGTCCCAATGTAGACCAACCATGTAACTGTTCAAATTGCGCTAGGCTAAAAGTACAAAATCCCCAAATTAAAACAAATCACGCCTCATGGGAGTATGAATCGTGTCATGCATATAAGACGGCTTTGTCGATATTTAAACAAAAGATTTTGAATGTAAATCAAGAAATCAATAAGTAGCAATCAATGTCTAATGTTGTAAATGATACAGTTTCTTTGTCAACCGGGACTACTACTATAAGAGACAGGTCGTCATTTCAAAATAATACCTACTGTTATATTATCAAAACGTAAGAGGTATTAAGACAAAAACACACAAAATTTTTGGGTCTGCTAATTTGATTGATTTTGACGTAGTCTTGCTTACCGAAACTTGGCTAGATGATTCAGTTAATAGCAGCAAAATCTTTCCGTCAAATTTTATCGTACATCGCAAAGACAGAAATTTTGACCTATGTAAGCGCTCTAAAGGTGGTGGTGTTCTGATTGCTGTTGATCTCAAACACAAATGACCTAAGCAATATTCCTTTCCCTTTCCTAGTGGATTTGGTTGGCGTAAGAGTTCTATTATCTGAGAGGTGGCATTACCTGTTTGTGTTCTATATTCCACGGGCCTTATCCTTGGAGTTGTATCGACAGATATTTGACTGCATGCAATTAATAAAATATTTCTACAAAGACAATGTGGTTATTGCAGGGGATTTTAACATTTCAAAGTTTACCAGTCACTTAAATAACATCAATTATTGTCCAATTGCACCACTGCTTTTTGATTTTCTAGAGTTTTTTGGTTTTCAACAGTGTAATACTGTTTTAAATCAAATGGGCAAAGTCTTAGATCTTGTGGTCGCTAACAATACTCTCTTGGTCGATAATTCAGCAACAAATTGTCTTTGTGACTTATATCCGCATCATCCACCTCTCTCCTTCAAGTTAATCTATTCTAGATTACAATCTGCTAAATCAATTAAGTTCTTATCTATTCCAAAATTAAATTTTCGTAAAGCCAATTTTTCTAGTTTATATTAAACGCTATTTGACACCGATTGGTCATTTTTATTAGCACACTCTGACATAAACTTAGCTTGGAAACAATTTTATGAACGCCTCAACGCTATCTTAAAAGAGCATGTGCCTATCTCACGCTTACGTGATGATCGATATCCTCCCTGGTATTCTGAAGAAGTCATTCACATCATAAAAAAAAAGTTTAAATTTTTCTCTAAGCACAAAAAATCAGGTGACATAAATGACTTATTGAAATACAGAAAAATGCGTACTACCTTAAAAACCTTGATTAATAAGTGTTATACCAACTTTTTGCAGACAGCTGAGCGTAGACTAACTACAGATCCAAAATATCTATGGAATTTTATTAGAGTTAAGCGTGGAGATACTGGCATTCCCAAAATTATGTTTTATGAGGAAAAAACTATTTCTAACTCAACAAATATTTGTGAAGCTTTTGGTAAATTTTTTAGCTTGAACCATGGCGTTGAACCACCTTCCTCATCTTTCTCTTCGAATCTACCGGAGAAGTTTTTCACTTTCATTTGCTTCACTGAACAACAAATTTACAACGCTTTGCGTCGCTTGAGTGCAAAAAAGACGGCCGGACCTGATCATCTTTCTTCTTTTGTTGCTAAAGACTGTGCTTCTGCTTTTGCATATTCTTTCTTTTTGCTGTTCAATCTTGTCATTTCTAATTGTATCTTTCCCAAATGCTGGAAACCGTCTAAAGTAGTACCCATCTTTAAAAATGGTGATAGATCTTATATAACAAACTATAGACCTATTTCTCTTATTGACGGTTTTCCCAAAGTTTTTGAATATTTAGTATCTGATGAGATATACTTTCAAGCTAACCAGTTAATCACTGTAAACCAACATGGTTTTATGAAGGGCAGATTCACCACCACAAATCTAGTATCTCTTACGCAATATCTCTCAACTGCGTTAAACAATGGCTGCCAAGTAGACGTTATTTACACGGATATAAGCAAGGCGTTTCATTCAATAGACCACAAACTTCTTTGCTTTAAACTATCAAGAATGGGTTTTCCTGAGAACCTTGTATCTTTGTTGAAAAGCTACCTTTTCAATAGAAAATTTTATATGGAATGTTTTGGAACTGTTTCTAAACTATTTGGCATTGCTTCCGGTGTACCGCAGAGATCGGTATTGGGCCCCCTGCTGTTTAATCTGTTTATCAATGACATAGCTAATAGTTTCAAATCATTTTCTTTACTGTACGCCGACGACCTTAAAATTTTTAGATCAGTCAAATGGGAGTCGGAATGTCTCAACCTTCAAAATGATTTGGAACTCTTATTGTACTGGTGTAACAGCAACGGTTTGAAGTTAAACCTATCTAAATGTAACGTGTTATCATTCTCATTGAAAAAGAAACCTATTCTGTTTGACTATAGAATTGAATTACACGTTTTAACTCGTTCAAAATCATTTAAGGATCTTTGTGTAATATTTGATTCGCATCTAAGTTTTGTAGAACATATTAGGAAAGTATGCTCCGAAGCAATGAGAGCATTAGGTTTTGTCATCAAAACATCAAGAGATTTTTCTAGCATAACTGTCTTCAAAACTCTTTATAATTGCTTCGTCAGATCTAAATTAGAGTATGCATCTATTGTTTGGACTCCTATATACCGTTGCCATGTAAATGCCCTTGAGCATGTTCAGCGAAGATTTCTTAAATTCTTAGTCTATCGAACAGACGGTTTCTATCCGATGATCGGCATTGATCAGTCCTTACTCTTACAAAGATTTGATCTAGTCTCGTTGCAGAACAGGACAAAATTGGCTATGATCAAATTGTTTATTAATATAATACATAATAAGGTTCAATGTTCTGTAATACTTGAACAAATAAGCTTCAACTGCCACAGGTATTCTTCAAGGAGTCAAAGATTGCTGTAATTTCCCCCGGCAAGAATAAACATTCTTGCACATTCTCCAATGTACAAGCTAGCTAACGTTTTAAACTCAACACCTTCCGAGTTTGACTTTTTTAATCTTAAAACATTGCATCTGCGGAGTTTGGCATTGGATAATGTGAGTATATCGCCAAATGACTGGAATACTTAATACGCGGATTTAGTGAATAATGTGTTATTCTTATCTTTTCGTTTGTTTTTTTTTCTTTTCTTTGTTTTTCTGTTTATTGTTAGGTGTTCAATATATTACTTTTTTCTTTAGTTTATATATTTTCATTATAGCATACTCTTTAATTGGACGTATGTCTGTCGAGTATGTTCAAAGTTTGCCTCAGAGCCGAATCCACTCAGGATCGGTCAAATGTTTCCTCTGTACACTTGTGTCCTATGAGGAAGTGCGCTGGGGCAGTGATTCGAGGTATTACATGTAAAATCCTGGTGACAAACTTGTCTTCCTTGTTATTTTTCTATCTCTCCAAATACTCTCCTGTGAGACATGTGCATCATCTGCCGGTAGCAAAACAACAAACAGCAAGTTTTTTACTGCCCTATACAGTCAAAAATTTTAATCCAAACAGTTTATAGTTGACTCTGACAAAATTTTTAAAAACAAGGACATGTGAGTTTCGCTAGAATCAAATGGTTTTATTTGTTATTGTTAAGCTGGAGGTGCAGACAGAAAGTGTTATTAATGTTTCAAAGAACTTCTACAGAAAACAAAAAATGCAAGCGCTCTTTTACATGTCTAATTGTGGGGTTTTGTTAGTAATCTAGGATACTTTACACCTATGTTTCGCGTGTATTATAATCGTTTTGTAGTTGATAGTGAGGATTATCAATTTCAGATATTTTGTCTAGTACTGTATAAATGAAATATTAGTAATAATATATTTTAAACCACTTTTATTATTTCATACGCAAAAAATTAAATTCTAAAATTAAAGTAAAAGGGTTTTGCAAGACAATTTTAAGCTGCCGCACGTAATACGAGAATCAATTGTAAAGTAATGTCGATAGATAAATTTTTTTGTGTTTTTATAGATAATCTTAAACGATCACTATATTGAGCTCAACATTTATTTTTTATGTTTATATTTAAACGCTTGATGACCCATATCAAAAAATATTGTGTACCGACTAATTTAGTAACAATATAAGTAAATTCTGATCGATGGATGACATCGGCTTTTATCTTGTGCTTTTCTTACATCCGGTTATTGTGGAGCAAAGCAAAAAAGCTTAGTTTTTAATTTTCTTTCCACCTTCAAAAGTTCTTTTAACGCATGGGTTTAGTTTATCAAAATTACTCTACAAGTTATAAAAAATAATACAAATCATTTGAGAGAAAAACACCATTTTACATGAAAACGCGTTTTTTTCTAGATGCTGTCAAATACAGCTCTACAAGTCGGTTTTTTTAGAGACTGTAGACTCTTGCAAGTAAAATTGTTTAAATTTAAAAGTTATACTTTTGAGTTACAGACTAAACCGTTTGTAAATTCTGGTTGAATGTTGAGGATTAGTTGCAAAACGTTTGAGTAATTGCTTCTTAACTTGAAAGAAATTACAATTTTTTACTTTTATTTGAGGCCACATTTAGGCACAGTTGTTCATCTTTTGGAGACTTAAAGAAGAACATTTGACTACATTGGTTGTGGACGCGATTAGATGTTTAGACTGTATTGGTTTGATTAGACTTTTTCGGTTATATTTTCTCAGAATTAACTGTCTCAATTTAAGGCAATCTCTTACAATTTTTTGTTTAACTGCGGTATCAGCCGCTTAGAAAAGTACATTATAAATAATTGTGTCAATAATTATTATCAACCATTTTATGTTATTATAAATTATAAGTACTATTTTATTTTAAAGTTATTACAAGAATTAATACAAGCAAAAACAAAAATACTTAATCACTGATAATTTGAACATTATCTAAAATATAAAGCCATCATTTTATAGATATAACTATTTTGAAGAAGAAAGGTTTCCACGACCCGTGATATGTGGTATAACGGTGCCGCTTGAATATAAGAATAAATTCTGATTTACACTCAATTTAACTCTCATTTATTATCAACTGAACTAATAGTACAGTAAATATATAATATATGATTAAATTTTAATGATTCTCGTTTTGTGTTTGAAACGTTTATGATCATTGACCATTTAATAATAATAATAATAATAATATTGTTTATTGTTTGAAAAGTTAAGATGTATGTACATATTCAATAATACAAGAGATATAAAGTAAATTTCTCAGGTACATAAAAACTTACAAACTCGTCCTATCAAAAAATTCTTTTACCGAATAGGGTTCCAATTCGCAAATATATCTATGTAAAGCTTTTTTGAACAAGTCGGTCGATTTAACAGATTTCACTGTAGTTGGAAGACTATTGTATATTTTCATAGCCATGTATTTGCCTGTCTTTTCTGTTAGGGTTAATGAATGAATTGGTAAAGCATAGTCATCCTTATGACGAGTGAAATACAAATGCTGATTTTGAAATTCAAGAAAATTGTTTGTATTTGTTTTTAAATATAAGATTGTATTGAAAAGAAAAATGCCAGTTAAAGTTAATAAGCCATTAGATCTAAACACATTTCTACATGTCTCTGTGTATTTAATCTTAAACATTACACGTATCATTCTTTTTTGCATAGTAAATGCTCTATTCACATTTGGAGAGTTTCCCCAAATTATGACTCCATAATTTAAAATAGGGTAAGTGTACGCATAGTACGCCATTTTTACAACTTGCATTGTTGTGTATATACTAAGTATTTTAATAGCATAACAGCTATTAGATAGTTTTCTACAGATTATATCAATATGTTTTTTAAAATTTAAAACAGAGTCTATGTGTACACCCAAAAATTTCACGTCTTGTGAGGCATGAAGGATATGGTTTTCTAATTTCATATCAGGTGGAAAGCATATATCTTTGTTTTTCAATCGAAAATGAACTAATGACGTTTTATCAATGTTTAAAATAAGTTGGTTTTGTTTTAACCATATTTTAATATCGTTCATACAGTTTAGTACTATTTTTTGGTATCTCTGTTGATTAGGTATAGGAATCAATATTGAAGTATCGTCAGCGTAATTTATTATATGCGACGTTGGATGTAGTTTTGACAATGCTTGTGATAGATCGTTTATGTATAGAATAAATAGGAAAGGTCCAAGAATACTGCCTTGTGGAACTCCCATAGATATATTAGAGCATGCTGACTTAAAGTTGACTCCGTTTATTTTAATCACTACTTGTTGTTTCCTATTTTGCAAATAAGATTTAATTAAGTTTAGTGCGTTGCCACGAATACCATATCTATATAATTTGTTAATCAACATTTCGTGGCTGATACTATCAAATGCTTTAGATAGATCTAAAAACATTCCACAAGCAGTTGACTTGTTTTCTAAACAAAGTAAAAGATGTTCGTAAAAGCTTAATACACCAGATATAGTATTTCTTCTTTTACGAAACCCATGTTGAAAGTCATTCAGTAATTGGTTACTGTCAAAAAAATGTAGCAGTCTGTCATAAACTACCAACTCAAAATTTTTTGAAATTGACGGTAATAGACTAATTGGTCTGTAATTTGATATGATATCTACGTCATCTTTTTTGTGTATCGGAACAATTTTTGCATGTTTTATTTGGCTTGGAAAAACCCCTTGTTCCATGCCCGCATTTATCAAGTGAGTTAGTACTGGGCCTAAGGTTTTTGAAGATGATTGAAGTATTTTCATAGGAATTTCATCTAAACCGCTGCTATTTTTGTTTTTGTTATATAACCTGTTAATTTTCTCATAGATTTCTCTTTCACATACAGGATATAAGAAAATGGATTTATCATTATATTTTATATCGCATTTAATAGTAGTAGGTGACACATGGTTTGACATAAGTTGAGGCACAATGTTGTTAAAATAAGTATTGAAGTTATTGGCAAGTGTCGTATAGTCTTTGGTATTTGGCAGTATAGACTTATACCTTAGAGAAGGAGTAGTTACTAATTCGTTTACAATGTTCCAAATTTCTTTAACTTTATTATTGGCGACTTTTAATTTATTATTGTAGTGTTTGTTTTTAACAGAAAATAGTTCCTGAGAATATATTTTTTGATAAAATTTATATGTCTCTATATAACTAAAATCGTGGCTTGACAACCTTTGTAGTAAGGAAACTTTTTCTTTCAGAGAAATTAACTGATTGTTTTGAAATAATGGTAATTTTAGCTTATGGCTTGGTGAAATAACTTTACTTCGAATAGGAAAGTTATTGTTGAATATGTCAAGAAATTTTTTGTAAAAAGCAGTGAAATTGGCATTGGCAGACAGCTGATTTGAAATTATCTTGGCCCAATCTGTATCTTTTAATTGAGAGCAGAAAACTTGTAATCGGTTGGCAGTGATTGGCCTATATAAGGTTTTAAATTGTTGTAACTTTGTTTCAATGTTAAAATTTAAACAAATCATTTTATGATCAGATATCCCACTGTTGAAAACCTTAGTACCATAAGTTAAATTTTTGTTTACAAGAAAGTTATCAAGACATGTTTTTGAATAGGGTGCTACTCTCGTATACTCACAGACTGTATGCTTCACATTGTAAGATTGTGAAAGATCCATTAATTGCTCCAAATTATTAGAGATTGATAAAAAGTCAATATTAAAATCACCTGTAATAATAAATAGCTTATTAAATTTAAATAGCATCTCATACAAGCAGTTCATTTTTATCAAAAATAAGACAAATGAAGCATTTGGCGGTCTATTATGATGTATGATGGTTACTATTATGATGGATGTATTATTTATATTAATTTCCATAGCACAACACTCAAAGATGGTTTCAACCGATAGAGCATCAACTGCTTTAACACGACTAGGCTGCTTGGCCTAGTCGATAATAAATTGCTGCGCCTCCATGGGAGGTTTTAGATCTACAAAAATAAGATATTTACTCAAAATGTTTTAGTCGATGTAGAAGTAACTGATTTTCAATTTGCCAGTGTTCGGTGATACATAAAATATTGCAATCTGGAAAATCTTCTAATATAGACTCGAGTTGATCGAGACAATTACCAATTGATCGCACATTTTGATGAATTATAGTGACGCCAATATTTTCCAAAGATTTGGTTACATACGTGGAGCTGCCGTTGTCTTCCGATGAAAAAACCGCGTAACATATGCACCATTCGGCCAAAAAAAAGACTGCATGGCATTGTCTAGATTGGCTAGGTCAATTTTCACTTTAAATGATTTGAAATAGTCTCTATTTTTGTTGTCAAGAAGTTCACATTCTACTTCGGGAAAACGGTTTACCATAAAACCAATTACATCTTTAGCTGTAGTTTCTAGATCTAAACGGGAAACATATAAAAAAGCTTTTTTGGGTACAGCTTTTAATTTAAAGTCGGTTTTAACGCTTTGGCCATAAACTATAGGGGCAGATTGTCTGCGATTCTTCTTCTTTGATTCGACAACCTTCCAGTCAGCATTCTGGCAAGGTGATGATATATTTTTCGGAGAATTATGTATAGGTTTTGGTACCGTCCGGGCTAATTCTTGATCTTTATTAAGATTAGCCTTCGTCCTTTTAGCATTTTCCGTAGCCTTGGGCATGCGTACACTTTTATCTAACTTATTTACCGATTGCGTAGAAAAAGTTGAAATGGAAATATCTTTAGATAAAAGACGGACAAGGTCGACGTTGCTATCTCGTAAAGACTTCAACTCACTTTTTAAATTAATAATTTCACTGGCAAGAATTGATGTTTTTTCTTCAACAATAGACGAAATAATTGATTCATTGAAACTGTTAAGTTTTCAGACAATTCATTATAATGTTTTCAGCGCTGTGATCGGTCTTCTTTTAAGAATCCTTGACACAGCAGATCACATATTCTTCATTAGGATTACTGTTTTTTTTAATGTATTCCAGGCGAAGACGTTCGACACAGCCTGGATGCAATTTAGCATTGCATACTAAGCAACTAGGGCCGTTCACAGCCTTTTGAGTACAATAACGACACACAGTCATAGTAATAAATATTATAATTTCAATAAAATAAAAAGGTACGGAGCGATAAGTAGACACGTTCGTTCGTGCCGACTACCCTACCACAATTTCTCTTCTCTATTACCGTTAGCGGATGTTGGACTGATTCTTGTTGCTATTGTCGTAACAACTCGAATGTTTGATAAAATTCTTGACGTTTCGCACTCCATCGGTAGAGGCGTCACCAGAACAACAAAATAACAGTAAAAAAGCACGGTAACTTAACGTCTAAACCACGCTAAAGGCCAGTCAAATTTATTCTCAGTTTAAGTTTTGCCTCTACCTTGGTTCACACGACAACTTGGTGTGCTTATTCTCACTTTTATTTTCTTATCCTAATGACGCCTCCACCGATGGAGTGCAAAACGTCGACAATTTTATCAAACATTTCGACACAGTCTATTTCGAATGATGTCAATAGTTCTATTGACATTATTATTTTATATTGAAATGTCAAAATCGCCCCTTCACATTGGACATGATTTACCTCCACTTGTCATCCATGTACTAAAACAACTATCATGGAATTTATGATTGCAAGTTTGGCACGATTTTTTGGAAACAAACAGTATTGCGATTTATGGTAAAAAGACAAATAAGGCAGTTCTTCTCTTCACTAAATGTGTCTCTTAATATAGTATTCCAATGCATCGCAACATTCCACACGAATTTATGCTGAAACAAAAACATAATTATTATTTTAATAAAATTAAAAATAAAAAAGTAAGGTGATATTTTCTGATCAAACAGCCATTTAAATGCTAAATGATCTGTTACCGTATAATTTCAGATGAATAAATTCAAAATGTAAAAATAAGTATTATTCGGGTAACTGAGCAAAAAAATGGGATTTAATAGAATTAAAATGCAGAAAGAAAAGAGGCACAATGTTGTTAAAATAAGTATTGAAGTTATTGGCAAGTGTCGTATAGTCTTTGGTATTTGGCAGTATAGACTTATACCTGAGAGAAGGAGTAGTTACTAATTCGTTTACAATGTTCCAAATTTCTTTAACTTTATTATTGGCGACTTTTAATTTATTATTGTAGTGTTTGTTTTTAACAGAAAATAGTTCCTGAGAATATATTTTTTGATAAAATTTATATGTCTCTATATAACTAAAATCGTGGCTTGACAACATTTGTAGTAAGGAAACTTTTTCTTTCAGAGAAATTAACTGATTGTTTTGAAATAATGGTAATTTTGGCTTATGGCTTGGTGAAATAACTTTACTTCGAATAGGAAAGTTATTGTTGAATATGTCAAGAAATTTTTTGTAAAAAGCAGTAAAATTGGCATTGGCAGACAGCTGATTTGAAATTATCTTGGCCCAATCTGTATCTTTTAATTGAGAGCAGAAAACTTGTAATCGGTTGGCAGTGATTGGCCTATATAAGGTTTTAAATTGTTGTAACTTTGTTTCAATGTTAAAATTTAAACAAATCATTTTATGATCAGATATCCCACTGTTGAAAACCTTAGTACCATAAGTTAAATTTTTGTTTACAAGAAAGTTATCAAGACATGTTTTTGAATAGGGTGCTACTCTCGTATACTCACAGACTGTATGCTTCACATTGTAAGATTGTGAAAGATCCATTAATTGCTCCAAATTATTAGAGATTGATAAAAAGTCAATATTAAAATCACCTGTAATAATAAATAGCTTATTAAATTTAAATAGCATCTCATACAAGCAGTTCATTTTTATCAAAAATAAGTCAAATGAAGCATTTGGCGGTCTATTATGATGTATGATGGTTACTATTATGATGGATGTATTATTTATATTAATTTCCATAGCACAACACTCAAAGATGGTTTCAACCGATAGAGCATCAACTGCTTTAACACGACTAGGCTGCTTGGCCTAGTCGATAATAAATTGCTGCGCCTCCATGGGAGGTTTTAGATCTACAAAAATAAGATATTTACTCAAAATGTTTTAGTCGATGTAGAAGTAACTGATTTTCAATTTGCCAGTGTTCGGTGATACATAAAATATTGCAATCTGGAAAATCTTCTAATATAGACTCGAGTTGATCGAGACAATTACCAATTGATCGCACATTTTGATGAATTATAGTGACGCCAATATTTTCCAAAGATTTGGTTACATACGTGGAGCTGCCGTTGTCTTCCGATGAAAAAACCGCGTAACATATGCACCATTCGGCCAAAAAAAAGACTGCATGGCATTGTCTAGATTGGCTAGGTCAATTTTCACTTTAAATGATTTGAAATAGTCTCTATTTTTGTTGTCAAGAAGTTCACATTCTACTTCGGGAAAACGGTTTACCATAAAATCAATTACATCTTTAGCTGTAGTTTCTAGATCTAAACGGGAAACATATAAAAAAGCTTTTTTGGGTACAGCTTTTAATTTAAAGTCGGTTTTAACGCTTTGGCCATAAACTATAGGGGCAGATTGTCTGCGATTCTTCTTCTTTGATTCGACAACCTTCCAGTCAGCATTCTGGCAAGGTGATGATATATTTTTCGGAGAATTATGTATAGGTTTTGGTACCGTCCGGGCTAATTCTTGATCTTTATTAAGATTAGCCTTCGTCCTTTCAGCATTTTCCGTAGCCTTGGGCATGCGTACACTTTTATCTAACTTATTTACCGATTGCGTAGAAAAAGTTGAAATGGAAATATCTTTAGATAAAAGACGGACAAGGTCGACGTTGCTATCTCGTAAAGACTTCAACTCACTTTTTAAATTAATAATTTCACTGGCAAGAATTGATGTTTTTTCTTCAACAATAGACGAAATAATTGATTCATTGAAACTGTTAAGACTTCAGACAATTCATTATAATGTTTTCAGCGCTGTGATCGGTCTTCTTTTGAGAATCCTTGACACAGCAGATCACATATTCTTCATTAGGATTACTGTTTTTTTTAATGTATTCCAGGCGAAGACGTTCGACACAGCCTGGATGCAATTTAGCATTGCATACTAAGCAACTAGGGCCGTTCACAGCCTTTTGAGTACAATAACGACACACAGTCATAGTAATAAATATTATAATTTCAATAAAATAAAAAGGTACGGAGCGATAAGTAGACACGTTCGTTTGTGCCGACTACCCTACCACAATTTCTCTTCTCTATTACCGTTAGCGGATGTTGGACTGATTCTTGTTGCTATTGTCGTAACAACTCGAATGTTTGATAAAATTCTCGACGTTTCGCACTCCATCGGTAGAGGCGTCACCAGAACAACAAAATAACAGTAAAAAAGCACGGTAACTTAACGTCTAAACCACGCTAAAAGCCAGTCAAATTTATTCTCAGTTTAAGTTTTGCCTCTACCTTGGTTCACACGACAACTTGGCGTGCTTATTCTCACTTTTATTTTCTTATCCTAATGACGCCTCCACCGATGGAGTGCAAAACGTCGACAATTTTATCAAACATTTCGACACAGTCTATTTCGAATGATGTCAATAGTTCTATTGACATTATTATTTTATATTGAAATGTCAAAATCGCCCCTTCACATTGGACATGATTTACCTCCACTTGTCATCCATGTACTAAAACAACTATCATGGAATTTATGATTGCAAGTTTGGCACGATTTTTTGGAAACAAACAGTATTGCGATTTATGGTAAAAAGACAAATAAGGCAGTTCTTCTCTTCACTAAATGTGTCTCTTAATATAGTATTCCAATGCATCGCAACATTCCACACGAATTTATGCTGAAACAAAAACATAATTATTATTTTAATAAAATTAAAAATAAAAAAGTAAGGTGATATTTTCTGATCAAACAGCCATTTAAATGCTAAATGATCTGTTACCGTATAATTTCAGATGAATAAATTCAAAATGTAAAAATAAGTATTATTCGGGTAACTGAGCAAAAAAATGGGATTTAATAGAATTAAAATGCAGAAAGAAAAAGTCAAAGTTTGGTTCAGCGACAAAAATACGAGAATAAGTAAGTTAAGTAAAAAAAGTAAAACTTTTTTTTAACTTGCTATACAGTTGTATAATTATTTATAATGACGTACAAGGTTATCCTGTAGGTTTTAAATAAATCCCTTTTTCTCAAAGATTTTAGAGTGATTCTCGATTAGTTTTAAAATAATTAATGATAAAATGTTAATGGTAAAATTAATTATAACTGGGCTTCAAACGTCAAAGTTCATAAAAGAATGATATCGAGTTTTTTTATAGAAAATAGAAAAGCAAAAATAAGAATTAAATTAATACGAATTAAAAAAAAATTAAAAAAAAACTGATACTACAAAAGTGTATATAAAACAATAACCAAAAAAAATAAAATGGTTTTAATAAATAAATTACAGAAAATAAAATAGATAAAGTACTTTCTAAGTATGAATAAAATACTGTTACTGCATATAAATAGTTGATACAGATCATCAATGTATAATTCTGCTAATAAGAAGTGTTATCTGTTTTATAAATAAATCTAATATAGAAGTTAGTTTTATAACTTGTTTGCATAAACAATCTTAATGAGCGAAATCTGTCACAGCATCTAATATATATTAAATTGAAAAAAAATAAAAATACTGATAAAATGTTATAAAAATTCAAATGCTCAGCTGAGACATAAAAAGTACTGTAATTACCATCAAAAAATTTTCAAAATAAAAAACAAAAAAATCGTATAACATAATTAAATCATGTTAAAAAAAATTAAAAACAAAGACAACTCAACATTTGAACAAAATAAAATTAAAAAGTTGATTCAAAAATTGTTAAAAATTTAATTACTTGAGGTATAGTAAACCTAAAACTCTAAAACTATTAGAGGCTATAATTGACAAAACAAAGCAGTAAAATTGTAGGTTTTTATTGAAAAAGCGTTGTCATAAATAATCGCATTGAACTTGCGATCTGTGTCTGTTCAAATATTTTGATACAATATTACGGTCCAAAATAGATCCACGAGTCTCTTAATTAATTTTACCAGACCTTGTGTGAATTGCAACCCTTCATAATTTTAGAGATTTGGGTTTTCTATAAATAAGTAAAGAAATCATATAAAGCTCTGTTGATGTATTCTTTGAATCTCTATGGCCGTCTCTATCAAGCCTGATCAGAACCGCAACAAGATTGCCAAACGTCTATGGTTCTACGCTGTTTCTTATAAAAACTTTTAAAAAAAGGTCATTTAAAATTATAAACTATAATCAAGGTTGAAATCAAACCTTCTACATTTTGACGCTAGAGGTCGTGCTCTTATAGATGCCGCTTTCTTTACTATATTGTAGAAATAATAGACACTTGAGTAAATATAAATCCCAAATTGTCACAGCAAATTTATCCAAACAAGAATATGTTTGCAACTTATTGCAGAATTCTAAGGCCCGGTATTTCAATCCAGGTTTAACCTTTTTATTTTATGGTTAGGCGTATTTCAATGCGAGGTTAGCAGATAAACCAGGTTGAATTTACACCAAAAGTTAACCCAACTGCAAGAGGTGGTTTAAATCAAATTTGAGATGAAAAGCAGTCTAAGTATGCGCGTTAAGACATAAACAAACAGGTCCTGTTATTTTGACATACTGAGTTAAGATTATAATTATGTTGACAGCATAAAAAAATCAAAATAAAAATCTTAATTCTTATAATAAGATAGGAAAATAGATTAATTTAATAAAAAATATTAATTGAACTCGGTCATCTTAATTTAAGAATATTATTTTTATTTACAACTAGTTTCGACCAACATACTGTTGTCATCTTCATCAGGTTATAAAACTAAATATATACAAAATCACCTTTGTAATACCAAATGTGTGTTGTTTGTTTTGTAGATAAAAAAGTATTTTTTTAAAAATCTGTCTTTATATAAAAGTATGAGTTTTTTTCGAAAAATTTCTGTTGAAAAAATTTTCAAAAATTGTTGTAAAAATATGAAAAAATTCATAGAGCTTTATTAAAGCCTTCTGAATAAAAGTTTATTATTTTTATTGTGTTTTGTAGATCTACATAACAAACAACACACATTTGTTATTACAAATGCGATTTTGTAGATATTTAGTTTTATAACCTGAACAGTCGATTGTCGAAACTAGTCGTAAAGAATAATAATAAAATTATTAGATAAAAAGCACTAGGCTCCATTATCATTTTTACTAAGTAAATTTAAAAATGCGTTTTGCCAAATTTCATAATTCTTATTTAGATAATATAATGGACTCTACCAGTGATAGTAAAAGTAACAGTTGACTATCAGTATCATAATCAGTTGATTCAGTTTTTTGAGAATCTGGATCGAATACTTGGAAAAGTCAAAAGTTTCAAATTGGAAGAAATAATCGCACAAATAAAAAAATTATTGTACAAAATTAGACCAACTGCTTTTTCAATTAGACCAACTGTTTAACGTTTTAATTTTAAACAATTGACAACTTTGACAAGTGATCTTAGTTTGAAAACAGCAAAATGCGCATGTAAACAAATTCCCACTGGCACCAACATAACAAAAAAATTGGTCAAGTAGATCTAGTTAGCTTAACCCTTATTTATAGATTGAACTACCCATGGGAGTACATAAACCAGGTTAAAAATTAAACGAGCTTAGTTAACATGTCTTGGGCTTGTCCACCGCCTGGAGAAAAGATTTTAACGTGAGTGCAGTTAAGAGCACCTATTACTTTTAGAAACCCACAAATATTATGAGATCCAGATTCAAATAAATGTCGTTCTTCGAAAGTTAATGGCATTTTAATGTAACGAGGTTTTGATTCTACTTGTCGAAGATTTATGTATGCCGATATTATCACCAATTAATTGCTGAAACGATGCACTGACCAAAAATCGTAATGTAACAAGGAGTTACATTGTTTTTTTTTGTGTTACAGGTTCTAAGTGATATCCGATTAAAATGAACAATGTAGTGAAAGTATTTGTGTTAATTCTGTATCGTTTCTTAAAATCTTGATCATCATACAACTCAAACGGGTCTTGGCCGACGAATTCTTACTAGTCGTCTCTCATTATCATTATTCTCTTCACTCAGTGAAGACAAATTAGATATTGACATTTTTTATTATGATTAATAAAACCAAATTATACTAAATAAAATATATGGAAAAATTTTGCCTTAAAAGTTTTTAATGGGAACGAGCTCGAAAGATAATCGATGCTTGTTGACTGATTAGTTAACAGAATGTTAAATAAGGTTTGATATTATGTTAACTTTGACAATCATTTTATACAACGCAAATCTTGAGTTATGACAATTGGTTTGACAGATTGTTAGTTGACAGTATGTTGACCTATTGTCAACTATTTTTAGTTTGACAGATTGTTAGTTGACAGTATGTTGACCTATTGTCAACTATTTTATACAACACTTAACATTAGCACACGAATTTGATATTAAGTTAACAGCTTGTTAAAGTTGACAAAGGTTTTATACAACCGGGCCTTGGTCTACAAATTCTAGTTTGAATAAATTTATTTTGTCCTGATTTTTACATTACTTTAATGACAAAAAATTAATTCACTTGTTGGGAAACATCTTGCTGGAGCTTGTCAAGGTATCTTCAAAAATCTGAGTAACTAATTTTCTTTTTTTTTTATTTTTTAGTAATACTTAGTAAATCGCTTTTTACTTTTTTGTTTTGTTTTGACCAAAAACTACTAATGTTAATATTTTTATCTATGAAAACAACTAGAAGTTCTTAGACAGTTTTAAAATTAAGGTTTTTATAGACCGACACTTTTATATTATGAGGTTTGATCAGAACAAGTTTGTTCAAACTAAGATCTGTTTACATGCTTTGTTCTTATTGGAACTATTTTGCAAATGACAAAAGTTTTACCAAATCACTTCTGTAATATGGTAAAAATAGCGGCATCTTTGTAAGCTCTTTTCAACAATATAAAAATACTTATACTAAAAATCAATATACTTTATTTAGTAATTTTTTTTGAAATATTTTGTGTTTGATTGACAATAGTGCAGTTTTTACCAATTTGTTTCTAATTGGTAGATAATGTGAAGTTTTCCGAAATTGCACGAGGTATTTTAGTAATCAAATCAGATAAGTTAATCCCATACAACATAAAAACAGTGTAAATGTTACGTTTGTTTAGTCTATTTTATTCTTTTAATCACCACCAAATCAATAATGAATTGTTCTTTACACCCAAAAGAAACTCTCCAGTGTTTATCAATTTGTCCCATTTCTAAAAATAAAAATTAAATTATTTAGAAATGAGATTGTAATTTATACTTATTTGATTAATTTATTTAAGAGTTGATTGTAGTAAGAAAAATTAAACTATAAATATCAAGATGAAAATCCACTCTATATAAAATCAAAAATTTGACAAATTATTATTATATAGTGTAGACTACTAAAATTGAAAACCAATACTTAAATTATATTTAAAGATTTTTATGGTTAGAACAATCATCAAGAAGATTGATGATTGTTATAACACCAATCGAAAAAGTCTGTCAAAGATTGAAGAATGAGGAGCTGATAAAAGTGATCTTAATACATATTATGTATATAATATATACAGAGTGATTCACTCATGTCGGACAGGTTTTATAAGCTTTATTTGCTAGTAATTTAATTGCACTGCAAAATCTTTATTTTCTTAAAAATATTTGAAGCTTTAGACCGTTATTGCTATACAGTTGTATAATTATTTAGAGGTTGCATTAACTACAAAAACAATATGATTTTTCTTATTACATTCACAAAAAGTGTTGCAAAAATTGTTTACAAAATTCTTATTTTTTGCGCAGAGCAAAAAAGAAGCTAGAAATAAAAGTTAGAGAAAATTTTTAATTTAAAATTCAAAATAATAAACTAAAAATGTTTATCAATTATTGTCAATTAATGACGTTACTGGAAACATAGAAATAAATAAGTTTGCTTAAGGTAAATTAACACACCCTAATAAAGCGTCTAAATATTTTTTATGATGTTTGAAAATGACATTTTGCTAGTGTGATATATCAACCTAAAAAAACCATAACATAAAAACATACAAAAATTTAAATATATAACGCCGCTGTGAAATCTACTTACAAAAATGACATAAGGTGCAAAATTTTTCCAAAAAGATGTAAAAATTATGTTTTTAATAATAATAATAATAATAAAAAACCAAGCCATCATGTGTGTGTGACGTGATTTTTTAAGTGCTACACATAAAGGTTTATTTCTTAAGATTTTTTAATAGTTTTTACTTGAGCTGGTTACCCTGAAGATTATAACTACTTTTTCTATTTGTAGAAAATGTTATTTTTATGATTAATCTATTATTTTTTAGATAATTTATTAAAATAAAATTATTTCGCCATACGTCACAAAAAAATCAAGAAAATTTGAGAAAATCAAACAATTGTGTTGAAAGTAAATTATGGGATTGTTTCAACATAGCATCAACTGCGTGATGATGAGAAAGGGGTTTAAATGGACCTATTACATAAATTTTGTTTCCATTTCTATTATATTATTTATCATTTTAATACGAAAATGGCTAAATATTCGCTGCTTTCAAAGGCCATTAGGGATCTTTGGCATTTTAAAATGGTAAAAATGTTACCTTTATTTATTTCAAATATAGGTGTTGTACCAATATCAATAAGTAAAAATCTCAAAATTTTAGATTTGGAATCAAAAATCTTTGCAGAAAAACAACAAGCAGCATTATTATATCCATGTCATATTGTTCGAATTTCAAATGTTATATCCAAAAATTCTAATAATATGATCGCAGATGCGTAGGGACATAGTAATTTAGCTTGATTTTTCATAAAACAACCTTATGTTTTCTCTTTGGCTCGAAACACAATTTGAGGTTTTGTTTTTAATTTAATTCTTAAATTGGTTTTTAAACTAATTAAAAACTAAAAACATGTTTTTTAAAAATTTAAATATTATTGAAAAAGTAATTTTGTCATCATTATCATTACTTGTCAAAGACCCTAACGCTACTAAAATGATTTAGATAAAACGTGTGTTTTATGTGCTTCATAGTAAAAAACAGTTTCATGCTTTGTTGCCAAAACTGAAATGTGAAATGGTACCTGACATAAAAGACACAAATAATCTATAAAATTGTTGAAAATTTTATAAATAAATTATATTGAACTAGCAATTCCTCGTGTCTTAAACGAGCGAACATTAATTAGGTCTAATAAAATCTGTTGTTCATAGCCGCCTTGCGGAGGGTAAACTCCATCCAATCTGTAAGCTACAAAATTTAAAAAAATTTGTTCAGAAAGATTCAGTATTCAAGTTTTGTCCGTTTGAAGCTATTAAATAAAGTAATTAAACTGTTGTTGAAATTCCCTACAGTTTCTGTAAAAATAGCCTAAAATTGAAAAAGTCGCGGTAGCTGTTACATCTAGAAATAGTATGAGAGTCTATGCCGCCTGAATACTCAAGCACATGTTTTTTTTAAGAAAGACAGAATTTGGCATTTCTTATAGAATCAAGATCGCTCTGTAAAACTTTGCAATGGTTCAAATTTCTTATTTAAAAAAAACGTTTAGATCATCTGAGAAAAGCAATCTTTCAGATGCTATCATATCTGTTAAATCGTTGCTGAAAATTAACAAAAGGAAAGACCGAAGGTTGGAACCTTGAGTAATACCAAAGGTAACAGTGTAGAACATCGATCTACAGTTTCTATACTTTAGCATTTGCTCCTGGTTTACCAGATAAGAGTGCATCAGCTGAAATAATGAGTCGAAAAATCCGAAAATACAAAGTTTATCTATTAAAATAAAAGAATCGATTTAATCGAATGCTTTTCAACGTTTTGACACAAGCGTCTAGGTTCCAATGTTTCTTAGATTATCTTACTGCAGTGCGCATGACAAATATGACATTCCAAATCGCAAAACTCAGATTATTCAATTTGTATTGTTTTTATATAAGTTTTTATTTATATCAGTTTGACATATTTTGGAAATATAGCAAAAATCAAAATGAAAAATACATTGAACAAATTAAAAGTTCAAATAACCAGAATTTTTGATTATTGTACTATCTACTATTTTGTAATTAGTTCATAATTGTACTTATTTTTAAATGATGTATTTTTTCTAAAGATTTAAATAGCATGAGATTTAATTATTATACCTATTTAATAAAGTTAAAAAAATCTATTTGTGATACATAATTTAAACAAATATCTTTAAATTTAAAGTAATCTGAAAAATGTGTTTTCGTTTCAAATCATAAATAGGCCAATCTCTAAAGTACAGCCTATTCAACAAACATAAAATTAATAAAATTGGTTTACATTGATAAACAACTTGTTTCTTGTTCATAAGCGCTCAACTATCTTTGAATTGTAATAGATTTTTATCACTGAAGATTTTGTTCACCATTTGTGGTCTGCTTTATCAGTTCTACTTTCCTAAATAATACTTAACTTATTGCTAAAAATACTAAAAGCCCTCAATGTTTACAACATTTGATAAGCTTTCCCAATATATTCTATTGCCAAATCTAAATTTAAAAAAATGGAAAGCCTAGAATTCGATCTATCAAAAAATCTTTAATAATCTTTTCAATAATAAATTTTGATATTTTTTTATTGGTTTTTGTTTAAGTGTGTATTTTCATTTGTTACTCCAATTTAAAATTTTTTGAGGAAATAATCAAACTGGTTATTAAATACAATAAAAATTGATATTTTATTTGGGCATAAATACTCGAGCTCATATTTTGATAAATAATTTATTCACCGATTACAAATTATAATTTCTAACGTTTAAAATTCAAATTTTAAATGCGAAGATGGATGACGGATTCCATCGAATGCGCAGTATGAAGTAAATGACTGATTTTTTTTGAAGTTTAAAAATGATATTTGCAAGTGTAAGTAAGACACCAACCTATAAATAAATAAAAAGCCATAATAGCATTTTAATAAAGAAAGCAAAAGAAAACATAGAAAAGTAAAAACTTAATTAAAACTGCAGAAAGTTAGCAAAAACATAGATGTTGCCACGTTTCAGACATTTTAGTCAAAATTATTGCTCAAATATTGACTTAAATGATGGAGTCATAATAGAATGGAGTTAGGATCCCCCATCACAATCCCCGTTTGTTATAATGCCGAAATACGGAGAGCGTGGCGTTTCAGCGGTTTGTGGGGACTCGCGATTAGATTGTGACTGCTCTTCTATTTAATATGGTATCCACCATGAGCGACCATTTTCAATGAACACTCACGCCTTAAGCGTCTGTTTTGCAATTTACTGAAAATTGTCAATCGAACATTTTCCATAAAATAGGTACATGAGTAACGAACCAAAAGACGATTGAAAGAAAAATTAATTACTCACGTTAAATGAAAAAATCATCAATAAAGATTCCGACATCATCGTGTAGTGACTCTGCAGGGTTGTTTCCATAGAAAGTTAGAAGAAGAGACACTGAATGCAGCACACATTTGATATTTTCTAAAAACAATACAAAATTTTAAATATTTTTTCAATCTTTTCCTAGAATTAATGTTAATTTCAAAATGCGTAACAAAAGCTTCTCCTATATTGGGTTAATTTGATATGTTATGAGATTACCGTCTAGAACACCAGGTCTTAAGACAGCAAGTGCTATAGTAAAAAAGTGATATCGGCTGGTATTTTTGACCAAATGTAATAAACTAAAATAATGAAATAATTTCGTATGGGTGGAGCTTATCAAGTAGATTGTAACTTTCCGTTTCTAATTTTAAAATTTGTTCTACGCATTTTAATTAGGTTGACTGTCTATACTTTAGTTTTTACAAAATAAAAATATTAAACTATTTAGAAGTAAAAAAACACTTCTATTACAAATAAAATGTTCTGTAAAAAATATATATAACATTTTTTATTTTAATTTTGGGTTGAAGATTGTCATAAAACTTTGAATTGTAAACGTACCTTAATCATTGAATCGTACCTTTACTCATTGCAGTAGTAGAAAAAATGACCCAATAATTCATCATTCACCATCAACTCGGTGGCCGTTACGAAAACAAGATTCCACCACAAAAATTTACTGTTTTTGTGAGAAATCTATTTTAAATTCAAAAATAAAGAAATTGACAAACTTAGTAATTATTTTGACATTTAAAGCAGTGGTTTAAAAAATTATGATCCGTTCACACAAACTCATAGGCGTAGCCAACTATAACGCCAAGTTTTGAAAAACACCCGTTATGCTTGAATTCCTATATCAGGCACGATTAATTAAATTGGTGACTTAATTTAGCTTTTCATCAGCGACGATTAACTTAATTTGTTACTGTAGTTTAAAAAACAAAAAAAATTATCATAAACTTTTAAAAAAACATTCATTGAATAACTAGGTCACTTATTAAAATCACCTAGAAAGATTATTTTATGTCAATATTTACTTTCAAACACCTTCTTGGGACTCTTGCATGACACTTTCTTGAAGTTCTTTCTTGCTATTTCCAGACAATTTTACTATGGTTTTAGGTAGTTTCCGTTGTTTGCTCTTCTGCAGCCAACAAACTAGCTTTTCGGCTATTTTCAAGTTTTTTCTTTTTTCAAACATATTATTGATTTGACTGTAAATATAACTGCTCTAGCTTAATTACGTCATCTTCCATATTTGTTCCCTTCAAAAAGAAATTGGCCATGATAAACACAAAGATCCTGCAATACATAATACTCGTTAAAAGGTGGGATTCAAAATGGGGAAAGCCCTTAACACAGAATTACAATAAGCATGCGCTAGAACTACATCTAACAAAAATGCATTAAAGCGAAGTCTGCTCTCAAACGTCAAAAACATGATTTTTTGAGAAGAAATTCCGATGAAACTACAATCGCAAATGAACGGATAAAAATATATAGGAATTTTGAAACATTTTTAAACAGGACTATTGAAGCAAAATTTCAAAAAACATTTGCAATTCTTGAGTAAAAATAAATAAAAACTATGCAACAATCAAACTTGATCCGTTCTAGCGCCTTTATTTTTGCATATTTTTAAACAAAATTGGCTCAAAATGTTCCTAATATTAAGTTGCTTCGGACTATTGAAGCATTTTTTTGATATCAATAACCCTTTTTGAGTAAATTGCAATTTTGATCATTTTAAGTCAATATTTCTCAGTTAACTTGAATTTAAGGCGGGGTTTTAAAAATCTTTCGACCCTCCTCTTTCAAGCTAGATAAGCTTCCGTATACATACTTCACTCAATGTGTCGAAATCATAATGATCCAAGAGTGGTGTTGACTCTTGAAAACTTTTAGTTTTGGTTTTGGTTTTGGTTAGTTAGTGCTTTATGCAACAAATTAAGACAAATCACTACAGACACTAAATATATTTGTAAATACCGAAAAACTTTAACCCAACAAAAGATAATGAGTATAAGAAGAGTTATTGTTAAATCAATAAAAAATTTAAAACATATGCAGTTAACAGCAAGTGAAAAAATTAAAAAGTTGGAAGAAAATATTGTAAACTCTTTAGACCACAGCTACGGTAACCATAAAAATTGCAAAGATTACTATTGTTCCAAGTAAAACTCGTCAGATCAGGTAGCGGAAAGTTTTCCTAATACAACTTTTTGGTTTCGCTTAAAAACAATTATCAATTTAGCAGCTAATCATGCAAGAAGTTTAATTGAAGATGTTGATACCAATACAGTAGAGAGGTTTAACAGTATTGTCGCTAAATATGTTGGAGGAAAAAGAATAAATTTTTCACTTCGAAGATCTTATAAAGGGCGATGTGCGGCAGCTGTCGTCTCAACAAATAGTAGAAAACCTTTATTTACATTGCAAAAAAAATTTTTTGGCTTCAACCCTCCATCAAGATTACAGCAAATGGAAAATAATAGAATCAAAAAAAGAACACTAGTTAAATCATACAGTGCAAAAAAATGTAGAACCATTGTCAATCCTCTAATAGTAACTTTGATTATGGGGAAAAATGTTCCGCACCTGAGGGGTGCGATTCTTGAGTTCGTTCGAAAGTTTGTTCGGACGGATTGATTCGAACGGTAAGTTTCGGACAGTGGTGCAATTCTTGAGTTAGATCCGTATACGAAACTGTTCGTCGATCGAATAGTTTCGAACGAAAACCATGAAAGTGTATTCTTGACTAGGCGGATTCACTTCCGCATACGGAAATTTGGTCGTCTACTATTTACTGTTCGACCGGCTTGGTCGCATGGTAAATCCGTACAAGTTTGGGTCATTTCAGGTAAATTCGTGCATTTTGATGACAAAATGACAAGTGCCATTTGGGTAAAACCCAAATATTTGAATTTGAAGTTTTGCACCTCGTTTCTTGTTGATTAAAATTTAAAGTTTTTTATTAAATTATTAATTATACTAGTCTAAAAAAGCAAAACCAAAAATTTGAGATTGATGAAAATTCGAATCAAGTTTATTAGAAGCATGCCATAATTGTTATTTCACTTCTTTAACGTTGTTTATCATAGTATTATTTTACATTTTATTTTTTTATATTTTTCATGAAAAAAGCCATTTGTTACTATCTGGTAGACAAGCTGCTACCAATTTACCGCCCAGAAAAATTGTATTAAACATTCATCTGGAACAAAAACATTAATACTTGAATTTAAGATTTGATTGATAGTAGGTACTATTTATTGACAAGAAATTTGCAAAGAAAAAACATTGAATATTAACTTTAAACTTTTGACAAATAACTCTTGTCTACACACTTTCGTTACGACCGTATTGAGTTTTGTGCATTAAATTTTGAAAGTGTAAACTAATCTTCAACTAATACTTTAAAAAAAAAACCGGCCGGATTGATCGCATGGTAAATCCGTACAAGTTTGGGTCATTTCAGGTAAATTCGTGCATTTTGATGACAAGTGCCATTTAGGTAAAACCCAAATATTTGCAGTTGAAATTTTGAAACGAGGTGCGAGCACGTGCGAATAAATTTGTTTATAAAGAAAAATATTTCTTGTATTATAAAACTATGGGTGGAATTGCTCAACAAATCAATTTGTTAGTGTTGGAGGAGCTGGAAAATGCTGAATTTGATGTGGAAGAAGGACATCGTCAATTCCATGAGCCACTATTTAGAATAAATCCAGAACTACATCGGGGAAGAAGAATACAACAACAACTAATTAGGAATTATTTCCGCGGTTAATCTCCTTTTCTGCATATGGCTTGTGGATCGGGTAGAGGTGGTTTTTAGTGGGTAAGAATTCCACACTACCGGCCAATAACATAGGCCGGTGTCTTTTTGAAGATTTTCCACCCCTCTAACAAAAAAAAAAAATATTGGTTTAAGTCAGTAAATAAAACAATGTTTAAATTCTATTCAGTTTCTTTTGTAAAGTATTCTAACAGACTGCGTAAACTAGAACTAATTTCGCTCGCGCAATTGCTGTTTTGTCCATTTATACTTTTTCTTACAATAACACACGGCTTCTGTTTAAAAATGAAGACACAATTCCAAATGATCACAAAATACTGTTAGTGCATTTAGGATTATTTGGGGTTGGTATGTTGGTAGCACTGAATTTTCTACAACGCTGCCAAGTTTCGATCGACACAAAAAATCCGCTTCGATTACCGGTTTCGAAGGTTGCTCGAGAATAGCATTTTGCGATCCGTCCGGAACTTACCGTTCGAATCAATCCGTCCGAACAAACTTTCGAACGAACTCAAGAATCGCACCCCAGATCGCAAAATGTCTATTCTCGACCAACCTTCGAAACCTGTAATCGAAGCGAATTTTTGTTTCGATCGAAACTTGGCAACGTTGTAGAAAATTCAGTGCTACCAACATACCAACCCCAAATAATCCTAAATGCACAGTATTTTGTGATCCATTTTCAAATTTGTCCCCATGTTTAAACAAAAGCCGCGAGACATTGAAATAAAAATTATAAAGAGACAAAATAGCAATTACGTGAGAAAAAAGATATGGAAATATTTTCTCCGCTCAGAAGGAAATGTAGGTGGAGTTTATGAAGAAGCACCCCGATCTTCAAAGTGGAAAGATTAAGCAAAACTTTTCAAAGCAACGTGCTCAGCAGCTTTGGAAGGTATTGGGGAATAGTTTAAATAGTTCAGAAGGTGCTAAAAAAGTTGACCTGACGGCAGGTCAGGTCAGATCAGGGCAATAAAAAACAATATAAATAAAGTGTGAATATTTCAAACCATATTTACTCGTTTTGGTAAAATAAGTTTGTAAAATTATTGGTTTGTCTGTATTTATCTATTCCTATATATAATTTTTTCTCATAATTTTTTTTTATAATTATTAGTTGAAGATTAGTTCACACTTTCAAAATTTAATGCACAAAACTCAATACGGTCGTAACGACAGTGTGTAGACAAGAGTTATTTGTCAAAAGTTTAAAGTTAATATTCAATGTTTTTTCTTTGCAAATTTCTTGTCAATAAATAGTACCTACTATCAATCAAATCTTAAATTCAAGTATTAATGTTTTTGTTCCAGATGAATGTTTAATACAATTTTTCTGGGCGGTAAATTGGTAGCAGCTTGTCTACCAGATAGTAACAAATGACTTTTTTCATAAAAAATATAAAAAAATAAAATGTAAAATAATACTATGATAAACAACGTTAAAGAAGTGAAATAACAATTATGGCATGCTTCTAATAAACTTGTTTAGAATTTTCATCAATCTCAAATTTTTGGTTTTGCTTTTTTAGACTAGTATAATTAATAATTTAATAAAAAACTTTAAATTTTAATCAACAAGAAACGAGGTGCAAAATTTCAAATTCAAATATTTGGGTTTTACCCAAATGGCACTTGTCATTTTGTTGTCAAAATGCACAAATTTACCTGAAATGACCCAAACTTGTACGGATTTACCATGCGACCAGCCGGTCGAACAGAAATTCGTAGACGACCAAATTTCCGTATGCGAAACTGAATCCGCCTAGTCAAGAATACACTTTCATGGTTTTCGTTCGAAACTACTCGATAGTCGAACAGTTTCGTATACGGATCTAACTCAAGATTCGCACCACCTGATATCGACAATCTTGAAGAAAGTAAAACTAATTTTTTGAACAATTTAAAGATATTGACTAACAATAAAAAACAAATTCAAGAGAAAACAATTTTACAAAGAGATTGCAGTTAGTGGTTAAAAATAAGACGTTATCTTGTAACAGCTTCTAATTTTAGAAATTATAGTAGAGATGTCGGACCGTTAATAAAAACTATATTATACGGAAAAAATTTATCAACTGTTGTGGCAGTAGCCCATGGTATCAAAAATGAAAACATTGCCTTACAACAGCTGTCTGCACAAGAGAATGTTCAAATTCAACCTTGTAAACTTTTTATTGACGATGAGCATGAATTTATTGGAGCAAGCCTCGATGGTTTAATTGGGGATGATATGATAGTCGAAATAAAATGTCCTATTATTGCGTTTAAACTTGGAATAGATGAAGCTATTCGCACAAAAAAACTTAAATTTTGGAAAATTGAAGACGACGTAATAACAGTTAATACAAACGATAACTGGTATTATCAAATTCAGGGGCAATTGTATATTTGTAATCAATAATTTGTCTTTTTGCGGTTTGGGCAGGTGAAAATAAACCCTTACGCGTTGAATATATAAAAAGAGATGACAATTTTTGAAAAAACATAATGTTTGACAAACTCTTATTTTTTTACATGGAATGTCTTTTGCCAGAATTAGTAGATCTTCGATATACACGAGGTTTACCTATTAGGAGCCCCAAACAACTGGACATGGTATTTGATCAGCTGTGCTATAAATATAATTAGCATTTGCAATTTGGTAGCATTTATAGCATTTTTATGTTTAGAAAGAAACAAATCTGTCTACCACTTAGTATTGTAAATAAATGTATTAATATTGTACATAATTACATTCCACATCTCTTTTGTTTCTTTATTATTAAATTATTTTGTTTACATTTATTTACCTATAATAACAAACGCTTTGCAAAAGGCCTTCTTGCTTAATTGCGTTTTTGAATTGTGTTTAAATCTAATATGCTGTAGTATTTGAGTCTCACTATATGTATTTATTTTAAGCAATATTTTATTTGCAACATATTTTGTACAATTGCTACAAAATTAGAAACTCTTCTTGATATTGAACACAATAAATAAAAACAATTAAATGTATAACTTATTACAACATAAATGGTTATATTTGTATGGAGGCTACCAATACGATTGCTTTAATGTACTGCTAACACACATAAAAGAGACATCTGCTTAAAAGTAATAATCAGCAAAAAACACTGCAATATAGAATTAATAAAGATTAGTGATGTTATTCTAACTTTAAGTGACGAAAGGTTGACGGCATGTTTTCCAACCCTCAAGCTCCGCCTCTTTGATAAGAATTTTATTGCTTTCAAAAAGCAGACTTGGCCTAAGTCTACCAACCGTTAAAACTTAAATAGCCATTTTTATCATTTGGATTATATTAAATAAATTTAAATTATATACTACATTTAATAAGTAAACAACATTATTTAAATTATTATAATTGTAAATAATTTAATTCATTGCAGAAAACCTTCGCTGTGATATATGGCGTCAGCCAAAATTATGTATGACAATTCTTCCGAACTAATTAGTTGATTAATAATTAATCAACTAATTAATTTATTGTAAACTAATTATTCAGTTGATCATGCAAAGTAATTATTATGCAGACTATTTTCAAATATTTGAAAATGCCAGAATTTTGGCTGATGTGTATAAGGTTTAACACAGCAAAGAAATAAATGTTAGAAGTGGTCTTGCAATCATTTAAATCAAATTCAAATTATTAGAAAATCACAGGCACCGTGTCGTGTTGATTAGCCTAATATAAGAGATATATGGCTAACAGAAAACAGCATTAAAGTGTCAGAGATGCCAGTGTTTGTAACTGATGATTGGATTAGTTATTAGACCGAAACAATTGTTTCAAGATCTGATCATTACCGAAAACTGAAAAGTTTTCTCTGACATTCTTATTGTAAACTAATGTGCAGATAATATTAATAAATGATACTTTTGATTGAAACATTGGATAAAACATGCAAGTTATAAAGATACCTAACTGCAAAAGGTAAACGTAGTCTACAAAGCATGAAAATTTTTGTTTTCAGAATATTGTAAATTTAGTTAAATTTGATAAACATTTCTGCATTGAAAAATGAACAGTTATCACTTTGTCATTAAAGCAAGTGTTTTTCCAGTTATGAGATTCAGTAGATTTCTAAGTTGTTGCCAGAATTTAATATTGTCAAAACAAAATAAATAAATATCAGAAAACCCTTCTAGTATTAAATGTGTAGAAAAACCAAATTAAAGAGTTGACCCAGAAAGTCTTTTTGATGACCAACCTGAAAAAGACAAAAAGTTTAAACTAGATTTACCTATTCTGCCGTTTTTAAAAGTATTTAAAGTCTCTAATTGCTTTTATCTTTTTTTTGAAATTACATTATTATCTATTGTACATCTTTGCAAATTAAACCAAGAGTCTATAATTAGGCTAATTGTAGCGCGAGAACCTAAAAAACAATTGATCTTGGTTGTCTATAAGAGATAATGTGCAATTAGATAGAGTCGCTGAATCAGAAAGATGTAAAGGAAGATTGACACACAAAAAAAAGCATAAAATAAGATAAAAACATTTAAAAATTAAAAGAAAAAAAATTAAAAACAGTAAAAACACAAAAAAAAAGAAATAGATAAAAAACATCATTACCTAAGTAAAAATAAAAAAATGTCATAAAATAAGTGTGACAATTATTATACGTAGGAGACAAAACTATAGTAAGAAAAAAAATTAATAAAGAAACAAAAAACCAATAAATAAATTTTGATCATTTTCTTAGATAAAGATGTGACATTATGAAATATGCATAAAAATTGAAAAAAAAAAATGTAGAAGAGACGGAAAAGTAAAATAAACAACTATAGCAGAACAACAAGATAACAAAATCCAAAATAAACTTTGAAATGAAAATAAATTGTTTCTTCAAACGAACACTAAGTTTCATAATATTTTGAAAATTTGTGTACAAAATTAGCAAATAAATACACAGGTAGATAAAACAGTGATAGAAAAATAAAATATGTGAACTTTTTCATGCGAGGCTGAGATAGCAATGATAGCAAAAATAGTATTTATAATAATCTTAAAAAAAATTGGGCTTTTAAAACAAAGGAAAGGTGACTTACTTATAAACTTATAAACCTTCAAGCTGCTTGTTTATTTGAAAACTTCAGTTTAATGATTTTCAGTTGGTTTAAAGATTCTTCTCACTTGATTTATTCTGCTTTAGAAGTAGTTGTTCGTTATGCCTTCCCTTAGTGTATAAACTAAAATCTTCAGTAATTTTGACACCTTCTTTTTCAATAAACTAGTCCTTTTTATTTAGAAATAATTGTTCCAATCTACATCACTTTTTTTTTGCTTTCTCACTCCCTTTCTTTTGTTTTTATTTACTTCAATCAATTTAAATCTTCCATTATCTAATGGTGCATCTAACGTCTAGAAAGACGTTAAAGATGGTGAAACATGAATTCCCATCCATCCAGCGTTCCTGCAATACATGTACTTGGTACTCAAAAAAAACACTACCAACAATCCGTAAAAAACTTTATAAATATAAATAAATAAAATATTTGCATGAAAGAAATTTGTAGAGCAACGCATGCACGAGCCGAAACAAACCCAAATCTTCTTCACATTTTTTTAATTAGGATTCTGATGCATTTAAATCTTTATTTGTCAAGATTAACACAATTGTTATTATTTATTATTGCGAGATAATTGAAATGTGCTTTTTGAATGACTGAACTAAGTCGTGCAACCCGTTCAAGGCAGCTTTTTAACTATGGCCAAAAAGAAAGTGAGTTGTATTAGATCTTTGATAATAACGTAGTTGATTAATATTACAATAATTATACAATATTCTAGGTGATTTTGTATCAGAAAGAGATTATGACGAAAACAATCTGACTACAATAATTATTGTACTTAAAAAAAAATTAGATAAACTAACTATGCACGTTACAGTTACTATAACAATAATTGTCCCGGTGATTTCAAAATTATTTCAATGTAATATGCGTTCAAAAAATTATTCTTTACAAAATAAACAAAAGTTTTGCACAGGAGAATAATAATATGAAATATTTATTATTTTTTAAAACGAGTTTGAAGCTATTTGATATCTTTAAGTAAATATCGCTGGATTTTCCTTATAAAATTCTAGAAAAATGTCGACTTATCAAGCTAGATTGACGAAAAAAATATATATAGTTGTCCGCTTATTTGTAGGGCCGACATATTACTAGAGCAGTCCGACCATGAGACCGTAGATCTGCAATTAAATGAAAAAGGTGTCTGAGCAAACAACTTCTTGTTTATTTAACTATAGATAATCATTATGATTTACAATTAGCAAACATATTACAAAATTTGCAAAGATTCAAAACAGTTAGTTACTTTGCGATCACATAATTAATATCTCGTCTTAGTTTTACCAATTCATCGATATTGAGGGTCAACTCGCACAATATCTTCTTGAAAAACTCATCAAAATAAAAATTTATTACTGTAAGAAATCTAACATTTAACATTTAAGAATGATAAACTTGCCTTGCATAGACAATGGGACAGGTCTTTTAAAAGCCGATCTTCAACCGCAAATTTAATTAAGAATTTATAAAAAAAAGATGTTATGCTTCTTCTAAATTTTGAGTAGCCCTTCATGCCTTCTTACATTTTACGGCAATAAAATAGTTATGAAATTAAAATTACGGTAGGTACTCACTTATAATTTGATTAGACGACACGGTTTAGCAGTCTATTATAGGTACCTCTAACAGAGCCTTCGATCAAACTTCGCACATAAGAGCTTCTGATTTGGTCCCTAAAAGGAAACTCAGGTTATTTCAGCCGCCTTCACAAAATTGTAGCACATATTGAAGATGTGACTGAATATGTCACACCGATTAAATAAACACGCGTTTTATGATGTTTTAAGACCTTAAAAGCCATCAAATTTCCCAAACACAAAACACACTAGACCTCTTAAAACTTTTTGGCGCCCTGCACTTAAACAACGCCCGACTGCGCCGAAGACTTGAGAATGAATGAACGATTCATTAAATCAAGTGACAAATACAGTGATATTTTAGTACCAACCAAACAACTTAACAAACTCAGTGTTTTTTCAAAATTTTTAAATATTTCTATTTAATAATAGTGTAGTAAACAAGTATATTTATAAATTCTCCGTTTATTCGAAGCTTGAAAAAATAAACTGCATGTATCGTGCAATCATAAATTTTTTAGATCAACTCTTGTTGTTCAATTTAGCTTGACAGATATATATTGTCTTTGATTTTGCTCTATTTGATTGTTAAACGATGAAGTTATAATACACGACAAGCTAATATTTTTGTATAGCGGGATCAATTAGAACTGTTTGAGTTGGTAATCGTACATTTCATATTAAAATGGTACAACTGCAACCATTTTTTGCGGTTGACGGATGACACCTTTGACACTGACAACATCATTGATGCATCATCAATTAAAAAATTAGTCGCTGTGACTGAACTGCCAATCTTTAAAAGACCTTAAACTTTAAAAACACACTAAGAGTTTACTGATTAAAACCATTGAGTAAAGGAATATATCAAGAGACGCAGCTTCTGTATGTTTGAATGTAATAGAAAATGACATCGACATAGAGATGGCGTTGATGCACGGTATCAATTTAGACACCGAGATTTCTCACTGTCTACCGAGGTATCAATAGCAATCTCGTACTTGATGTGTTCATATCGAGCAGTAGACCAAGGTCGATAATTTTTAAAACAAAAAAAAAATAATAATAGGATGAAACTCATTAGGAAAGGAAGGAAATATTATAAAAATAAAAGGAAAAATAATTTACGGGCGATCTGATGTCGGGAAGGAGATGGGGGTGAGTTTTTAAGGGTAAAAAACGGATTTTTTTGATTTCTGGCAAAATTAAAAGTCCTATCAAAAAAAATCAAATGGCAAAGTTGTAGGTAATAAAAAGATCTAAAACTTTTGTATTTACATTTTTTTTACATAACCTCAAAATTTATGTGAAAAATTCAAAAAACCAAATTTTTGGATTTTTATTTTTATCTTTTACAAAAAAAATTTTTTTTTAACGAGACTTAGTGAAAACTTTGTTGGGTTTTGGGTTTTTCTGTGGCGGTTGCTATGGAGACGTGATTGGTCAACCGAAAATCCCGTTACCGGAAGGGCTGTTAACCACCGCATTGAAGAACCCAGAATCTGCCTGTTCTCTAAAAACCACCATCCGAACAACAAGATACCAGCAGAAATCAGTAAATCACCAACCATCCACTTGTACCACATTTTTATTGTAATATTTATCAACATATGTTTAATTCAATATAATTAGTGAGTAAGTGTGGTTGAATTCATTCAAATACCTACCGTGTAGTGCAAAAAGCTGCATTGCACCAAAACATATGGTCCTTCGAAAGCCGGATTAAAGAAACCAAGACAATTCAAAAAGTTAGAAGAAAAGCGGTGAAACAGCCCCCACGATATCTACAATCCTAAAGTTGGAAGCAAAGCGGTTACCCCTGTCACTGAAGCACATTGGGCCCCAAAATTCAACTTTCCAGGAAGTCAAAAGCGAGGGAATTTCTCATTGAAGCGGAAAAACCCTTACATTTTACCACGTAAGTTTTCAAAAATCCATTCATTCATTCCTTTGTTTAATCCATTCATCTATTCCATGTGGAACAGTTTATTCTTTTATTCATATTCAATTTGGTAATTTATGGTATATTTTCAAGAACTTCTAACTTTAACTTAATTGTGCATTCAATAACGTACTTAGTTTACATCAATTAAAAACAAGTAGAAATGGAAGCATTAATTAAACGAAGAACAGCAGTTACCTTTGCTCTTAACCGATTTTCAAATTTTGTAAATGCAATCGAAGCTAACAATATTCCCATTGATATTCAGTTGCGTAGCGATGATGCAAAATCATTTCTTAATAAATTCGATGACATTCAAAACCAAATTGAAGAAATTGTTCCTCTTAACGACTTAGAAAATGAATCTATAACAAGAGAAAACTTTGAAACGCTGTATTATAATGCGTTATCAACTGCAAATTCATTTATTACACAATTACCATGCAATGCCTTGGTATCAAAAACGGAAAATGAGTCTAATAATACAAAAATCAAGCTACCCGAAATGCATTTGCCCACGTTTGCGGGAAAACAAACAGAATGGTGTAATTTTCGTGATTTATTCGATTCATTGGTTCATTCAAACAACTCATTAACGCCTTTAGACAAATTTCAATACTTAAAGGTTTCACTTCGAGGTGAAGCAGCTCGAATTATTCAATCAATTAGCGTCACAGATCAAAACTATTCAATTGCGTGGAAGAAACTCAATGAACGGTTTGAAGACACAGAAGAAATTATTCTTGAACATATTAAAGGTCTATTAGAAATTAAAGGTCCAAAGCGTGAACCACATTCAATTCGTCAATTTGCAGACGAGGTGTCAAACCATCTACAATCTATTAAACTTTTAGATTCATCAGATGAAAACTTGCTTAATCGACTTTTAATTCATTTATTAGCTAACAATTTAGATCTACAATCAAGACGGGATTGGGAAAAACAAGCAATTTTATTGAAAAATCCTACGGTTGTAGAGTTTTGTAATCACTTAGTGAAACAAGCCAAACTTCTTAGTAAAATTCAGGTAGAAAAACTACCTGAAAATTCTAATAATTTAAAATCCAAAATCGCTTTCAATCCTAACAACAATAAGCGCATAAGTTTAAATTGCTCTTCCGGCTTAGTTAATCAGTTGTGTCCTTTCTGTAAAAATAATCACCCAATTTACCGTTGTGAGAAATTTGTCAGTTCATCCATTGAACAAAGAATCAAATTCGTAAAATCTTCAAAAAGATGTATAAACTGTTTGCGAAACAATCATTTTAGTAAAGATTGCCGGTCCCCTCCGTGGCATACTTGTAATAAAATGCACCACACGCTATTGCATCAACCAGCTGACACGTCAGAAGCAAATAATATTACAGATTTTACAAAAGTTCAAACTGATAACAAACCTGCGCAGCTTGTTGCTAACCATTCATATTTCAATTCCGGTCAAGTACTATTAGCTACAGCAATTATACAAATAAAAGCTGATAATGGGATGTGGTCCAATCATAGAGCATTGTTAGACCCAGGTTCACAATGTAGCATAATTAAAACCAATATTTTCAAATCTTTAAAATTAAAGTCATATCAAACCAATTCGGTATTGGTTGGAATTAATAAAACGTCAACAAACATACACGTGAAAACATTAGTCACAATCAAGTCAAACGTCAATAATTTTCAAACAAAAATCAATTGCTTAGTGTTAGATAATATCACAGAGAATCTTCCCTTGATTACATTTGATAAAACTAACTTAAACATTCCCTCCAATGTCAGACTGGCGGATCCAGAGTTTAATCAATCGGCTGAGATTGACCTATTAATTGGTGCCGATATATTTTGGGACTTACTTTGTGTAGGATCAATAAAAATAGGTTTAAATTGTCCAATCATTCAAAAAACTAAGTTAGGTTGGGTTCTCTTAGGTCCGCTAACAGAATCAGTATCTAATAACAGAGTTATAAATAATTGTACGGTAAATAAAGAAATTAATGCTCAATTAGAGAAATTTTGGCAGTTGGAATCATGTAATGACAAGATAATTGGCGAATCTGACGAAAACATATTTTGTGAAACACACTTTATAAACACAACTATCAGGGATGAAACTGGACGATTTACAGTGTCTATTCCATTTAAATCTAATATAAATTCACTTGGGCAATCTCGTGCAATTGCATTAAAGCGATTCTACTCTCTCGAACAAAAGCTACTAAAAAACAACGCACTTAAACAACAATACACGGAATTTATAAATGAATACATTTCGCTAAATCATATGACAAAAATAAACGCGTCAACCGACGATGGTTATTATTTACCACATCATCCGGTTATCAGAGAAGATCACACTACCACACGGTTGCGCGTAGTGTTCGATGCTTCTTGTAAAACTTCTGCGGGAAATTCATTAATGAATTGCAATTTGTAGGTCCAGCACTACAAAATGACCTCTTCTCGATTTTAATTGGATTAAGAAAACATAAATTTGTGTTGAAGGCCGACATTGAAAAGATGTACAGACAAATTTTAATAAATCCCGATCAACGCCAATTTCAAAAGATTCTGTGGCGAGATAATCCTGACAGCGAAGTTGAAACATATATACTAAACACGGTGACGTACGGCACTGCTAGTGCTCCATTTCTAGCTATGCGATGCTTAAACCAAGTTGCTATTGACAATGAACATGTAAATCTTGTAATTAGCGATATTATTAAAAACCAATTTTATGTCGATGATCTCCTAACCGGTGCGGAAACTTCCGATGAACTTAAAAAAATTCAATCCGAGCTAACACGTGTTTTATTAGAGTCAAAATTTGTGCTTAGAAAATGGACATCAAACGATAAAACGCTTGACAGCAGTAATTCTATAGTTGACTTTTCTAATCACACAAACAACGAAGTTACGTCCAAAACACTTGGTATTCAATGGAATCATCACAAAGATACGTTACAATATTCAGTGTCAACAATGTCAAAAGAAAAGGTAACGAAACGAATTATTTTGTCAGAAATTGCGCAAATATTTGACCCGCTTGGTTTAGTTGGTCCATGTATAATAAAAGCTAAAATTATTTTGCAAAAACTCTGGCAACTGAATTTACACTGGGACGAGTCAATTCCGTCCCCTTTATACACGGAATTTGTTAACTTTAGACAACATTTAGCAGAATTAAGTCAAATTTCTATTCCTAGGCGAATTTTATGCGACAATCATATAGAATGCGAGCTTCATGGTTTTTGTGATGCGTCCGAAGCAGCCTACGGTTGCTGTGTTTACTTAAAATCATTTAACAATTGTGAAACTGTAACTCACTTAATTTGTGCTAAATCTAGAGTTGCTCCTTTAAAAACTATTTCTATTCCGCGTTTGGAGCTATGTGGAGCGTTATTACTTGCTAACCTTGCAAATAAAATAAAGTCTTTATTAAAGATCAAAATCAACCGCGAAATTTATTGGACAGACTCAATGATGAGTCTAGTTTATTACCAGAAGGTACTTGGAAGTATGTTCCATCAAAAGAAAACCCAGCTGATATTATATCCAGAGGTGTAAACGCAAGTGAGTTAAAAGACAATAGCCTTTGGTGGGAAGGACCAGAGTGGTTAATAAAATCACCTGAATATTGGCCAGAACAAAGCAGAACAAACATTGAAACGGTAGAAGCAAAATCATTAAACACAAATTTAAATACCCTTGTCGCATTAGAAAATGCAAATATTCTTATTAATAACTATTCATCTTATTCTAAACTTAAAAGAATTACAGCATTTGTTTTAAGATTCAAGTTTAATTGTTTATGTCGTCTAAAAAAGTTAACTAAATTTACTGGTCCGTTATCATCTTCTGAATTAGAGTCGGCAGAAAATTGTATTATTAAGAAAACACAGAAAATTGAATTTCAAAATGAGTATGATGCACTTAAACACAATAAACAAATAAACGCTTCTTCTAAATTATTATATTTAAATCCATTTATTGATAAGATCGGTCTAATTCGGGTAGGCGGCAGAATAAAAAATTCTCATTACACCTTTGAACAAATACATCCAATTATTTTACCAAATAAATGTGTCTTAACAAAATTGATTATTCAGAGCGAACACAAAAGACTACTTCATGCTGGTGCTGCAACAACGCTTGCTTCACTAAGGCAAAGATTTTGGCCAATTTCCGGTAAGTCAGCAGTGAAGGTTTGCATTAAACAATGTGTTACCTGTTTTCGAACACATCCAACATTTTCGATACCTTTAATGGGTGACTTACCGGAAGTTCGCGTTTCTCCAAGTAGACCCTTTAGCAAAAGTGGAGTAGACTTTGCCGGTCCCTTTTTAATTAAAGAAAACACAAGTCGCCGTTCTAGGCTTGTTAAAGCATATGTAGCTGTATTTGTATGCATGGCTACAAAGGCAATACACATCGAACTAGTAAGCAGTTTATCAACGGAAGCGTTCTTGGCAGCGTTGAACAGATTCATTGGGCGCAGAGGAATGGTTTCTGATATATATTCGGATAATGGTTCCAACTTTATTGGGGCCAATAATAAAATACAATCATTACGTTCAATGTTCAGCACAGACATTAACGGGAATAAAATAGTTAGTAAACTTGCAAATAAAAGCATTAAATGGCATTTTATTCCACCTAAAGCTCCCAACTTTGGGGGAGTGTGGGAATCTTCAGTAAAATTAATTAAAAATCACTTAAAAAGAGTTTTAGGCAACGCTCATTTAACGTATGAAATGTTTTCCACAATTTTGATTCAAATTGAATATATAGTTAACTCCCGACCTTTAACACCGATCTCTGATGATCCCAATGATTTTTCCGTCCTAACCCCTAACCATTTCCTAATTGGAGACTCGCAAGCCTCAATTCAAGAACCTGACGTCATTTCAACTCCAATCAATCGTCTCAATCATTGGCAACGAATTGAACAATGCAAACAACATTTTTGGAAGCGATGGAATCAGGAGTACATAGCCACCCTTCAAGGACGACCAAAGTGGAGAAAAACTGTAGGAATAGTACCTCAAGAGGGACAAATTGTTGTAATCAAAGATTACAACTCACCACCACTGCGATGGTTATTAGGAAGAATTGTCTCTGTTCATCCTGGTCAAGACGGAAATATACGAGTTGTTTCCGTCAAAACACAAACTGGGGTCATTAAGCGGCCAGTTACTGGAGTGGCCATTTTACCAATAGAAATAGACAGAATCTAGTGTTGAAATAATTCTGGATTTCAACACGGGGGAGTATGTTGGGTTTTGGGTTTTTCTGTGGCGGTTGCTATGGAGACGTGATTGGTCAACCGAAGATTCCGTTACCGGAAGGGCTGTTTACCACCGCATTGAAGAACCCAGAATCTGCCTGTTCTCTAAAAACCACCATCCGAACAACAAGATACCAGCAGAAATCAGTAAATCACCAACCATCCACTTGTACCACATTTTTATTGTAATATTTATCAACATATGTTTAATTCAATATAATTAGTGAGTAAGTGTGGTTGAATTCATTCAAATACCTACCGTGTAGTGCAAAAAGCTGCATTGCACCAAAACAAACTTACCTTTTTATGTCCCAAATACGCTGTAATTTATTTGATTAAAAATATTTATTTTTTCACCTTATTTTGAATTAATATCGAAAAAACACCCTAATTTTCAATCGAAAATTCACCCGTCAAAATATCAGCTTTTTTCAAAAACTTGGTATAGTTTCTGTTCGTTGAAATCTCTACTTTCCGATGGTAAAAAAAATATATGTTTCTACAGTAAATCTTCTCAGAAAATGCAAAAATTCAAAAAAAAGTTGAATTCGAAATTGTTTTTTAATTATTGTAAATAATTTTATCTAAAAAATGTGATTGCTGCAATTTGTTTCAAGTAAAAAGTTGATTTATTTAATGCTAATTACATTTATGTCATAGAAAATCTCATTATATATAAATATAAATGTAAACCGTATTATTAAATGTAGATGCTTTATTCTGATTACGTTATTCATTACAATATTTTTAAACACATTAATCTTATTATTCATAAATACCTTATCTTCAATTCTAATCACTTATCCATTAGTTTTTGTCTTTTTGATGGCATTTCTTCATCGTTAGATTCGTCAAACATCTCCGATTCTAGTAGATCTTCGAAATCTTCATTACTATCACCTTCTTCCTCTCCAACATTATTTCCAGACTGCGTTGGTTTCTCATCCACAATTTCTTCTGAATCATTAACTTCCTCGTAGGTTTCTTCTTCAATCTTAGAGCAATTTTTAGAACCATGACAGTTTGAACATCAATTTGTGCATGTTAAACAATAGTGTGCTTTTTTTGGAACGAATAAAAGTCTTTAGATGTTAGTACATTAAGGAGTAGTTTCGTATAAAAAAACAATAAATTGGATTGATTTTTGTTAGATTTTGACTTTCTAGACTTGTAAAATAAAAACATAAAAACTGTAATTAAACAAAAAAACATAATTAATTTCCTTAACATTGTTTTACCCTTGAGTTTTTAATGTCCCTTAACATTCTTTTACCCTTAACTTTTTAATGTGTTTTTTGATAGATTCTTGTCAAATGAAGACTTTCTGAACTTGCAACGTCTTTCCAGAAAAAGTATAATTTACATACATTCCTTTAACATTCGACAAAAAAAGTGTAATTAAACATATATTCCTCTAACATTCAACACAAAAAACATAATTAAACATACATTTCCTTAACATTCTTTCATTGTTTTCCCTTAACATTCCTGGAAAAAACATAATTAAACATACACTACCCTAACATTAAAGAACAAAACCTAATTTATAGTAATTAAAAAAAAACTTTCAAATTTAAGTTTTTTTTGAATTTTTGCATTTTCTGAGAAGAGTTACTGTAGTAACATATATATTTTTTTTTACCATCGGAAAGTAGAGATTTCAACGAACAGAAACCATACCAAGTTTTTGAAAAAAGATGATATTTTGACGGGTGAATTTTCGATTGAAAATTAGGGTGTTTTTTCGATATTAATTCAAAATAAGGTAAAAAAATAAATATTTTTAATCAAATAAATTACAGCGTATTTGGGACATAAAAAGGTACGCTTTCACCAAATGTTGCTAAAAAAAAAAAATTTTTTGTTAAAGATAAAAATAAAAAACCAAAAACTTGGTTTTTTCCGTTTTTCACATAAATTTTAAGGTTATGTGAAAAAAGTGTAAATACAAAAGTTTTAGATCTTTTTATTACCTACAACTTTTCTATTCGACTTTTTTTGATAGGACTTTTAGTTTTGCCGGAAATCAAAAACTTTTTTTTTTACCCTTAAAAACTCACCCCCATCCCCTTCCCGACTTCAGATCGCCTGTAAATTATTTTTCCTTTAATTGTTATAATATTTTCTTCCTTTTCTAATGGGTTTCATTCTACTATTATTTTTTTTCACTTTTTATTATTTTTAAAGGTTTCTACCCTGGTCTACAGATAGAGTTGTATGTTTATTGTTGTTGAAAGCTAATTTGGAAGTGGATATAAAAAAATAGGTTACATATGAAATGTTCGATTTTATACAGGCTAAATAAAAATCTATATTTTAATTAAATTTTAATAAAATTTCACCTATAACTATTTATACTCTTGTAATATTTTATTTCAATATTACATTTTTACTTTAAAAAGTAAAAAGTATTCTGTGCACAACTTTTAGAAGATTTAAACAAAAGCTTTTTATGCATTTTATTCAGAATATCTAACTACTAAATTTTACTTTTATAATTTTATAAACTTCTAAATTTTATTTCGAGATTATAGTGCAGAAGGAAACATTAAGTATTTACAAAGACCAAAGGCATCGTTAGTTACCGTAGTTAATAACATTTTAAAGATTTTTAACCACAGTTTTAATACTCACAAAACCGAGTCTAACATTTCAAAAAAAATTAAAAGTGACATTTTGAATTTCTTGGAGACGAAAACAACTTTTTTTACATCAGAATGTACAACCGCGGCACATAAAGAAAAATTTGTTGACATCATTATTAAAATGAAATTGTTTAGGAACTGCAAATGGGAAAGTGAAAAATTCAAACTGAAAGATTCTACGTCTTCTGAGGCGAAATCGACGGCGAATCCCAAAGCAAAACCCCATAGGAAAGTGAATATTTTGTCACAAACGTAATAATAATGAATATTTCTATTTAAGAAAATTGTTAACTGTATAGTTTACAAGTGATATGTTAGAAAGATTTTGTTTATTTTGTAAAAGCTACAACTCGACCTTATTAAATGCGAAGTTAGCTGTTTTGCTGTCTGTCGATTTTTTTTTGATTTTTAATGTTGTTAATGTATTGCACCTTATGTACAATAATATGTACGAAGTATTAATTAGTAAAATAAACAATATTTTACTTTTTTATAATTCAACAAATAAAAGTGTTTAGAAATTGCGTGGAAATCTATTAATGAAGTGCAATTCAAAAGTTAGTTGTAATGTCAAGCTTGATTTTTCAAGCTATTTTTAAAATATTAGATACAGTATGTCTGAATCTGGATAAATAATGTTTTTTTTTTATTTTCATTAAATGTTACAAATTACCTATTTTTTCAAAATGTATTGAGTGATTTTTCAATTTTAAAAGAAAATATTGCTCGTCTACATACGCCATGTATGAAGTCATGAGTTTAGTATTCAAGTGTTTCAAAACAAATAAAGCGTTGTTATCGATGCAATAATCCTTGTTTCTTATCATACTTCACACTTGTCCGCATATAATTTAACGGCGCTAGCTGTTGATACGGTTAGTTTTAAGACATGAGACGGCAGGAGAGGAAAAATGAAAAGAGATGAACGTTGTTGACATGCTGTTGAAGCAAGAGGGATATACAATTACATTTTCTGCCATATAGCTGCGTCTCTTGATATATTCCTTTACTCAATGTTAAAACCTTATTTTAATTTTAATTGAAACTTTATTGCAACGTTAATTAAACTGTTTTTTAACTTTACTTTAAACTGTATTTTAACTTTAATCAATCAATCAATCAATCAATTATTTATTTGTGCTTTTGACACTTATTAAAGCGTATACACATAGTCAATACTTAAGCTAGATAAACAAAAAAGACAAAGAACAGAACAAAATGTAATTACAGATTAAAATATTCTGACATATTATAACAACATTTATCAATTAAAAATGATTTTAAAGTCCGTTTAAATACATGTACTTGTGTGATGTTCTTCAACTCATCTGGTAGTTTATTATACATTTTTAAGCAAGCATAGCTAGGAGATTTTTCATACTTTGTCGAAGAGTGAAGTGTAGTGCGCAGCCCAAGACAATTTCTAGTAGGATAATCATGAAATTTGTTATTTTTATCAAACTTGTTTGGGTGCTTAGCAACGTACATACACCCTGCAAGTATGTAAATAGAGGTAACAGTTAAAATTTTCTCGGATACAAATATAGGTTTGCAAGACTCTAACTGTTTTAATCCGTACATAAGTCTTATGAGTCTTTTTTGAAGAATGGTAACACGCTGACATTGTGTAGACTGACCCCATAAAATTATGTTATAGTTTAGATGGCTATGAGCAAGTGCATAATAGACTTGTTTTAAAGCAGTGATATCTAATTTAGATTTTAATTTAAAAATAGCAAAATATGCTTTATTTAGTTTGCTACACACAAAGTCAACATGTGGATGCCAACTTAATCTACTATCAAGTAATACACCAAGAAACTTTACATTTGTTACGTCATCACTTTGATTAAACTATATACAATCAGTTTTTGATGCATTAAGCACTAATCTATTTTTGAAACACCACAATTCTACTTCAGATGTTATTTGTTTCATTTTACTATCTAGTTCTTCTCTAGAGTTTGCTGCAAGAGCAATTGATGTATCATCTGCAAAGTTTATTAATAAACCAGATGATATAAACCTTGCAAGATCGTTTATAAATAGTAGAAAAAGCAATGGTCCGATAATAGATCCTTGCGGAACACCTAAATTTAGACTATAGTTATTTGATCTTTTGTTTTCTATTTTATTATAATTTTTCTATTATTTAAGAAGGAATTTATCCATAGTAATATGTTGTCTCTAATTCCAAGAGAGTACAGTTTGCTTTCTACAAATTGGTGATCCACTGTATCAAACGCAGATGATAAGTCAAAAAATAAAGCAGCAACATACTGTCTTTTATCAAGTTTTTTATTTATATATTCAACAAAATCAAAGGTTGCTGTTTCAGTGGATCTACCCTTGCGGAAACCATGCTGCGTATTGGCTAACAAGTTCATAGACTGTAGGTAGTTGTGAATTCGGTTACACATGATTTTTTCTATAATCTTTGAAAATACAGACAACATCGATATAGGCCTATAGTTAGTTATAAGTGTGGCGTCCCCCTTCTTATGTACAGGAATTACTAGTGCGGTTTTTAATACAGTAGGAAATATACCCGTTTCAATAGAACTGTTATACAAATACAACCGTGGTTTTACCAATTCATTTAATACATATTTCACAACCTTTAGTGGAACTCCGTCAACACCTACAGATTTCTTGTTTTCAAGTAGTTGTATTGTGTGATGTAGTTCCTCTGCTTCTATCGGAGCAAAATACATGCTGTTTTTTACCATTGGGGAGGTTGTGCATGGTGCTGTTGGTTTGCATGAACCGAAATGAACTCTCACCAGATTTACTGCTGCATTTGCAAAATGGTTGCCAAACTTGTTTGCAATGACAGATGAATTTTCTAAAATTTCACTATCTGCACTTAACACTACCTTTCCTTGCAGTTGGCCACTAAATTCATCTTTAACTAAACTCCATATTGTTTTTGTTGGATTTGTAGATTTATTTATCAAGTTCATATAAAATTGTTTCTTAGCTGTGTTTAACAAGGTTTTGTAGCTCTTTTTTTTAATTTTATAAGTATTTTTTAAGATAACACTATCACTGAGATGCACAATTTGATGAAGACTCTTTAGTTCCACACTCATTGTTGTCACTTCCGGTGTTATCCATGCTTTGCTGCGTTTCGATATTTGATTTTTTGCATTTTTGAATTTCACAGGACACGATACATTAAAAAGCCAAATGAAATGGTCTAAAAAGTTAATAAACGCAGCATCTACGGTTGCAGAGCTTAGAATTTCATCCCAAATCACAGCTTTACACTGCTGTCTAAGCACTTCCAGACTCTTATTGCTGATATTTCTGACTTGGATCCTTCTGCTGTTTTCAATACTTGTTTTGTTATTGCTTACGGAGCACACTAATTTTTGCCTATAATGATCAGATAATCCAACATCCAGGACGCTACATTCGCAGTGTTCATTTGCAAAGTTGGTTATCATATAATCTATTGCAGTTTCGGAAGTAGAACCATTTGCGTAGCTACATATTCTGGTAGGTGTTGAAACTTTATTTGTTATTTTGTAAGATTCTAGTAAGTCGTAGAGTAATGTATAATTCATATTATTGCTTAAACTGTCAATGTTTAGATCGCCGCAAATAATAACGTGATTTGTACGAGATACAGTATGGTTTAGCAGTGAAGAGAGGTTTTCTAAAAATATCATTACATTGCCAGACGGGGGACGATATATTGTCAATATTGTAATTTTTTGGTTTGCCCATTTAAGCTCTATACCACACGCTTCAATGTGTATCTCAATACTAAATATAACTGGCAAAGATTTAACAGTTATTCCATTGCGAACATAAATTGCAGCACCTCCTCGGATATGATCTTTACGACAAACTTGGGCCATCATAGTATAATTTAATAAATACATAAGACTACCGATTGCATCTTCACAGTGCCAGGTTTCACATAGACATAAAACATCAGGTTTTTCCATAGCTAAAAAGACTTCCAGTTCCGATGACTTATTGGATAAAGATTGTATATTAATATGGAAAACTTGAAGTGTTGATTCTATTGTTTTTTCTTGTGATTGACTTTTGGGTAAATCGTGGGCAGTAGTGGTAGAGGAATCATTAGATGTTATATCTCTTCCCGTATTTTGCGGCGCGGATGAAAAAACCTTATTACTCTGACACCGTCTGGCCAAACATCAGGGCACATAATTTTTTCTAAATTGTGGAGATTAACAATCACTTTAAAGCGCGCTTGTTCGCTGTTAAACTCATTTTTTAGTTCAATACACTCAACTTCAGGAAAGTCACCTATCAGGAGTTGTTGGACTGCTTTGCTAGTTGTTTCTTTGGAAAATCTCGTTACATAAAGGAATGCTTTTTTAGGGATAACTTTTATGTTAGCATCCTCGATTTTCTTTTTGTTTCCAACTATAGGTGATGATTTCAGCTTTTTGGGCTTATGTGCTAAATTCTCTGTTACCAGATGCTTCTTTTCCGGTTTTTTATACGTAACTGGTATAAAATTATCTTTAATTAACACCGGTAATGAGTTCTTATCATTATCAACTTCACGGTGTGCAACTGATGCAGATGCATAGTTTGCAATATTAACCTCAGATGTATTTTCGGTTTTGTTTACATCAGTCACTTTATTTCTGATTTTATTGATGTTTTGGGACTTCTTGGTGCTGCGATTGACATCCAAGTGCTCAGCATATTTAGTTGTAGATAAGATTTTTACACAGGAGATAAGTTCATCATTACTTTTTTGCAATGAGGTTACCTGCTTCTTTAGCATTTGAATTTCTTTTATAAGAGGAGAATTGGTTTTGTTTATTATACTACTAACTATATTTGAAAATTCAACACTTTCTAGAAATTGCACAATAGCACTGTCACTGCTAGTGGTTTCCCTAGACGCATTCCCACAACAAATTACATTATCTTGCCCATCTACAGCAAGATCTAATCGTTCAGCACAACTTGGATGAAAAATTCGACCACAAATTTTGCATGTAGGGCCTTTAAGAGCCTTGCTCTTGCATTGCAAGCAAAATAAACTCGACATTACTGGCGCTTCTTGTGGTCAGGAGCGAAACACGTCCGTCCTCGACCACGACCACTAATATCACCTCACCGTAGCTGCTCTAACAAACTGCACGACAAGTGATATAAATCACAAATAAAAGTCAACCAGTTTGTGGGACTTGTAACAAGGGGGCTCTCAATCACTCTACAAAGCGATAATGTAATACGTGTTACAACGCAAATTACACCAGTGCGTTGTACGAATACCCATCTCTAACGTTCGCCTGGTTATTGACCCATCAAACGCAGGAGTCTTGTTATCTTATATAAAGTTATATAACCTTACTACTCGAGTCTAGGAACCTCAGCTGCTACAACAATATGAGGACGGAAAGAATTGTGTGTATTTATGTTTAGAATATGATTGGGTGTATTCTGCCGAAACCGAATATTTGTTAGGAATTCTGAACTGCTACAACAGAACAGGAAACATCGTACCGTCGTTAGTGTAAGCTTTTAAAATTATTTCATGAAACGTTAATCAACGTTTTACTAATTGGTACTATAATTAGTAATTTAATTAAAATAACTTATATTTTAATTTTGAACTGAGTAATTCCATCAATGTTTGTTTGTATCAATTCTAGTCTACTGAAGAGTAATCCCATTGAATTAATTCGAACTGAATTAATTTGAACTGATTAATAATTAATAATAATTTTCTAACCGTAACAAAATTAAATTTCAAAAATATCGTTCAAGACGCAAAGTGATCTGATTGATCTATTAATTTATCTACAATGATTATCGTCTTGACAATACTGTGAGTTCTTACTTATTAATTGAATTATTAATTATTATGTGCATTAAGTTACACTTGCAACAATTGAGATAATTAAGAAAACTAGAGCATTCTTTAGATTGGCCAGTACTTTAGTTCTTTGAGAACTAATAATTATTTTGATGACTGAATTATTAATTACTTAATAAACTACATCATCTGACGATACGAGATGTAAATCAAAATTGGTGAATATACAAAATAACAATAAAAAAACCATCATTTACAAATTAATTAGTAATATTTTAATTCGTAATTTCATAACTTTGATGAAACTTAACTGAGATATTTTATTTTAATTGCATTATTCTAATATAGTATAATAATTGACGATTTGGTTTTTGTTCTTTGAATTATTTAAGATTTTAATCAATTTTATCAACTGGTTAATGAAGTAATTTTTGAAACTATTTAACTGATCAAAGCCATTAATACCGAATAGTGTTATACAAATTCTGTGAGGTCAATTACTCATTTATTCTTTATTTGCACCACTGAATTTGGACACCTTTCTTCACTGCCACCCAAACTAACATTAACTTCCTATTTTAGATTTTTAGTGATTATTTATTTCCCTCTTCCAAAATATTAAATCCTGGAATTTTTCTTTGGTTTAACTTGTATATAATTTTCAGAACAGTGTGTGAAAGTTGTAGATTATAAATCTATATGCTTTGAAGGACCATGATAATAACGGAAACACTAGGCTAGTTTTAATGTATTTATTGTTAAAGTATTGGTTGTTACCAAGGGGGAAAATAAGTACTTCCTTTCGTGGTACTAGCCTACATGCCACTCTCTCGCGTCGGCTGTGCCCTTGTTGGCGACGCGGGGTTGATAATTTAGTGGGGGCAGTTAGCCATGCCCGCCCTTGCTCGAATGTTATCGACAAAAGTTTCTTTCGGCGTTCGTCTAAACGTACTCATACAATCAAAAACCTTTTTGCCTCTTTAAACTTTTTGCCTCTATTTAGTAGCAATTTACAATAAGGCGCCTTTTTGCTTTCTATCTTATTTATAACAACTAGAAGTTTACCCGCTTATAGAGTTTCTTTTAAAAATTCTAGGAAATGATCCATAGCTGGGACCGACCCGACCAATTTATTTTTTTACTGCTCTTTTGCCTGAGTTTTTCTTATTTTGAATAATGTATATTTAAATATAACTGTACATGTTTATTATTATTACCTATACAGGCTTAAATATATTATACATTAATACCCAATTATAAAATTGTATAAATTAAATAGAAATTAAATAAATATTAATTTTTTTCTATCCTATATTCCCTTTTCTTTCTTTGTGTTCTCTTCCCCTGTCTTCATTTACTCTTCTTGCATACTTCTGTCTCCCGCTTTCCCTTCTGTCATCTCTTCCTTTTTTTTTTTCATTTATTCTTCATTCAATTTCTGATTTAATCTTTCTCTCTCCCTCATTATCATTTTCATCCATTCTATTCCTTCTTTATTTCTTTTTATTCCATCCTTTCTCTCTAGCATACTTTCATTTATTTCTGTGCACTCTTTCATCAAATGCTCCAATGTTTCTTTCTCTCTTCCACACATTCTGCATTTTCGTTTTCTTCCATCCAATATCTGTTGTCTCTCTCTTCATTCCCACATCTGAATCTTGCAATCATCTTTCGCTCTCTCTTACTTTCTCTTTTTACATATTCCGGCCCCTCTTCTGTTATCAACTTCATGTATTCTTTATTGTATCTTGTTTCTCTAATTTCACCCCTCCTTTCTTGCTTGTCTATGTCTCTGTCTCTGTCTTTCAATTCTCTATGCACCCATTGTCTCGCTTCTCTTTTTTTCCCGATCTCCTCTACGCTGAATCCATTCCTTTCGTAATATTTTTTCCTTTCTTTTTCCATTCCTCTTTCTGCTTTTCTACTCATCACTTTCCAACTCTCTTTCAATATCTCGCACCCTTCCCTATCTTTCATCCTATTTTCGAACTTCACGGCTCTTTTTCTTGCCTCTATTCCTAATTTTTCTCTCTTTCCGTCCTCTCTCACCATATATCCTAGCCCTAACATCCATCTTGTGTACCTTTCTTGCACTTATTCCATTTCTACCCATTCTTTCCACCTCCAAATTTCAGCTCCATACATCATCACACTTTTTACCAGACTGTCAAATAATGTCATTCCTATTCCATATTCTCCCCCAAACTTTCTCTCTGCCATACTCCATACTCTCGCATTCATCTGGTTTCCTTATTTCACTAATTCTCTTACATCTATTTTTTTCCTCAAACATAAATCCCAGATACTTCCATTCTTTCACCCGTTTTATATCTTTCTCACCCCATTTCCATTCTACGTTTTTCCTTGCTCCCTTACTGAACACTAATATTTTTGTTTTATTTTCATTTACCCCAAGTCCCTTTTTTCGCATGTATCTTTCCGGATTTTTTGTCATTTCTCTCAGTCCCCGTTCCTCTCTCGCTACCATCACAATATCATCCGCATACGTCAACAACCAAATTTTCTTTCTCCCTACTACCACTCCTTCTTCTTGCCTTTTTGCCAATTCTTTCTTCATATCGCTCATATATATTGTGAACAGTAGTGGGCTCAGTGGGCATCCTTGTCTCAGACCTCTCTTTGTCCACAGTCATTTGCTCTCTCTTTCATTCACTCTCACCTTGCACTTTGTTTCTCGACAAATTTCTTCAACTTTCTTGAACACCTCTCTCTCTATTCCCTTTTTTTCTATAAATTTCCACAGATTATCCATATCCACTCTGTCAAACGCTGCTTTCAGATCTACAAATACTCCGCATGCTCTCCCTCCTTTCTTTTCTATCTCGCTTTCTACTACCGCATTCAAAATATATACATTGTCTATCGGTCCTCTTTCCTCTCTAAGCCCCGCTTGCCAGTCTGGTAATCCTCCCACTTTCTCTAACTCTCTTTTCAATTTCTCAGCCACACACATTGCATACACCTTGTACATTGCATATTCCTCGGTAGTTTTTTTCCTTGTCTTTATCCCCTCTTTTGTGGATAGGTATTATTATCCCCTTTGTCCACTGCCCAGGTAACTCTTCTCCCTTCCACACTTCATTCAACACTTTAACCAATCTGCTTTTTAACCTTTCGTTCGCATACATCCATGCTTCATTCGGTATCCCATCCGTTCCTGGAGATTTTTTTTTTAAGTTTTCTTAAAATGCTTTCTACTTCTTCTGTTGTTATTGTTCCCTTTATTGTCTCTTCTCTTTCTTCCTCAATTCTTTCTTTTTCTAAACTTTTTCGCTCGGTTTTTTTCTCTCTTTCTTCTTCTCCTTCTAGTGAATCCTTAAAATGTTTCCACCACCTGTTCATTTTAATTTGGTTTGTTATCTTTTCTGTCTCTTTTTTGGTCTCCTTTACATATTCCCAGATTTCGTTTTGCGTTCTAATTTCTTTTATTCTTTTTTGTTCGTCTTCTTTTTTCTTTTGCTTATTTCTTTTGCATGTTTCTCTGTATTCTTTTTTCTTCTTTATGTATTCTTCTTCTTTCCCTTTCTTATTTCTCCATTCTTTCAATCTTTTTTTCACTTCTTTTTTTTTTTCGTCACATTCTCTATCCCACCATTTGTTATCTTTTTTTTTCTACTTTTCCATATGTTATTTTTCACCATGGCTTTCTTTACTTTTATCTCTATTTCTTTTACCATTTTTTCAACTTCTTTTTCAACAAATTTTTCTGTTTCCAGCTTGCTTTTGTATTTTTCTATGGATTGATTGCCCCATTTTATTCTTGTAATCTTGTTTCTTTCTCTTTCTTGTTTTCTCTTTTTTTTTCCTTGTTCTTTTGGTTTCCTTGTGTTTGTTATCATTATCTCTAGTGGCATATGATCCGACTCTATCCTCTCTCCTATCTCAAACCTTTGTACCTTGTCCCATGCTCTTTGGTTTATTATCCCATAATCTATAACTGTTTCCGACTGTGTCTCCCCGTAAGTCCACCTCCCTCTCTCATCTCCTTCTTTATTTCCGTTCAGTATTTCCCACCCATTTTCTTCTACCATTTTCATCAATGCTATTCCCTCCCTGTTTTTCTTTTTGTCTTCCGTTGGTCTTCTAATATCTTCTTTTTTTTCTTCCCCCCAACTACTTTTTCCCTCCTCTTCTATTATTGCATTAATATCGCCTCCTATTAGTAAATTTGAGTGTTCTCCCGACATTTTTTCTTTTATCTTGTTCCAATCTTTTTCGTCTATCCAAGTCTCCACCATTCCTATTATGTCAAATCCTTCTATATATTCCCAAAAGTCCCTTTCCTTATTTTTAGTACCTGCCACATTCCAGAAAATCACTTTTATCGCTTTATTTTTTTTTTGTTCACTTTTTGTTGTTCTCTGTATTTTCAACTCTTCGACTCTTTTATTAATTCTGGTGTTAAGCTCTTTTCCCTTTGTGTCTCCTATTTTTTCTAATTGTTCTTTCTCTCTTCTTATTTTTTCTTTCTTCTCTTTAATATTTTTTAATTCTATTTCCAGATTGTTTTCTTGTTTCTCTCCTTCCTTCCGTTCCTTCAGCAATTTTACATCTTCCTTTTCTTTTTGTTTGTCTTAATTTTTATGTTTTGTTTCTCCTTGTTCCCGGTTCTCTTCAGTTCCACCTTTTTCTTTCCCAGTTATGTATGTTTTTTCTTTCTTGTCTATGTTTTTCTTTTTACTTCTTTTTGTTCCGTTGCCGTCATCGTCTGTCAACTTTTTATATTCCCTCTTCTTTTCCACTTCTTTCGCGTCCCGTCTGCTAATTTCTTTTTTCTCATGTCCTTTTTTGCGCTTGTCGGCTTCTTTTTTGCTTTCTTTTTTCCTCGTTTTTTCTAAAAATTTTTTTCTATATCCCTTCCCATCTCCTGCTCTTTCTTTCCACCCAAATTTTCCTGTATTCTATCTTTACATTTTTTCCCTTACTTTTTTCTTTTGCTACAAACTTCCTTAGTTTTTTCTGCACCTCTCTTTCTTCTTTTGTCATGTCGTTGTCTATGAATACTTTTTCCCCTTTTTTTTCTTTCAGGTTTTTTTTTGTTTTCTATTATTGCTTTTTTTTCCTCCCACTTATCTATCTCTACCACCATCATTTTCTCTTTGGCTATTTCATACATCTTTTTTACGTTCACTGTCACGCCTATTTCCTCTTCTAGCCATTTTTCTACACTTTTTTCATTCTTTACTTCTTTTATTTCTAGCCCCTTAATCACTATATTGTTTTTTTTTTCATCTCTGCTTTCTCTGCATTTTCTTCTAGCTTCTTAATTCTTCCTCCTAGCTCTTTCCTTTCTTTCCCCCATTCTACTTCTTTCTCCATCATTTTGTTTTGTATTTCTTCTAGATCTTTTCTCGTTTTCCTAATCTCCTCTTTCATCTCTCTATTCATGTCCCTTATTTCCTCTTTGATTTCTTCTTTAATTCCGATTAGCATTTTTTTTATTTCTTCCATCTTAGCACTTTTTGGGTTGTCTTTCTTTTCGTTTGGGGGTGTTCTATTTGTTGCCTTGCTCCTTTTAAAGACTTTTTCCTCTTCTCTTGAGTTATCGTGCTCTGGCTTGTTTCTTTTGTATATTTAAATATTACTTGTTTACTTCAAAATTTCCAAAACATTATTGTAATTACGATTTTATTTATTATAAATTTGAATCCAAATTTCTATTGCGTTACACTAGAGTTGTAAAGATAGAATTTAAATTTTAAATAGTTTGCAAAATAAGCTGACAAACGTTTATCACTGCGTTTTAAATAATTGTAACAATTATTTAATCATCTTTTTTATTATTATTTCAAAATTAACCTATTCCAATTAGTTAAGCGCTTGCTGATTAGCAATCAGATCATTCTTAAATAACCTTAAAATATAAAAGTGAAAAATGTTCAACCATAAGCTACCTGCTTCGGAGACGTTGACCTCAATCTCTCCTTGTAAATATTGCTATATATATATCATATAATTCTCTAGCAATTTTTACATATAATCATTTTACAAATTCAAATAATCTTTGGTTTGAAGAGACCGTTCTAAAGTAATTTTATTTGTAATTAGGAATAAAAATGAAATTTAGTAGTATCAATTTTCTTTCTTAAAAAAATGTAGCATTTTTAAAAATAGAGCTGAAAGAATGTTAGACCAATAGATTAGTAACGGCTTTGGGTTTGATAGCTCTCGTCAGTTGATCTCTGACTGAGCTGACCTATCTCGCTCAATAGTTGTGCAAGTGTTGACTTAAGCAAACTGGCGTCAAAAATTGTTTATTCTCAAGTCATAAAAGTAAAATAATAGCTTTATGTGTGTCGCAAAGGTTTTAATCTTGTCGGCTAATATATAGATAGATAATATAACATAACTTACATTTTTTTTATATAATTAATAATTGTTTATATCTAATCAATGTTAAGAAAATAAATACCTGGACTTAAATGTTGTGTCACCACTTACTACAATAATGAATTCAGAAGATCTAAGGATAGGTGAGATTTTACTATACACTTACAGAAATGTTAAAACAACACCTGAATTTGCTATTTTAAACCATCCGTTAATTAACAATTAATTTAATCAAGCGCTCTGTTAAAATATTTATGGACAAACATTTATGAGGTGACTATTATAGACTAAGAGCTTACCTAATTTTATAGTACTACTGCTCCTCCAATTGAATTTACATATTCTGTAATATATTTTCATTTCTTCAATTATTAGACTTTAAAATTCAAACTATTTGATAAACTTCTTTATTGTATAAATTATAAATTACTGCCAATACAAATTTTAACATGCCACAACAATAATAATAATAATATGGCAATTAAAATGTCATAAACATTTTCAACCTAATCAGACAATAATTAATAAATTTCACGTAACATTATGCATCATATTAAATCCTTCAATCATTGTTGTTGAACTTCTAAATTCAAATTCTATAAATTCAAATTATTTTTAATGAATGACTGATTAATTAAGCTCTGCAAGTACACTATTTTAAATGTATAACAATAATAATAAAATGCCAACTAAAATGTCATAAACATTTTAAAACTGATTAGACAATAATTAACAACATTCACGTGTTTTATTAAACTCAAAGGATGTTTCAACACCATGTTTTAATAAACTCAGAGGTTACGCTACTTTAAACAAATAGTTTCACGTAACGTGTTTCACTACAGAAATAGTAAACTCAGGGGTTACGCTACTTAATATAATTGCAGAACTGATTTTAATTGATTCACATTATTATGTGACAGCAAAAAACTATATTTTATTTTTATGTGTAAATTATTTTAGTTTAAGAATTTCAAACTATGCATAATTTATTTAAAGCAAAGTATAACTTTTTAAACTTGCTTATTTTAAAATATAAAGTAAAGCACAATTTAAAAAACAAATACAAGTGAATTGAATTTTGTAGAAATGTCGATATTTGACCACTGTCAAATTATAAGAAAGTTGATGCAGTGCAGCGGTTACAAAAATAGAATTATTTACGAATCAATTTTCAATATATTATTAATATCAATGTGACCAAACAGAAATAATTGTAATAACTTTAAATAAATGTTTATCAAACTTTTGAATAATTAATTGGATAACTTTTTAATTAAATTATCATTATTTTATTTCGAGCAGCTTGTATAGTAAAGAAACAAAATGTAAAGCTTTAAGATAATGCTTATCATAAATTCGACTAATTAAATTCTTGAAATAATAATTAAATTATTTTATTTTATCAACTAAAAATATTGTTTTTTACTGTTTATAAAACAATAGACCATAGCATAATGCAAATATTAAGTTTGATGAAATTATTGTCTTTTAGATTTGTTCCTACTTTGATTAAACATTTATGTTGCAATTCAAATATTAACTAGTGTAATTAATTATTCCAGCAATTGCCATTAATAACATAAATTTAAACAAAACATAATTTGACAATAATAAAATTATTTAAAAAATTGACTATAAATTGTCACTAGTTAATTTGTTTATATTTTTCGCAAAAACTGTTACTTCATCAAAAATATCAATAATAATTAGTTATTTCATTTTCAAAACACAAGCTCATTTTATATCCACAATATAAAGCTACTGCTATAAATTAACAAATTGAGTGAATGACGACTCACAAGTACTCGTTCTTTTATATTTAAAATACAAATTCATTCTATATTCAAAATATGAAACGACTGACAGAAATAAACAAATTCAGGGAATTAGGACTCACCCAAATTTAATTGTTGCACTGATGGCATCACAATAATTATTCAAAACAGTAGTACGTCAAGTTATACAGAAAAATGATTTAATTTGCTGTAGTCACAAGTTTTATAAATTGCGTAGCAGGAGCAGGGGTAATCGGGGGTGGTTTCTAACCGTCTTGTTTCTGCTTTTTGTCATCTTCGGCGGGCCAATTTCTTTCCTCATTGGCGTATCTGCTTTGTCTCATCGTTAGGATCTTAGGTACTGTGCTAATCTTATCTTTCAAGTATTGGCCCTTAATGGTGCCTATAGAGTTATTTGTCTGGTGTCGTGTGAACCTTTATCTTAAAGACATTTACTAAAATATTCAATATTTGGTTCTCCATGTTTTTTATTTATTTTATTTAATCCCTATAACAATTATAATATCTATTTCTAAACTAAATATTTAAAATTAATGAATTAAATATACAAGTTGTTACAATAATAACCGATAGAATCCGCTTGAGGGGGTTTTAAAGCCGTGATAAAAACTGTGTTTTAAAGGTTTAGTGGAAGTTTTTATCCCATTGCGTCATTTGTCATCGAAATGTAACTAAATTTTAACAATATCTTTATCAAATATGTCTTTATGGACGTAGCTTGTTTTTTTTTCGTGTTGCAAACTTTAAAAAGCATTTTAAAGCAGTTTATTTTTGACCTTGATAAAAAGGATTATTTTATTGATTTAGGATCTGATAAATACAAAATAATAATAATAATAGTATAGTATATATTATAGTATATATTTCGTACCAGGTATGTAGTATACTTTACATTTTGGTGAGTCAATTACAATAAAAAAACATAAACAAAATTTTAAATATAACAAGATCACAAAGCTTGAGAGCTACAAAAAATCCACAAACAATAATTTGGTTATTCACAATAGACTCTCTAAACTCCTGTACTGAATAAAAGGAATGGCTTAGTAAAAAAGTATATACAGCACGCTTAAATAGTAACAAGGTTAGGCTTTTGACTTTAGACGGCAGTATGTTGTACATCTCGCTTGTTAATTTCTGTTAGTCTTATTCTTGATCTGGACGCCGTAAGACAATTTGATGCGGATTCCTTTGTTAGCAGTCGGTGCGAACGGTTGTGGTCACGGTGCAAAATCTAATTGCGAAACATTGCAAATTGTAACGATAAGTGCCAAGTGAGGGATTTTTGCCCGTGACCTACTTAGATTAGTGCTGAGTGTGTTCCGGGGGCATTGAACAATCAGGCCTCCGAGGGGTTGACCCGGGCTTCAGAAGCGTAAACAATCTGTGACGAGAGAGGCGAATGCACAAAGCAAGGCAGAGGTCGCTCAGTTGGGGAGAAGGAGCGCAAGGGCAAAGGAAAGAGGAAGAGGAAAAAAAGAAAAGGAAAAGGAAAGAAGAAGAAGAGAAGCTAGAAGAAACAGAAGTCTTCGCAATTAGTAAAAAAGTAATAAGGTCCCCAAAAGAAAGGAAAAACATAGAAGAGGCAGAAATGAAAGACTTGGACCTAGTGGTAAGGAAATTAGACCAATTAATAGAAGAGGTCAAAAGGTTAAGGCAAGAGAACGGAGAAGTTAGAAAGGAAATAGAAGAAATAAAAGATGAGTTTAAAAAGAAAGAGAAGAAATGGGAGGAAGAAAAGGGTACAATGCTAGAGAGGATAGAAACTTTAGAAAAACAAACAGAGCTAACAGATAAGAAAAATAGGAAAAACAACATAATAATAAGTGGAATTGGCGGAGAAAGAGAAGGAAAAGAAGACATTGAAAAAGAAATGAAAAAAGTGGTAAAAACGGGAATAAAAGAGTGGCACAAAATTGGGAAGGGAAAAGTACTAGTAGAACTCCAAGACTGGGAAGCGAAGAAAAGAATTATGGAAAATAAAAAAGAGTTAAGAAAAGAAGAAACAACTAAGAATATTTACATAGATGATGATTTAACAAAGAGGGAGAAAGAGGTCCAGAAAAAATTAAGAGAAATCGCAAAAGAAAAGAGAGGACAGGGAATAAAAGCAACGGTGGGATATGGAAAAATATTTATGGAGGGAAAAACATTCAAATGGAATGAGAAAGACCTGAAACTGCAGGTTTTTTAGGGAGAAAAGGGAGAGTTAAAAGAAACAAGGAAGAAGACACGGGCAAATGTACAATGGAAACTGAGAAGACTAATGAAACAAATAAAGATATAAGCAACGGGAAGAAAAAGATACTATTTTGGAATGTAGCGGGATTAGCAAAAAAAGAAGACAATTTCTGGGATTATGTGAAACTTTTTGACGTAGTAGGTTTAGTAGAAACATGGATAGAAGAAAAAAGCTGGGAAAAAATAAAGGGAAGGCTACCACCAGAATTTAATTGGGAGTGTCAAGGGGCAAAGAGAGAAAAAAAAAATGGAAGGGCAGCAGGAGGGATAGTCACGGGAGTAAGAAAGGGAATAAGAGAAAAAAACCAGGAAAAAAAAGAAATAGAGGGACTCATGGAGAGAAATATCGAAATAGACAAACGATGGTGGAAAATAATGACGATATACAGCAGAGAGATGAAAAAGACAATAAAAAACATAGATGAAACAGTGAAAGAAAACACAGAAGAATGCATACTTATGGGAGGAGATTTTAACGGAAGAATTGGGGAAAGAGGAGCGAGAAATTGGGAGGAAGAAAAAGGAGATGGGAAAAGGAAAACCAAAGACACAAAAGAAAATATGGAGGGGAAAAAGTTGATGGAATGGCTAGAAGAAAAGGGATGGGAGATACTGAATGGTAATAAACAAGGGGATGAAGAAGGGGAGTGGACGTATGTAGATAGTAGGGGGGAGTCGGTGATAGACTACGGAATAACAAATGAGGAGGCGTGGGGAAAAGTAGAGAACTTTAAAATAGGGGACAGAATAGAGTCAGACCACCTTCCAATAGAAATAAGCCTAGAAGGAAGAAATAGCCAAACAGAGGAAAAAAAGAAGACAAAAGTAGAGCAGAAGAAGGTAATAATTAAAGTGTGGAACGAGCAAGGCGTGAAAGAATACAGGAAAAAGCTGAAAAACGTCAAATTCGAAGGGCAAGAGACAGAGAAGATGGAAGTGGAATTAAAAGAAATACTAGAAAAGGCAACGACTACAACAGAAGTAAGCAGAAAAAGGAAAAAAGCAGAAAAGAGAAATGAATGGTGGGATAAAGAATGCTACCAGCTAAAGAAAAAAGCTACAAAAGCGCTAAGGGAATTCAAAAGAAAGCAAGTAAATAGAAGAGTCTTCTTAGAAGCAAAAAGAAAATATAGAAAAAGATGTATAGAAAAAAAGAGAGAGAAAAGAGAAGAAGAAGATAAAGAAATAAAAGCTATTAAAACAGAAAGAGAGGTGTGGAAGGACATAAACAGAGAAAGATTAAGAAAAGAAGCGGCGAGTGAAGAGATAAAAATAAAGGAATGGGAAGAGTTTTTCAAAGATCTTCTGGAAGGAGAAAGAGAAGTAGATATAGAAGACCCAGCGATGCAAACGAACCAGGCAGCACCATTAGGAACAGAAATTACAAGGGAGGAGGTAGAGAGACAGATAAAGAAGCTGAAGAAGAAGAAGGCACCGGGGAGGGATGGAATACAGAATGAACACTGGATGTATGGGACGAAAGGTGTGATAGACAGATTGGTAGAGGTTATGAATGGAGTGTGGAGAGGAGAGGGATTCCCGACAGGTTGGAGAGAAGGCATAATCTGCCCTATCCACAAAAAAGGAGACAAAAATAGAGTAGAAAACTACAGAGGAATAACTCTTCTTAACACAGGGTATAAATTGTATGCGTCTGTACTGAATGAAAGGCTGAGAAAAGAGATAGAGGAAAAGAAGGTAATACCAGACAACCAAGCGGGATTTAGAGAAGGAAGGGGAACTATGGATAATGTATACATCCTGGACCACATAGCGAATAACGAGATGAAAAAAAAGGGAGGAAGGCTGTATACACTTTTCATAGATTTTAGAGCAGCGTTTGATAAGGTCGATAGAAAGAAAATGTGTGAGAATATGAGAAAAAGAGGAGTAAACGAGTGGCTGGTGAGAAAGGTAGAAGAGATCTATGTAAAAACAAAAAGCAAAGTTAGAGCAGGGGAGAAAGAGAGTGAGTGGTTTGAAACGTCAAAAGGGGTGAGACAAGGGTGTCCTCTCAGCCCCTTGTTGTTTACAACCTACATGGCGGATATGGAAGAAATGTTTAGAAAGGCGCAAGCTGGTGGATGTGTGATTGGAAGAGAAAAAGTGTGGAGTCTAGCGTTTGCAGATGATGTGGTATTAATAGCAAAAAGCGAAAGGGAGATGGGAGAAATGATGACAAACCTAAAAAAGTATGTGAGGAAAAAAAAGCTAGAAGTGAATGTAAATAAAACAAAGATGCTGGTGTTCAACAAAAAAAAGAGGAAAGAAGAAAAGAATGATTGGGAATGGGAGGGAGAGAAAATAGAGAGAGTAAAAGAGTTCAAGTATTTAGGGTATTGTAATGTCTATCAATAAAAAGACATTTGGTTTGCAAAGGAAAGAACAATTTATTCACTTATATTACAATAATTGGGTCTAGGAAATAATCGACATTAGCACATGTGAGTCTTCGAAGTCAAACTGGCTCCTCCTACAGCGGTGGCGCTGCCTTACAACCTAAAGTATGCGCTCGCGACACCTACGGTGGCGACACCTAGGAGCGCTTTATTGTTACAGACTCCCCCTTTGGATTCCACAAGTCGTCCCGAGTGGGAGCCAATTCCAGTTATTCTTTGCAACAAGAGGCGGTACAAGGCCCTTTGGGGACGCGTACTCGTCGTCTCTCAGTCAGAATGGGACCATCAACCAGGCTTAGATTTTCGTCGTCATCACCCTCATCTTGTAGCGGCAAGGGGTCATCGTTCGTCGTAACGGGAAGCTCAAGCGCTTCCGGAGTCGGAACTGAGTCACCATGATCGGAAGAGGCAGTGATCTTCCTAGGTCGCCCTCTTCTTCGTATTGGTAAGACTGGGTGTGAAAACTGGGCGTTTTCGGCCTCCACAAATGGACGAAGAGCCGATACATGGTATTTTCCAATTGGAGTCTTTGGATCCGCCGTCGTAGCTATGGCACAGCTAGTAGGGTAGACTTCGCAAATTACATAAGGACCGTCACGACGTGGAGCAAATTTAGAACAAAACAGTTGTGATGCCTTACTAGTCACATGAGTGTCAACCAACACCAGATCTCCTACTTTGAATACCACAGATCTTCGTCGCACATCGGCATATTTCTTGACGGTGTCTTGCTGTTTCTCATTGTTTTCGCGAGCTTGTTTCAGGACATTCGCAATCTTCTCTAAATAAGGCGTAACCTCTGGTATAAAGTTTTCGTTTTCAACCACCGCGCGTAAGTCGTGATGAACGTCACTGGGTGTGCGCAGCTCGCGGCCAAATGTCAGATACGCGGGTGAGAATTTAGTAGCACAGTTCACACTCGAGTTCATAGAAAACCGTACAGCCGGAAGAACTTCACTCCAGCTACTGTGATGTTCTCCGACAAGAATAGCAATTTTAGTCTTCAGATCGCGATTCCGCCGTTCTTCCGGATTCGCGGCTGGATAGTAGACAGGTGTTAATGCCTGTTCAAAGCCTAAGCAATGAGACACTTGCTGCATCACTTCGCTCACAAACTGAGTACCGTTATCACTAATAACCTTGCGTGGTGTCCCGTAACGTAATACGACCTCATTGACAAGACATTTAGCACATGCCTCCGCAGTTGCTTGAATTAGAGGAAACAGCTCAATCCATCTTGTACAAGTATCCTCCACGGCAAGTACCCATCGATACCCTCCAGGTGTTTTTGGAAGCGGGCCGAACAGATCGAGCGCCACACATTCAAACCTCTGCGCCATCACTGGTGTTCGTAGAAGTCCCGCCGGTTTCAAATTATTTGGCTTATAGCGCTGACATTCAGCACATTGCAGAACGTGATTACGGATGTCTCGGCGCATCGTCGCCCAATAAAAGTGCCTGGAAATTGCCTCGGTAGTTTTATCAATACCAGGATGACCAGCCACTGTCGAGTTGTGATAGTCCAACAATATTTCTTGAATCTTGCTGCTTGGGATCACCAGTTGTGGCTCTTCAATTTCGTCAGACATCGAATAGCGATATAGCACCCCATCGGTCATAACATAACCTCTATCTGTCCATCTGATCAAGTCGATTTCTAATGGGTCCTCAAATGCTTCTATGATTTTAGACAAATTATTGTCGAGCATTTGCAATTTGCGCATGTCTTTCACTGTAGGCAGGCTAATAGATACGGAACAAATTTCGGATGATGTGGAAAAACCCTGGATGTCTTCCACGGCACCAGGTGGCCTCGATAGTGTGTCTGCAATTACATTACTTTTCCCCTTAATGTAATCTATTTCCAAATCCAATGGTTGAAGCTGAAGTGCCCAACGGGCTAATCGACCAGTTGGCGACCGGAGTGTCATCAACCATTTCAACGGCTGGTGATCTGAAACAATTTTTACTTTGGCACCCTCTAAGTAACCTCGAAATTTTTGAACAGCATTAATGATAGACAAAGCCTCGCGCTCTGTAGTTGAATAATTCCTTTCAGCAGCCGTAAGAAGCCTACTAGTATATTCAACGGGTCTTTCGTCTGGTCCCTCCCCCTGAAGTAAACAAGCCCCTATAGCATAAGAACTAGCATCGGTTTTTAGTTTATATGGTAAAACAGGATCAGCTTGTCGAAGAATAGGTGCAGTCGTCAGTAACTTCTTAAGCCTGTTGAACGCTTCGTCTTGAGGCTTGGCCCAAATCCATGTTGCGTTTTTCTTCGTGAGATCTGTAAGAACCCGAGCGACCTGAGAATAGCCTGGGATAAACCTGCGGAACCAATTACATGTCTGCAAAAATGTTAACAATTGTTTTACGTCTCGCGGTGGTTTCATTTCGCTAATCGCAGATACTTTTCCGGGATCGGCGGCAATACCGTCGCGAGTAATAATGTGCCCCAAATACCGCACCTGAGGCCGCACAAATACGCACTTTGTCCGATTTGCACTCAGTTTAAAATGTTTTAGGCGCTTAAAAACCTTCGAAAGGTCCTGTAAATGTTCATCAAATCCCGACGACAATACTATCAAATCGTCCAGATATACTAACAACACGACGTTACCAAGTCCTGATCGAAATCTGTCCATTAATCGTTGGAAGGTAGCAGGAGAATTCCTAAGTCCAAACGGCATTCGTATAAACCGGAATAATCCAAACGGTGTTACAAATGCAGTTTTGTCCCTGTCTTCCACACGTACCGGAACTTGCCAAAATCCACTTTTTAGATCCAGCGTAGACATAAATCTAGTTTGCTTAGCCGCGTGTAACACGTCGTCTATTCGCGGGAGGGGGTAGCGATCGGGGGTAGTAATAGAGTTTAGTTTACGATAATCGACACATACCCTGTAACTATCATCTTTCTTCCGAACCAGCACCACTGGAGCTGCATACGGAGATTCACATTCCTCTATGATATTGTCTGTCAACATATTTTCGATTTCTTTCTCGAGAGCTTCTCGTTTAGGTGGTGACAGGCGGTAAGGTGGCGTCGCTATGGGTGTATCGTCCGAGAGTACTATACGATGCTCTGCAAACGAGGTAGGTTCATTGTTTTTCTGAAATACTTCAGAATTCGATTCCAAAAGTTCACAAAGTTGCTCTCTTTCCATTGGTGAAAGGTCTATACCTTCATCTGCTCTAACTAAATCAAGACTAGCAGTGTTAGCCATTACTTGCGTTAGGGGTACTGGCTCTTCGTAAAGTTGGTATCTTTGTTTCGGGCTGCAATTGAAGTGCCACTTCATCTCAGGAATATTCAAGGTTACACCAGCTTGTCTAATAAAAGGTACGCCTAAAAGTGTCTTGGAATTTAGATGTGCAGGAATAGCAGTAAAAGATGTTTCAAAACACGTTTTCTCCAGCGTCATTGCCACAATAAATACTCGAGTGTTTACCTTTCGAGCGACTCCATCAGCCATTGTTAATATTTGTTCTTCTTCCTTGAACTCGATACGTTCTGAAATGAAATGTTGGTATAATTTCTGACCAGCTATATTTCTGCGTGCACAAGAATCCACAAATGCCATCCCACGTATTCCAGCAACCACAATATTAACCATAGGTCGACAAGAGTTTGTCTCATCAAAGTCAGTTACCAAGACAGAGAATCCTGATGAAGTAGTAGGGGTCGTTTGTTCTTCCAATGTGCGTCGTGTTCTTGGACATTGGGATCGTATATGACCAATACCTCGACAGCCGTAACAAATTAGTTGCGGAGATGTTGACGCTTGTGGCGTTGTTTCAACTGGGACAGGCCTTTTGACCAATTTTCTACAATCTTTTTGCAAGTGACCATAGTTTTTGCAAAAGTGACATCGCTGTCTTTTCTGTTGAGCTTCAGGGTGGCTGAACACCGTTTTCTCTTCGCTAAAGCTCTGCTCGATACTTCTAGCTTTTTCGATAAGTATTTTAAAATCAACGACATCGTCTCTGTTCAATCTTCCACGAATGCGTCGACTCAGTAGACCATAAACCATGTCTATCTTGAAAACCTCTGGTAGATCATCAACAGCAGTAAGCTTTGAAAGCAACGCTCTACATTTATTGACAAAAATGTCGGTTGGCTCAGTTTCGCCTTGTTCTCTACAAAAAAGCTCCTTGAAAATCTTATAATTTGGTTTATTCTCACCATAAGCATGACGTAGGGCCTGTATTGCTAGTTCCCAAGTGCTGCACGACGCTTTGGCTCCTTGCCACCATGTCGAGGCTGGACCATCAAGCAACATTGCTAAACCTTTCAAAGCATTCTCTTCTGATACACCCACGCAATCCTTATAAACGGATATAGCGTCAAGGAAAGCATCAACACTATCTTCTTTTCTTCCAGAAAAGCGCGATTTGCAGTCGGCAAAACTACCAGGAAATCTTCCATTGTCGTTTCCTGTCGTGACTCCTTCTTTTAGGTTTCTGAGCAAAATCTGAAACTGTTCGTCCGTCATTGTTATAGCCATTTCAGGTTCTAGCGATTCTTCAACAATTTGCCCGATTTCTTGCGTCTGGGCGTTTTTATTTGCGGATCGGAGGTGGTATGGATCACGAGCGTCACTCATATATTATTATAACAAAACGGTTTATGTTCTTTCTCCTTTTGACAGCTGTCACAAGTGTCATCAATGTCAAATTCCAAAATGTCAGTCAACCACCTATCAAAACCAAAAGTCACTAAAGTCACCAGTTTTTCAATTGCGGATACGAACGCTTACGAGCTGGGCCGAACACCGGCGCGCGTTTAAATTAAAGCAAAATGGCGACACTAATTTACACAAGCACTGGCAAAAATTCTAAATTAACGAAAATTTTGCTTTTATTCTCGTTGTTCGGATTTCCGTAATTTTGTATGGGTTTCACTTCAATTTTCTGGGTCTAAATGATGATGCCAAACGACCGAACAAATTCAGTGCGAACTGGACCAAAAGCTGCCACAAAACTCACGCTACCGCACACTTCATCAAACTATACAAAAAAATTTTTGTTTTTTCGTCTTTTCAAGACCCACCTTTGTTCGAGTCCTACGTTGGGCTGCCACTGTAATGTCTATCAATAAAAAGACATTTGGTTTGCAAAGGAAAGAACAATTTATTCACTTATATTACAATAATTGGGTCTAGGAAATAATCGACATTAGCACATGTGAGTCTTCGAAGTCAAACTGGCTCCTCCTACAGCGGTGGCGCTGCCTTACAACCTAAAGTATGCGCTCGCGACACCTACGGTGGCGACACCTAGGAGCGCTTTATTGTTACAGTATACGTTTAATGAAAGAGCTACGAACAAAGCGCATGTCAGAGAGTTGGCAAGGAAAGCAAACAAGATAGTGGGATGTGTATGGGGAATAGGAGAGAGGAAGTGGGGAGGGGATTTTAAAAGGAGAATAATGATGTTTGAGAGCTTGGTGGAGAGCGTATTGATGTATGGGGCAGAAATTTGGGGGTGGAAAGAGCAAGAGGAAATAGAGAGAGTACAAGTGAAGTATTTGAGGTGGGTCCTTGGGGTGGACAGAGAAACCCCTGGGTATATAGTAAGAGAAGAATGTAAGAGAAACAAGCTGAGAGTGAAAGCGGGGAAAAGAGCGACTAAGTTTGAGGATAGGATGAATGGAAGGCAAGAATGTAGAATATTGAACGAATGTTGGAGAGAAAAGAAAAAAAATTTGGAGATAAACGAAAGAGAAAAATATTACAGAAGAAATGGGTATGCAAGTAAAGAAGTGGAAAGATTAAGAACAGAAGGCAAGTGGATGAACGCAGAAACGAGCGAAAGAGACAGGGATGTAGATAAGCAAGAAAGAAGAGAAAAAATCAAAGAGTCCAGGTACAACAGGAATTATGAGAAATGTATGACAGAGGAGATTCCGGTGTACCTGGGAAGAGAAAGTGCGAAAGAGAGGAAAATAATGGCGAGGTTCAGGTGCGGAAATGAGGAGAGAGAGAATAGGTATTGGATGGAAAAGGAAGAGAGACTGTGCAGAATCTGCTATGAGGAAAGAGAGACAATAGAGCACATGTGGAATGAATGCAGTGATATGAGGGAGAGAGAAAGAGCAGAAAGAAGAGAAATATTGAAAGAAAATGGAGCGGAGATAAAGTGGATGAAAGAAGTATGGGAGAGAAGGAAAAGGAGGACAAAGGAAGAACAGGGGGGTAGAATAGAAAATTAAATAAAGTGTAGATAGAGTATGTAAGCCGGTATAGGCAACAATAAAGCTTATTATATAAGACAATTTGATGCTCTTGTAGGGTAGTCGTACTTTTTGCGAATTTTTCTGTGATCTTGATACGTTTTTGTGAATTTCTATAAGATTGCAATAAATATATAAAGACGGCAGCGTTAATATGCGGTATTTCTTAAATACGGTGCGGCACGATTCTGATGGATGCAGACCGGCAATAATTCTAAGTGCGCTTTTTTGAAGCGTAAATACGTGATCAGCATGTATAGATCCGCCCCACAGAGAAATAGCGCATGATACACGCTCAAAAAATGATCGAAAGATAAGTTAGCTTTTAAACGTTTTAATACAAAAATATTAGTGGACAGACGTCCGCAAAGACTGTAAACTTGTTTATGCCATCAAAGACAACCATCTATTATCAGTCCCAAAAGCTTGACATTTTCTTCAAAAGCTTGACATTTTCTTTCGATGGTTGGTTTTGAGCAGATGAAAATCTAATGATTTGCGTCTTCTCAGTATTGAATTTTATTTTATTCACATTGCACTAGTTAATCGCTTTTTGCTGTGCAAGATTAATGTTTTCCTCTAGATGTTGTCGAGTATTTCCCGTGACCAAAATTGGTGTGTCATCCGCAAATAACACACTCTTTATTGGAAGTAGATAGTTAGGTAAATCGTTAATAAATATCAGGAATAGTATGGGACCTAGAACCGATTCCTGGGGAATGCCATGATTAATTAACACTTTCTCAGATTTTTCCTCGTTTAATTCTACGTACTGATATCTTCCAGTTAGATAGGATTGAAATAATTTCAAAGAAACTCCTCTAATACCATAAAATGCCATTTTTAATTCTACGTACTGATATCTTTCAGTTAGATAGGATTGAAATAATTTCAAAGAAACTCCTCTAATACCATAAAATGCCATTTTGTCTAGTAAAATTTTATGTGACATTGAGTCAAAAGCTTTTTTAAAATCTGAAAGTATTGCCGCGGTGCCTACTTTTACGTCAAAATTTTCTACAACAGATTCTAGAACTTCCAACAGTGCAGATGTTGTAGATTTTAAAGATCTAAACCCGTGCTGTGAGACGGAAAATATATTATTGATTTCTAGGTATTTATGAAGCCTGCATTTTAAAACTATTTCAAACAACTTTTCAAAAATCGATATTAAAGAGATTGGTCTGTATAATAATAATAATAATAATATTGTGCTCTCATATGTACAATTTTACATTAGTACTTATGTTTACACTCGTCTGAATCAGAATAACAGAAACAATTTACTCATAAGTTGCTACACTGAGTAAGGTGTGATACAAAAATCATGTAAAGAGTAAAAGCTTTTTTCTAGCAGAAATGATCTTACCTGGGCTTTAAACCTTTCCAAGTCTAAGTTGCGAAGGTGTAATTACAGTTTGTTATATAGTTTAGGTCCCCAGAAGGAAACACCACAACGACTTCTACTCAAACGGTGAAAATCACTGTGGAGATGTTAATTTTAACGCAAATTAAGCATATGTGAGTCTCCCCGAGTAGTGTAGTTTGCTAAATTAGCTTTTACATATAGCAAGCAGGCTAGTATGTAGCAGCTAGGTAGTGTCAAGATATTTAAATACTTAAAATATGGTTTACAGTCGGATTAATAGCTTAAGTTAGCTAAAACTCTAACTGATCTTCTTTGTAGTTTAAATAAACGGTCTGAAACCGGAGCGTGATCCCAGGCTAAAATTCAATATGTGATCTTAGAATGAATGTAGGCGAAGTAAACTGCACATAGAATTTTAGTAGAAACAACAGCACTTAGCGTTTTTAGAAAAAATACATTTTTTGCTGTTTTTTCAATATGTGGATGCCAGTTTAGCTGAGTATCAAATCTAATTCCCAGAAAGTTCACGTATTCATGATTTTCTATTTCATGTGGCAACTTCTTTAGTGTGAAATAGCTAATAAATGTTTTAGATTCGTTTAACATCAGGTTATTGCTTTCAAACCACTTTAATAAGTTTAATTGCATGTTAGAGAGATGATTTTTAAGAGTGTATATGTCTTTGTTTGATTTGAAATAGGTCGTGTCGTCTGCATATAATAAGACTCATCCAATAAACAAGCTACAGCGGTGTATTCAAATGTTTTTAACAATTGGCGATTTCAATTATTAAAAAATATACAAAAATAAAAAAATGGCATGTATTCTACACAACCGCTGCCACGTAGAATTTGTCTGATTTATCATTAATTTTGTCAGCTGCCCCGGGTGGTAGTCGTGCGGCTAAAAACATAACATCTAGAGGATTTTCGGAAACGGCACCGTCTACCGGTTGTAAAATTTATAACTTTCTTTTACAATCAAGTAGGAAACTAGTGGATCTACAGAACGGAATTCTTAGCACGTTTGGTAGTATTAGTCCTATAGGACTAATACTATAGTCTTTTTTTTATAAAGAATTGTCAGTGTCAAAAATTCTAAAATCATGTTGCAATCCTGCTCTATAACTTAATGTAGGCATCACACTCTTGACATTTACTTTTAAATAACTGAGATAACTGTGCTAAAAATAAAACTGCTCGACAATTGATTCTAAAAAAGACCAGATGACTTTATAGTCTAGTAGGAATCGGCGTATGAGTACCGAAAACTATTTCACCTCAATTTTTTTATGCGATTTTTTTAAAATTAGCTTACTGCAAGTTGCTAGGGTGCCATATTGCTTAAACCAAATTTGTTTGAACAATTGCAAGGAATTGTTATTTCCTATTCGGACAATGTTTTTATATATTTTTTATTAAAATGTAAATAAAAAGGAATCTATGACTGTTTCCGATAAAGTTCATATTTTTGAAGATTAGATATGAATTTTAATTCAAAGTTGAAAAAATTTTAAACCTGGGAGCTTTCGACCAATGAAAAATATATTAAATAATCAAATAATTTTTTTAATTATGTATACAATACAATACTCTTAATAAAGATTTTAAAATTTTTTATTGTTTATATCTTCTTTCTAATTTTAACTGGCGCGCTTCCAAGTAGGTACTTTTTAGTATCGTATATGAGTCTCTTTCTGACTCATATACTGCATTGGCTTCTCTTCGTTTTAAATAATTATTTACCATTTATTTTAAAAACTGTTAATTTTATTAAAATTAATATAGACGGCTATGCTATTCATAATAAAATTGTCTACAATTTGCTTACAACCAATTTTTAAACATAAAGCGAAACAGGTACTTAAAATTACTTTTTTATTAATCATTATTATTTATTTGTTATTATCATAATAATTTGTGCAGTTTTATCAATAATAATAAAGTATGAAAGTATTTGAATGTTTTTTAGAATTACAAATATAATTATATAAATATAAAAAATGTATATACATAAATTTTATATTTGAAAAAAAATTAAGAAAAAAAAAACAACTTTAAAAAATAAATAAATCACTAAAAATTTCGCTCGCTATTATTTGTTTCAATATGGGTAGTCCTACTAAACGCGCAGCTAATATGAGACAGCGCCTTTTGAATGATACAAACAGAAAGAAAGAAACATTTATCTCAAAATAGAAAATCTACTGTTTACTTAAAATTCAATTAATTGATACTATTTCATAAAAATTTTTTTATGGTTTGCGGTTATATAAGTGAAATTTATCAAGAGAAATTTATCATGTCTTTTATATTGTAATAAACAGATTAAACCACATAATCAACAATATTCAATTTGCTTAAATTAATTAAATAAATAAACTATTATTTAATTATCTTAAAATATTTTTATTGATTTCTCACAAAATTTTACAATCAATTGAAGTATCCAAATTATAACTCAGAAAAAACATTATTAAGAATAACTTAAAAACCAATGGAAAGATCTTGATAAATTTAAATAAGACCAAATGTAAAGCACCAGCTTCCAAATAAAAAAAATCATCAAAATCTGTTTAACCAGACAGAAGTTATGAGGTGTCACACATGAAAAATACAGTCGAATTGAAAACCTCCTTCTTTTTTCTAAAGTCGGTTATAAAACATAATCTAATGAAATAGACGCGTTTGTATATGTGTATGATTAAGTCTAAGTAAGTAATTGTATATTCAAATCAAGGTAAGAAAGTGTCTTCTTGCAGACTGCGGGCAAAGTTTATATATTTGTAATTTCTCAAGTTCTGCAAGGGCACTTTTTTACCATAGTTGGAATACTATTTTTTCTTTCTGGCACAACTTTGATGTAAATTTTTTTTTTAAATGGGCTATAAGTCAACAGGTTAGAAATAGTTATTTACAGTTATAACAGTTTTACAAGTGTTGAAAAGCGAATTTTTCATGCGTGTGTTTAAGTTAACACGAGCATGAAAAAAGCTTTTCACACGAGTACAACACAATGTTTTTTCTACGACCATTCAATAAACTACAACATTTAACAAACGAACCAATTTATTACATATTAAATCATTACAACTAATCTGTAATTAAGTAATTCATATCATATAATGTACTAACTATTTATAATAATTATTGATGTTAATTGTAATGGTGTTCTGACAATTATTAAATTCTAATTTTGGAGCAACTTCATTCTTAGAGTTAGTAATACTATTTACTGTATCAGAAGTCAGGTTGTTAGGACTTTTGTAACAAGAGTTTTCAGCATGTTGGTAAGAAATTGCTCTGTCACAATTTTCGATTGACTGTAATATTATCTTGTTCGCAGTTTTAAGTTTATAATTAACTGAATCAGTTATGTAACCTTCAGCACATTTGCTAGAGGACCAACCTCCATGTCTTTTGATTCCTAGTAATTTTTTACCTGAATCTGCCAAGATGGTTGTGGAGGTCCTACGAAAACAATGCCCTTTATATTTTCCAGTCTCAGGGAGCTTTAAAAATTTAGCAATGGGCAGTGAGCCCAACTTATTGATGCTCACAACTTGTCTCGTACACTTTCCATTTTGTAGATTTAAAAAAAAACGTTTTTCAGGGAGATTGGGAGGACGAAGAGACATATATTGCTTGCATAATTCATACAATGAGCCTGTTATTGTAAACTGACGTACTGAGTTAGTTTTAGTGTCTGGTAATGTAATAAGAAAAGCAGAATTTAAGTCTTTAAAATCATCCACTTTCATTTTCCACAATTCATCGCGGCGACAAGCCCCGCTAAGGGCAATAGCCATTTCAACCTGGAAATCATTTCTGAATGAGTCATATGCTGAGTTAAACATGATAAAATTACTTTGGTGAATAAATATTTTTCATTCGGTGCTTCCTGCATAAACTTGTTGATGTTGTCTGGAGTTAGTACTTTGGACTTTTTTGGCTGATAGTATTCGGAAGCACGTTTTAATAACGCAATTAATTTATGATACTGTCCAATATTCACATTGTGCTTTATGTTCAGAGTAGCTTTTAACATTGAAAATTGAGACCACAATGTTGACGAAGCATATTTAGACTTTAGGTTATTAAAATAAGCCAACAAAACCGTCTCAGATAACGATGTAACACTATTTTTCTTCTTCCACACTGTAAATTTCTCGTATGCGTCTTCGTAACGTTTTTTTTGATGTTACCGGCAGAAGATTTTCAACTGCTGCCTGCGCCGCTGCTTTTTCCTCTGGTGGGGTATAAGAAATGCTTATTTCACTCATAGCAGGTGCTGTAAATTACAAAATATTTACATTTGAAGCAAATCCGATCGATTTATTTTATCATGTCACTTGTCAAAAGAAAGAAGATGCCAATCATAACGCCAACTTTACCAAACAAACGAAACTTTTTTCACTAGCGATTAGGCAACCCACAATACAATATGTTCTTTTCACACGGAACTGCCATTTTTCACACAGAAACGTCACTTTTCATTCGAGTTTTGCGTAAGCAATGAAAAGATGAACTTTTCATAGCAACAAGGATATATGTAAAGCGAGTTTAACATAGTGGTCGTAGAAAAATATATATTTTTATATTATTCTTGTTTTTTTCAAGGTTATTTTGTATAAAATCATAAGATCTATTTTGATGAAGCTAAACAAATTATTTTTTCCCGTTGCTTTGGCACACCAGATGCCTTGTATTTGCAAGTACTTAGAGCTTCTGCTCAAACATACATTGTGGATCATTTTTTGAGGCGCCGTCGAGAGACAAATTTGAGAGAAATTAAAATAGTTGATTATACACCGAGGGAGTCAAGTGGATGAAAAAGGCAATAACTCCTAATGTTTATATAATTAAAATAAAGTACTAACAATTAGTATGTAAGCCATTTGATACTCGTTTACAAATAATGTCTCTTTAATACAAAATTTAAATATTTTAAATTTACTAAAGTCACAGAGACATTGATAATCGTAAAATGCTTTGCTGTAATTTTATTACAGCAGCTTTTCTTGTATAAATGCAAATACCTAAAATATCTATTTTATTCGTGTTAGAGCAGGCGCAATTGAATACGCACTGCATTTAATTCTGTTTTGTATAATTAATTATGGTTAAGCAATTAGAGAACAATTATATTAAAATATTTCAATATAATAAAATAATAGTTTATTTGTTGCATAAATTTAAGCAATTTGAATCGATTAATAATTAAATTAAATAATAATTAATCATTTTGAAGTCAGCTTTTTCCACATTTTTTAATTATTAATCATTAGTTTTTAGTCTGAAATGTAAATTATGAAAAAACAACAATCTATAATAATTATTTTTTATTGCAATTACAATTTATATTTTTTACGTTTTCATTGATTTCCTGCAATCTGATATCTAGCATATCCCGAATGCTTTTTAGCACTGATACAGTTTCAGCGTAAAGCTGGACTGGATCTTCGTCCCTCTTCATTTTTTTACAATTGCCGCTGGGTGTGTTAAATGAATAGTTGTGGTCGTTTTCTTCCACGTCCAGCAACTTATGCTTTGATCCCGGGGTTCCCAATCGACCATTCGCTCCCAATCCAGAAGGTCCCGCTTCGGCAGTTTCTTTTCGTTCCATGAACTCTCTATTTAAAAGTCCCACCTGCAAATAAAATAATAAATTTTGTTTTGTAATTTTAAAGAGATTAATTTCTTACACCACGTTCTGGTACATCGCACCTTTTATAAAAAGTTGCGCCTAAAATTCCCAAAAAGCGCAGCTCCTGTTATGACAAACTTATTTTTTCATCAGCAGGGCCCCCACCTGTAGCGATTTGTGCTCGTCGCTCTTCGGCCGCTTTTTTCTTTAATGAGCATTTATAATCACTCCACGTCTAAAACAATAAAAGTACGTCTATCAAATGCAGCTTATGTTTATTTGTTTGAACTTTAATCTTACCTTTTGCCATTTTTCTACTGATTTCTCACCATATCCAGCAGAATTTAATGTAGTTGCTAATTCGCCCCACAACTTTTTATATTTTTGTCGACCGGAGCAATTCAATTTACCTGTTGCGAAATCAGGATACTGTTCGCAAAAATTAAGGAAAATCTCCCAGTGAGCATCTTTCACTTTAAATGTCGCCCTAAAACATGTTTTATAATTATTGTGTAAAAAGTAATCTTTTTTTAAGAACTAGCAAAACAATTAATTATTGAAAATATTAAGTATACTTACATGATAAACTTGATTAAAAAACTTGCAAAATGAATGTAATTTGCAGGGTGCTTCTTTCTTCTTGCCAAGTTTTCAGAAAACTGACCGCCAAGAATAAAGAAATTTAATTTGCACATGTTTTATTACTTTTTACCCGCAAAATCCTCTGAAAACGGTCTTCGACGGAAAAAATATTCCACTTTTGCTTCGCAGATGTTTTATGATCTTCGTTGGCGCCAAAGCTCTCGCGATATTTTCAAACCGGTAGAAAGAGATAAACTACCAAATCGAGAGCGATAGAGACATTCTACGGCTAACTCGATACCTACTTCGGTCCCGTCTGGAACTGACGTTTCCAGTCGAAAGCACGTGACCTGCGAGACGAAACTCTGACGAGACGAAGGCAATGAGAATCGCTCAATCTCGGAAAAATGGCGTACTCGATACTATCCAGCGAGTCGAAACCATTCAGAATCCGGCTGCAGAGTCGTTATTAGTATTTATGAAATGAAATACAAAGTGAAATAATAGATATTCACAACTTTTTCTTCTTTACCCACAAAATGTCTTTAGATAATTCGAAGAATACCGACTCAATGACCATTCTTCAGGCAGACAGACTTTATTCTTCAGAGGAACAGACAAGAAAATGACCGAAATGACTAGACTTAAGCTCCGCCCCTCAGCTGATGTAGAAAAACACGGGGGATAGCAAGAACCGAATTGAGTTTGTCTTTAAAACGCTCTTAATTCATAAATCAGATGTTCAGAAAAATCAAATACTATTGACCAATTAGATTCTCAAAAACACATGAAAATCCTATAAGTAGTTATGTGATTTTATAATCCAATTAAAATGCTGTAAGTAAATTGAAATTAAACAAACTGGAATCCTATAAGCAAACTAAAATGCTGTAGGTAAATTGGAATTGAACCAACTGAAATTCTATAATTCAATTGAAATTTCGCAATGAATTGGCATCTACTGAATTATTTTAAATTTTACAAACAATTTAAAAATCTATTGATAAACTCAATTTTAGAGCTCATTGCAGCTGCTACAACAAACTTTTCTAAAAAGTAGAACGGACTGTAGATCACTTTGTAAAACGATCATAATATCAATAGCACTCCTACGCTAATTAAACTGTTGTCTAGTACGTGTACGCACTTCAACATTCGCATGATTATTAAATTATCAAACTATAGCCTTTTATATGACTTAGAATTTCACAAAGTAATTTTTTTTATAATATTAGACCTTCTTTAATTGAATTGTCAATTTATCAAAGACTTTAATCTTTTAAAACAAACTAAGAGTTTACTGATTGAAACTTTATTTTAATTTTAATAACCTACCACAGCTGCTCTAACAAACTGCACGATACGTGATATAAATCACAAATAAAAAGTCAACCTCTCTGTGGGAGTTGTAACAAGAGGGCTTTCAATCACTCTACTTAGCGATAATGTAATAAACGCTACAACGCAAACTACGCCAGTGCGTTGTACGAGGATGCACCTCTAACGTTTGCACGATATTGAATTATCAAACGCAGGGGCCTCGTTACTTCTATATAACGTTATATAAATGACTATTTGAGTTAAGAAACCTCACCTGCTTCAACAAAATGAAGGCGGAAAGAATTGTGTGTATATATGTTAAGAGTATGATTGTATGTATTCTACCGAAACACAATATTTGTTAGGAATTTAGAACTGCTACAACAGAACAGGGAACATCGTACAGTGGTTTGTGTAGGCTTCAAAATTATTTTATTAAACGTTTATTAACGTTAAAAATCTAATTACTAAGTGTTACTGATCAGTACTTTAATTAGTAACTTAGAAATCACTTCTATTTTAATTTTCAACTGAGCAATTACAGCAATATTTGTACGTATCAATTCTAGTCTACTGACGGGCAATCTTATTAAATTAATTTGAACTGAAGTAATTTGAAATAAATTAAAAATTAATAAATTTTCTGACAATAACAAAATTGTTTAAGACGCAAAGTGATCTGATAGATATATTAATTTATCTACAATAAATATTGTCTTGGCAATACTGTGAGTTCTGTGAGAGTTTGGGGTTAATTAAAAAAAAGTCTACAATATACGTTTAACTTAACCTTTTTTTAAATTAACGCCGAACCCCCAACAACGCCTTAACTCTAAACTAATTATTATGTGCATTAGATTAAACTTACACAACAATTGAGATAATTAAGAAAACTAGAACATTCTATAGATTGACAAGTACTTTAGTCCATATATAACTAATAATGTAGACTGCTGAATTACGTCAATTATAAAATTTAAACTGTGAAATAATTATTTTGATAAAGGAATTATTAATTACTTGATAAACTACATCATCTGACGATACAAGATGTAAATCAATTATTAATTGATTTCGACACGTAGACAATTTTATTAAGCCTTTCGACACGGTCTTTTCCGAAAGATGTCAATATTTCAATATAATCATCATTTACAAATTATTAGTAATATTTTAATTCGTAATTTAATAACTTTGATGAGACTGAAATAATTTATTTCATTTTAATTGCATAATTTTTATATAGTATTTGGTTTTTGACTTTTGAACTATTGAAGATTTTAATTAATTTTTTACAAACTGAACATTAGCTATTATATCTTTCTCTCTCTCAAAAATTAAGATTCAAAAGATTTTCTTAATTCTAGTTTCTATAGAGTTCTTAGCACTAATCCCATTTGCTCTTAATCTTATTTACAACGACTAAAAACTTACCTTTTTATGGAATTTCTTTTAAAAGCTTTTAGAAAATGGGTTACAGCTGGAACGCTTGAGTCTTGCAACTTATTAAATAAACGAATATTTAAGTAATACTTATTTTTTTCAAAGTTTCTAAAATTTTATTTTATTTACGGTTTTATTTATTATAAATTTAAATCAAAAATTCCAACTTTATGATCATACTCCTAAGTTTTTGCTCTTGGATAAAAATTTTAATGTTAAAAATATGAGTTATACATTGGCGCAACAATTTTTTGTTGAGCACCTTCAATTGTTTCAAGACGATTATCGTTTGGATTTTCCATTTTTATTTCCTCTTTATCGAACGATTTTGAAAAGCAATAAATACATAAAAATTGTAAAAACATATAGATTGTTCTACTGTTAAGATCATGGCTGGGTTTAGAACTAGTTTTTAGATTTTGCCCTCTCATTTTTTTATCTCAGGTGGTTGATATAGTTCCGTTCTGCACCTAAAATTATAGTACCTTCTTTTTCTATCTTGTTTCTGGTCAACTTTTCTTGTTTTGCTTGCCGATACTTTTTACAAATATGGTTATTTTTGTTAAGGAATTCTAGTATTTCTATGCGATTTTCCAATTTTTATTCTTTTTCTATTTTTTTTTTCATTACTTTTTTATTTGTTTGTCTTTTTTTGTTTAATTATCTACACTTCACCTGTAAATAATAATATGGATCTGGCAATTGTTTTGCATATTCAAATTTTAATTCAATCACAATCTTTGTTTTATACCTTTATGAGGTAATATCAAAAAGTTTAAATCTTAACATAAATTCTAAAATAATTCTAAAAGTTTTATTTTTAACAACAAATAATTTTTTTTAATGGCTAATGTTCTTGTTTTGCAAAAGGTTTCAAAAACCGTTTGCAACCTGGTCTAATTATAAAAATATTTTGGCTTCCTAATATTAAAATAAAGAACAAATAAGAAAAATTTAAAATAATCTAAAAGTCGAGAATATGGTTGCTTCCCAACCAATTCAAGGTCGGTTAGGAAGGTAAGGAAAACACCTCATTGGTGAATGAATTTAATCTTTGAATCCGAGACCGCCCAGGTATTTTACACAATGGCGCCCTTCTTCAAGCAAGTTATTTACAATTATCAAATAAAAATAAGTTTTACATTTATTGTTATTTAACTAAGTTTTTTTCAATTTACACATTTTTTTTATACATTCATTTAATAAAAAGCAACTAATATAATCTATATCAAAAACATTCTTTTAAGAACAGCTACTTCAAAAGTGGGACCTATTAAAAACTTTTAAGAGTTTTGCATAAATCTGTTGAAATTTAAATTAATTTGCAACAACAGTAAGAATACTTGACAATAAAAAAGCTTCTACTCAAAAACGTATTTTAATATTAAAAAAAATGTTAAAAAATGTTAAAATTACCTTTTTAAATACATTTAATTAAAATACAGACATTTAAATTAAATGCAACAGACTTCCCAAGAAACCGAAAGTCTAACCTGATGTCTAACTGCAACGACAAAACAAAGTTAACTAAACAAATTCTTATTTAACGCTAATTGCGGAAGTATTTACCCATGAAAATCAAGTACGTTTTTTAAGAATGTTAAGAATTGAGCTAAAAACATGACCTAAACTACCGTCGTAAAATTGCTAATACAGCGTTTTGAAGCAATTTCAAGCCTCCAGTCATCTTGTCAATACTCGAATTTTCATCTGAATCTGAATAGGTATATGAAATAAGCCATCTCATGCGATTGCTTTACAGTAAACAGAAAATAATTGCATTACAATAAACAATAATAGCTCACAACTAATTTTTTTAAAAATAGCAATGTTTTTAACTTAATCACTCATCACGCTGTCTTTTTAATAAACAGAAATAACTAAAAAAATATATGTAAATTCCCTAATAATGTAAAACAGTAGGTACTTCTACCATTTTTAGCTTGACATTTTCAATATTTTGCATATTATACAAAAATATATTTAATTTAAAAAAGTCGTATGTTTCATAATTGATTAAATCATAATATAAAAAATGAGTAGCATAAAATTGTTTATTATCTTAATCTGACCTGAATTGAACTATAAGTTTCAAATGCAATTTGAAAGCTAGATTAATCACTCAGAACCATTTTCTATTTTAAGATTAATTTTGATCAAGATAAATGTTAGAAGCACAGTACCTATATCGATATAAACACTGACAAAGAAAAATATCTCACATAGAGGTAGGCTAGAAGAAAACATATTCATACCAACAACAACGTTAAAGGGCATAGCTGACAATTTCTCAAATACAGTGTGACAGATAGCATTTTTGTAAAAGCTAAATGCTAAAGCCTCAATACAAAAATATATTTTAGAGGATTTAATTCACTGTTTGTTAGGACGCAAGAATGAAAAATTATTTATGAAGAAACAAAAACAATGTCTCTTCTCAAAAACACAGTAAGTCAACTTTTCACCTATTCATAAAATTATTGAAAAATAAAATAGCTTACCTTGTTACATCTATATCTTGAATTTCCGCCAGATTGAGAGAAAAAAATCACCTGAGCTGTTAAAATATCTTCCTGTTGAATTGACTGATGTTGTTTCGACAGAAAAAAATGTCTACAACAACATTTTTGTAAGACGTATATAATTTTAAATGTTTGAGATTAAAACGACTGGTTGTTCGTCCAGGATGATCACAGCTTATTTTAGCTTGTTATTATAACCCTATTTATTAATTTAAAAAGCCAATGCAACATTAATTTTGTTTTAAAAATGTTGAGCTTTGTATGTTCTTAATTTTGCCTAATTGATAATAAAGAATTAAAGACAGTCGTCTTTGAAAGAATGCTGTAAAGAACACCGTTTTTAAAACAGCTCAAACGGATTATATTATTTAGAAAAATTGTAACAATTATGGTTCTTGCATTTGCCTTAAAATGAAACCTAAAACTTTGGACATAAGTGTAACCAAATTACAATTGAAGACTCTGAAAAAACACTAAAACACTTATTAATCAAAAACTGATTATTTAAAAACTTTTCTTTTTGTAGCATTTTTAAAAATTAAGACTTTTAAAATAAAATATATTACTTTAGCCTAATGCCTAGACTTAGATATTAATTTTTTTTTATTATTGTTATTAACAATATTATTTGTTTTATATAATATATAGTTGCATGCTTATTTACACCAGTAGCGTAGCCGTTTGTATTATTATAAGTATACTTTATAATCTATTTCTATTAGATTTATTCTTGTTCAAAGTTGACAGAAACGCAAAGCGTCGAGGTAAACTTTATTTTGAGACAGAAAACAGTAACACAAAGCTCCGTCAATGTATGTGTACTTTTTTACCCAGAATCACTTATAATGTTACTTTTTAATTCAATCTAATTATTTTGACATTTTGAAATATAGAAGCTGATTGCCGGTTTAGATCACGTATTAATTGATGAAATAGTGATTAGAAATAATCTGGAAGTTTCTCAAAAAGACATCAAAATAGTTAGTCGCTTGAAATTTAAATACTCGTTTAACTTGGTTATTAAAGTTACAAATTGTATACGTCAAAAGTTGCTTGCAACATCATCGTAGTTTATAAGGTGGAAATCTTGCTCTTGTAAAGATTACATTTTTGTGAAACAATGTAATAGATGTAATTTTTTCGACCACACAAAAAAAAATTGTTCAATACAATCTTACACCCTAATTTTGGGCTCATGTGTGAAGCTTAGAACGGTATTTTGCGTCGGCTTGCTGGGCTTTAACATAGAGTTTATAATCAAAATTTTGACTTTAAGCAAGAATCAATAATAATAACTATTTCTTCATGATTCTGAATGTGATTCATCCTCAATCATTCCAAAATCATCTTCTGTATCACATGTGTCTGAGCTGGTAATAATTGTAGATTGAAAAGGGGTCCTTTGGCGCTTTCCACCTTACAGAACTGCGACCAATTTGATCTATTGTTCTTGAACCTTACGCTCATTGTTTCCCTAGGAATTCTAGGCTTTTTGTAAAGCCAAGTATATTCCTAAGTGGCTTGTTTTTGACTTCGGCAGGCGTTAGTTTCGCACTATCTAAGTAGGTCAGCCTTTAGAACGCTAACGCATCGCAATTACAGAGTATGTGCTCAGCGGTTTTACTAACCGATTTACATAGTCTGCAGTTCCCACTGTCCACCAGACCCAGCTTTTTAAGATGATACCTTACTGAGCAGTGTCCAGTGAACAGGCCTGCAATGAATCTTATATCGTTTTTCGATAGAAGAAGAAGCTTTTTTGCATTTTCTGTCAAATATTCGATGAATTTCTTTGTCTGTCTTTGCCCAGGAGTATTCTTCCAGTGGCGCATTTTAGTTGCCAACTCTCACCTAAGAATTTCCGTCTGCTTACGTGATTTTGTTAGTCCACAGAACGGTTCGGGGCCTATTGGGGGAGCTTTCGAACCTGCTCTCGCTGGTTCATTATAACATTTTTTGATTTGCGTCTGACATACATTACTAAGATCGGCTTCTAGCTTTTGCGTAAATAATAAATAAAAAAGGTTATGGAATGTTAGCGCCATAGATCACAGTTTTGTCCGAGTGTCCCGTGCTAGTGTTATTTCCATAGATAAATTCTGACATTTGTCTCAGTTTCTAGCACTTAATACTCTTCAGGCTTTATTAAAGTACCATTTAATGTAGTTTTCCTTTGTCCCTTTTTTTCTCTCTATTCTTTCAATTTATTTTTAACATATTTTTTTTTCTTGGCATTCTTTATCTATTTGCTTTTTCATCTGTTTTAATTTTTTTTTCTTTTGCTTTTTTTTACTTTTGTTTCAAATTTTTGCACATTTTTTCTTACTCATTTTCTTGAAATTCTGTCTTTTTTAACTTCTTTCTTTATATCTCTTTTGATTTTTTATTTTAGTTTATTATTAATGTCATTTTTCTTTCTGTTTGCTTGTTTTTCTTTTCTATTATTTGTTTTCAATATATTTTTATTTGTATCTTTAGCGACATATGATTCAAACCTTCCACCTATCCCAAACCTTTTCAATTTATGTTCATGCTTTTTGGTTCACTATCCCGTAGTCAATTGCCGTTTCTGCTTCTCTTCCTCTATAATATGTTCATCTTCTTTTCTCACCTACTTCTTTGATTTCATACAATGTGTGTCTTGTTTTTTTCGTACAACTTAAGACCACTTTTTAAGTTCTATACCAGATTCAATGTGACTATAGATAACTATAGATAACGTGTTTATAAACATATGTAAAATTTTATAAGTCGAACAGACTTAATTTTAAAGCTTTGGCACTTAAAATTTAGTTCAATCCATCATCGAGAAAAATTATTTTTAAAAACTCAAATTTGACTGTATTAATGTTTTTCCAGTAGAGTTAAATTTATCTGACCATAATGGTATGAAAGTGAGCCTATCTTCCACAAAACTTAAAAAATTAACATAAGAAAAGAAGATCAGATCAATAACAATGAACGGTAAAAGAACGTTTTTTACTATGCATGATAATGTTGACTAGAGTTTTATTGATACTTATAATAAGTGAAGCATGTTCCTCAACAATGTACAATAACGCTATTACCTTTCTTTTTCGGAAAAGCAGGTTTTGGTAAAGAGCAACAGCAACCGTCTCTGTAGTCGGAACATAAACTGGTTTACAGGAAAAATTTACAAAATGCAGGATACCTTAGCTCTATTATCAGATGCTCACAAACTATACAGATATCAAGATTCAAAAATGTTGTTGAATACTTTTAAGAAACGATACAATGTAGAAAGCAAAAACTCCAAAATTGCAGCAAATTAATCTTTCTTTTTGAAGAATATAAATAATTCTTACGCCATGTGGCAACTGCTTGATAGAAACAAAACACAGTTTTAAAAGTATCGTGTGATGAATTCACTGTGTTTACAAATACACAAAAATGTTATCGATTCTTTGCAGAAGCAACAATTTTTTTCAGACAAGCTTCAGTCAAAGTAAGAGAAGTTTTTGATGTAATTAAAGCTGAAAATTCTGAAGACATCTATGGCTTATCAAGTGTATTGCTTCAATACATTAAAAACACCATTATTATGCCCTTGACTAAATTATTCAATCTATGTATACAGAAGTCTTTGAAAAACTACTGCTTAAGCAAATTTTGGATTATCTAAAAAGTGCTAACATAGTTTTTAAAAAACAATTTGGGTTTCCAAATAGTTTGTCAGTTACTCAGACAATTTTAAATTTTCTTAATACAGTGGAAAATAGTTTTGAGAGTAAAGAACATTACGCTGCTTATTTTCTTGGTTTAAGCAAGACTTTCTTCTGTTTGTCTTGCTATATTTTATTGCAAAAACTTATATTTTACAACTTTCATCTTGCAAACCGTGTGCAACAGGCAACATGGCAAATTCTCGTTAAAATTTATGCAATGTTGAGCATGGAGTAAGTACCGCAAGGCTCAATTTTAGGACCGATTTTATTCTTAATCTATATAAACAATTTTCCAAATTATATTTTTCCAACTCATTACACGCTATTTGCAGATGATAACACATTTGGTGTCTCAACCAAGTCAGCGAAAGACACACTAGTCAGTAAACATCTCTTGTTCGAATTAGCTGAAAATTGGTTCACTGCGAATAAATCAAAACTAAACAAAAAAAAAACCTCTAATATAAGAATAACATGGCAGCTTTATAGCTAAGAAAGTGTCCAAAAGCATTTATATTTTTCGCAATTTAGCAAATGAACTTTCGGAAAAGTATCTTTGCATGGTATACTTTGCTTTTATAAACTGTCACTTTATTGTACGCTATTTTAACTTGGGGACACTCTTCGTTGATACATAGATTATTTAATTTGCAAAGAAGAGCGGTCAGAAATTGTTTATAGAACTGATTGTAAGTTGGAATTTTTTAAATTGCGAATACTTACTTTGCCATTAATTTACATTTTAAGATTGTAAAAATCTGGGATGCATCTCTATTTCAAACTAAATTCTTACCACTATTATAACACGAGAACTGAGAAAACCTGTTTGAAAACATTAAGGTTAAGCACATCTAGAGATGGTCAAGATTATAATCTTTAAATTTTTTTAATGTTTTTGTCAGCTAAGCTTAAAGAATAACCACTAGGCTCGTTATTGAATAAATTAAAATCACTCCGAATAGAAAAATTATTTTACTCTTTTGATAAGTATTTGGATTACAACTTTTCATAGCATTACTGTTTATAATTATAATTATTATTGTATGTGACAAGTGTAAAAACACTTTGTGTATCTAACACGCAATATATATTTATTTTTGTTATTTATTTATTTATTAGTACAAATGTTTTTTTTTCAATATTTTATGGCATTCTGCTATTGCTACTTCTCCCCCGGCCAACATTTATTCATCATTTTCATAATTTGTTTTTTTATGACTTTTTTTCCTTGTTTTTAATTTCTATTCTCATGATTACCACATTATCTCTCCGTTTTCTTTTCTTATTAATAGTAAATACGCATCATCTACAGACTGTTTTGCTCTGCCTATCTTTTCCTAATTAGGTTGCCAAAACATCCTGAAATGCAACGCTACGTAGACCGTACTCCAGATATTAAACGATGGTTTCTGCCGTGAATATTTCATATTAACATTTATAATACATATTTGTGCCACCGAGTATTCTACAACTCTTTTATAATACTTTACTCATTATTTCTCTAAATTCAGGAAGTCAAACATTATCAACGGCAACAACCACACGTTACGATCTTTCTCTTAATTAACAACTCACAGCTGAAAAATTTATAATAATGTCCGACCGACCGTCCGAAGATTTATACTAATCGATATTAGTCTTAGTTTATGAAGCTTTCTAGAAATGCTAAAGACCAATTTTGTCTTCTCTAACCTTAAAATTCCTCGATTGAAGTTAGTTCAAGTTATTTTATTCTAAATATAAATTTTTACAAAATTATAAATTCTTGCATCTCTTGTTTATTTTACCTTATCTATGTATTAATTCTATCTTTTGCAAAACTACGTCAACAATTGTTTTTTTTAGAATTGTTTTTTATTATTCTTATTATTATTGAGCATATTGAAAATAATTTAAGTTTATATAAACTAGAAAAACATTTTTAAATAACAAAAACACAGCTAAGCAATGAACAACAAAGCAAAAAGCGCTTAATTTTCCAAAGCTGCCAGCAAATTAATTGTTAAAAAATTCCTGAACCCATCAGTATTCAAAATTAATAGATATTCATCCCTGATCTTGTCTTGCTGCTTGTGAACATTTTCCAAACTTTTAGCAAGTTTTTTAAATCGTTTTCGTTCATATTTAATGAAAGAAAGCTGAATTTGAATTTGCTTCTTCAAAGCCTCTTGACGTTGCTCTATCTCTTTTGCCAGCATTAGAAGATGTTCTCCTCCAAAGATGTGTGGAGCTGCAAAAGTTTCAGGAATCACATCAACACGCGATATCGAAGTTTCCATTGCTATAAGACAAAAATTACTTAAATTCTAGAAATAATATTAAATAATACAGATACCGTGAACTCGGGCTTCCAGATTTATTATAATTAAAGCTGATTCGTTACACAAATAATTTAAAAAGCTCAAAGTTTGTGTTTTTCGATATATTCTCAATTTTAATTTGGCCAGTTTTTCCAACAGTTTTATGTTATGAAGACATGCTTTTAAAGATTCCATATTTGGTACTTTGATTAAACCTGAACAGTACTAAGTGCTGGAAACTAGAGACAAAAATGACAGAGTTATCTATGGAAATGACACACGAAACTGTAATCTGGGCGCTGGCTGTTGACCTTGCATAAATTTTTTTAATTATTAAGTATAGCGTAAGAGCTAGAAGTCGATTTGAGTAATGCATATCTTAAACTCTTAACTAATACTTTCGGTATATAATTGTTTACTTTATGTCTGTCTCCAATTATTATGAAACTTTTACAGATAATTTGTACCAACCGCGCCATCACTGTATCCCAGCTAGTTTTAAAAAACACTAAGCTTTAGCTCTATTTATCGTTTACAGTCTTAAAAACTCAGCTCTAAAAAAACTAGCAAAAATAAGAGTGCTACTTTCTGGATAACATGCTCTCAGTTATAAAACCTTGTACAGTTACAAATATATGAATACCCTAGTTTTGACTGGTTTCAACTCTGTCGATACTCCCCTGCTAAATGACTTAATTTTGACGTTCTGTGTTTATTTTCTTGTAATAATATTTCAAATTTTTTTATTTCATTTACGAAACGTGTACAAAACAATTTTTTTAAGACTTATTGCGTCCAGAATATGATTATTTCTAGTGAGTAGGGTACAGTTGTGCTTTCAGGTTATTTTTGGATTTATACAATTTAGAGGTGTTTGAATTTTAGAAAATAGAGCACGCGTTGCTTTTGTCTCATTTAGCAATAAGAGAATGTGAAGCTATGAGTTGCGGCTACGATGAATTTGTCAAAGATTCAAACAATGATTCCACAAGTATTAAGCGTGTTTTTCTGGTTTTTCAGGTAGATATAGAAACAGTTAAAAGTGACTATTATTTACAAAATGTTGCAGCTTTTTAAGGTATCTGTCAGAACGGTAAGTAGGATAGTTTTCAAAAAACGTCAACTGTAGTCTTAAGAATCCAAGAAATTTGGTCGTGAAGAAAAAACAGTTCATTATGATTATGGTTTATCTGCAGTGAGAACTGCAGACTATGTGAATCGGTCAGTGAAACCTGAGCACATACTCTGTAATTGCGATGCGTTAAGGTCCTAAAGGCTGACCTACTTAGACAGTGCGAGACTAACGCCTGCCGAAGTCAAAACCAAGCCACTTAGGAATATACTTGGCTTTACTAAAAACCTAGAATTTCTAGAGAAACAATGAGCGTAGGGTTCAAGAACAGTAGATCAAATAGGCCGCAGTTCAAACGACCTTCTCAATCTACAATCTACATCTACCTATTTCAAATGCGGATCCTGTAGCATTTTATTCAGTACATCATAGTTAGTTGATATTTAAGTTTGAAATAGTGAGTTTAGATTCAAGATTTGTGAATTACCTAGTTTGTTTTGTTCCAAAGTGCAAAATGAGCAATAATAATAAACTTGAAGTAAATGCTCGAAGAAAAAGTAAAAAAAATATTAGACGAAAACTTCGCCTCGTGTGTTTAATAAAAAAAAAAGTGATCTGCAATCATTTGCAATTTATATAATGTCATATACATTTAGGAACCAATTTAACTAGCAATAAACGATCTTTTTCCTAAATTATCCAAAAAAAGGAAATGTTACGCTGAATCTGATAGAGAATACGGCCCAGGGGCGGCCTTGCCAGGGGAAAGAAAATAATCAGAACCGCTTCCAAAGTCATTTAAGGCAAATATAGACAATTTACTTAAATCGTTAAAAAAAACAACATCGGAAATTACACAACTAGAAAAAAAAACTATTTGACCAAGCAGTAGTCGTTTGTAGAAGGATGAAAGATATAAGAAGCTAACGGCGTCTTCATTTGGAAAAATTTGCAAAATGCAACGTTCTACTTCTTGTGCTTCAACTGTGCAATCTTTTTTAGATAAAAAAAATTCACTGGCACTCTAGTGGGAAATGATGCTATAATTGAAATTAAATGCCCTTATTTGATGCAAAATATTACATCGCATGAGTTTATAAAAAAGGCTATAAAAAAAAGAAAGTGATACATATTATACAATAGACAGAGAAGGGAATATAAACTTAAAAACAAATGCCGACTATTTTTACCAACTACAGGGGCAGCTAGCTACATAGTCACATAGTCAAGAAAGAAATTTGCTATTTTGTTATTTGGACTCCAGAAGGAATGTCTATTAAAAAGGTATGAGTTTTAAAATGCAGTAAATGTGTTTAGATCAGTTTTCCTTCATTGATTTGTTTTTTTTGTCAGATTTATAAAGATGATTTTTTTTGGAAAGAAAAAATGGAACCACATCTGATAGAATTTTACCATAAATGTATTGCGCCGGAGTTATTATATCCTCAGCATCCTTTTTTTACTATTGAGATTATTATTTTTTTTTTAATATTTTTTTTAATTATTTTTTTTTGTGCTTATTCTACTCTCTCATATAGAAGGTTACCTGCGGCAACATATATAATAAAGCAAACTTACTATTTTGTTATTTTTAAAATTAATATTACTATTTATTATTTTATATTATTTTGAAAATAACTTTAATTGTACAATTTTTGTTACATAATTATACTTTCTCTTCTTCACCCAGAATATTTTTTATCATTATCACTATGTATGATTTTAATATATTGTTTTCTGTCTATATTATAATTACTCTGGTTTCTCAAAAAAATTCTTTAGTATTTGTCGATTTATATTAGAGCTCAATACCTATACATGAACGATAACATTCAACTCAGCACAGAACAACCTGTTTTTGCGGCAATAAAATTTTGTTTGCCTGTGCAGTTCTTATATGAGTGAATGGTAATATTTACTGTTGAGCCTTGGTACTACAGAATGAATATTTCAGAAAGTATTTTTATGATATCATTTCAAAGGGTCAGTTTTCTTCAGCTAGACAGGGTGACGAGTGAATGACTGAGATAAAATATTTAAACTCCGCCCCTCAGCTGACATAGAAAAACACGGGGGATAGCAAGAACCGAATTGAGTTTGTCTTTAAAACGCTATCACTGAAACAGTATACTTTCAAAAGCAGTAAAATTGCCAGCTCAAAAAGACATAATATTGCACCTTGCACCTGTGTATTATCCCACAGAATTAGTATAAAGTACGTTAAAAAACGCAGTTTGGAAAAACAATAAATCTCTAAGAATAACTGAAAGTGCCGTAGATTATATTCTACCAGAAATAAAAAATATCAATTACGTCAAACATGTGATTAAAGTAAAAGATATTGGTTTTTAACCAAATTTTAAAGAATTTATTATAAACGTAGTTAATAATGATGATGATAATGATTTTAGCATTGGCGTATATATGTTTATTGTGGGTATAATATAAAACTTTATTAAAATAATTCATCATTATTTTATTTATTACCTCATAAAAACAAACAAAAATTCCAGGTAAAAACGGCTTTGTACTGTTTCGGGTTGACTAGTTGAAACGTGATTTATGACGGAGTTTTTCACAGCTTGCTATCTTTAAGTTAATAGTCATTGCAGTGTCATTAACGCAAAGCAAGATTTGGATGATTATACTTCTAATTACCAAAGACTTGTAAATCATTAGAAACGTCCAACATACCGTGCACAAAATAAAACTTCTTTTGCTCAATTCTGAATGCATTGATTACAGTTTCAATGACACATATCTTCTTGTTATTGTAAAATTCATGCTTTAGAACTAATGTTGAACTTAAAAATTTATATAAGGTAAACAGTTTTTTATAATAGATGTAGTTCAATTCCATAAACTATAATAACAAGAATTGCGTTTTCTATTGCAAAAAAGTAAAACCAGCTAGAAATACTGTTAAGATGAAGAAATTGGCCATTGAATTGAATATAAATACGAAAATGGAAAAAAAGCTTACAAGTGGATACAAGAATGCAAAATTCTTTTCAAACAAACAAGATGCTATAAGTTTATTTTTGAAATATGAGGACTTTTAATAATTTGCCTTCTATCGTAGAGAAACTATTCAATGAGAAGCTTCAGTCCAGACTTTCTGTGTTTGTGTGAAACTTGGTTAGTGCAGGAAAAAATTGTTTATCTAAAAAAAAATGTTGTCTATGTCGGCCTGCAAAAAGCCTTAAGATGGCCATCTAAGTGGTGGTATGGCAATCCTTAAAAAAACTATATAATGTGACTGTATGAGATACAGTGTTGCATCTGAATAATAATAGAGCGTCTTGTTAATGAAATACTTATCTGTAACGTCTACTTTAATCAAAGTATTGATTTTGAAAGCACCATTTTGATTTTATTGTACATTTTTAAATATGTGTCCTTAGAGCACCTAAATAGTGTAATTATTTTAGGAGAAGCTTTAAACTCGAGAATTGGCTCTCTAAATTCAGTAACGCAGGAACTTATGGAATGCTCAAACTTATGGCACTAATTATAAGAGAAGTTCTGTTATTGACCTTGCGTTATGCAATAAATTTTTAAATTGTATATATGATTTACTTACTGTGGCTTAGATCATTTACCTATTATGGTGTCCTTTATTCTACAGGGTGGCTATTCTAAAGCTGGCGTAAATTCATCACTAACAAAATCTGTCAGGGGAGAAGTAAGATATGAACTAGTGTTAAGAAATCATTTTATGCAGCACTATAGAACTATAATGACGCTTCTCCACAGAGTTAAATTTGTGCATGATGTTGATAAGGTGTATAAAAATATTTTGGAAACCATTACAAATAATTGCAATAGTCGACAATGTAGAACCGATATTCTAAATTCCGCTTTTGTTGTATTTCTCTTAGTACAGCAATAAAACCGTTTATTATTATATGTTCAACCCTTTTAGTCCCGGATGTACAGCAATATTGCTGGATTCAAAAGTCATTACGGTCTTTGACAAGTAATGACAATGATGACAAAAGTACTTCAATAATATAAAAATATTTAAAAAACAAGCTTTCAATTTTCAACTACTATAAAAACTAATTTAAGAATAAAATAAAAACAAAAACCACATTTTGCGTTTTAAACTAAATAGACTACATTTGCTTGTTTTTTAAAAAATTAAGCTAAATTACGATCTCTCATTTAACATTTAAAAACATTCGAACAATATAACATTATCACAATAACGCTGCTTTTTGTATTTCGGCAAGGTTTTTTAAATCCAAATCTAAAGTTTTGAGATTTTTACTTAATAATATTAGTACAACCCTCATATTTCAGATAATTAAATGTAATGTAATTAAATTTTAATTTTTAAGTTTTTTAGATTTATAACGGCCACCGAAAGCAGCGAATATTTAACCATTTTCGTTTTAAAAAAGTATCAATAATATTACAAGAATTTAGAACAGATAAAATTATTAAATATACAGTTTTAGTTTTCTTAAATACTATAACAATATTCGGCCTATAGACTTCAATTTTTAAAGCAGTTAGTAAAGTTCGATTCTAATATTATTTTTCAAAAAATTTTCTGGATTATAATCATAATCTGGTTCAACATTTTTGACCAAATTAAATTTATAAGCCAAATTTGAATGAATAGTTTTTGGAATCGCGTCATGTCTCTTTTTGTATTGTTTATTAACAATACAAGAAGCACTGAACAAGAAGATTCAATGTGTTCAATTGTTTCCGACAAATTAAAACACGTACAAATATTATTAACTTATTATTGTTCCTCAATTATAAGCATACGATGATTTTTAGTGTTAATTACTCTATCCTGAACAACAAAAACAAAACCTTCAGTCTATAGAAGAAGTTGTCTTTTCTTAATTCATAAAAATGAAAGCTTTTTATCTATTCTTTCTAATTCAATTTCTTTAAAAAATCTACTGTGTAAATTAATTTTAATAAATTTTTGTTTTGTTTTTTTCCTTAACTAAATAACTTCCACGTGCCTTCATTTGCTCTTCGAGTGACACATCTCAGCTACGCAGCAATCCCAGTTGTTGTTTTAAGAATAGCTTTGCAATTACCGCAAAGGCTCTTTTCGCGTGGTGCAAATTTACCTGAGCAATACTATTGCCGTTCGAGGCGAATAATGTAGCAAACAACTAAAAAGGCTATTAGCAAACAAGTTAGCTTTGTTCACTGTCCTCTTTGTCTTTGCCTGTTACAGCTTCTTTGCTTATATTGTGTGAAATCTCAGAAGACTCGTCGTAGACTTTAAGTAAGTCAAGGTGCATGTCTTCAATGGGAAAGTAGAAATCATCTCTCGTTTCCGGTTTGGGTTCCTCTTGTTCCTTCCAGAGTCCTGAAACGGGAATTTGCCCAGATCTGTAACTGATTGGGCATTCTTCTTTTTTATAATGTCAAATGATTTGGGGTCAATCCCAATTGTGAGAACTTGATAAGGCATTAGGTGTGAATCAACAATTAATAATTAAACGTCTTGATTTTGATCTTTTTATCTCAATTATATCAATATTCAATGTAGTTTAACTTGAAACTGCCTCTAGGTCTGCTTTTTTACATAAATGTCAATCAAATTTCAATTGTTATTAAATGATTAATTGTTTACTTTTTGACATTTATATTATCTAATAACAGGTTATTTTGATAGTCTTAAAAGTTTTTTGAAAATTAAGGGTAGTTTAATAGTATAAATTGTTTTTTGTAAATATTTGCATTATTGGCCTTGATTTATTATTGTGTGGGCAAATATAGCAAATTGTGTAGGCATCACATCAGTCTGAAGAACCTATCCTCTTCATCTCTTTACCAAACCGTCGTGCTTTTTCCACTTCTTATTCTCTGCACCCTTTACTGCTTCACTTTGTCCGTTTGTCTTCAGTTCTTAAGTCTAGTGTTAACCGTTGCTTAACCGTTGCACAGTAAAAGTGAGTTTTTAGAATTTTTTTTATTGATTTTAATAATTACGTAATAATAATAATAATAATCTTTATTGTGTGTTTATATCTATACAATATATAACACTTGTCATAAACTAGAATTTAAACAAACAGTAGACATACAATTGTCAGTTTATAAAGGCAAGCAATTGAAAAGAACATAATCTATAAATAAAACAAAAATATATGCAAAGGCATTACAAACAAACATAGCACAGCAAATCAATACAAAGCAAAACACAGCTAACAAATAAAAGTTGTTACATTATGTACTGATTAGTTAAAATCATCAACGTGATACAGACATTTTGAAACAAAGATATTGTTTTAGGTTAACTTTAAACGTACTTAAAATTTTAATCCTTTTGATGTTAGTTGGTAGTTTATTGTAAAGACTCAATCCTAAAGAGTTCAAAGCTTTTTTAGTGAGATTTGATTTTTTAAAAGGGATGTGTAGCATGTTTTTTTGTCTAGTGTTTCTACCATGAATCTGCTCATTGGTTAGAAATGTTGATCGATTTTTAAACACATACAGGCAACATTCGTTTACGAATAAAGATGGCACCGTAAGTATTTTATAACTTTTAAAACTATCCAAACAAGAATAAAAACTACTTTTTTTTTACAAACTAGGAAGTATTATTTATATTTTAAGACAATCGTCTAAATAAAACGTTACTTTGCTTTTTCTCGTTGGTTAATTCTTCCTTTAAGGTACCCATTTTCTATTTTTATTTAATGCTTCATTTATTTCTGCAACGCGCTTTACTTTTTTGCACTTAGACGTTTTCCTTTTAGCCTTTAAAAAACAAGTTTTACAAGGAAGTATCCGCTGTTTATAAAGTGGATGTCTTTCCATATTTTCCACTTAATCCTAACGCAACGACACCACAACTCGTCATTCCAAATTTCTCAAAAAAGTTTAATGACAGGTTGCGAAGCACAGTCGCAAAGCGTAAAAAAAGATACCAACCTGCATTAAGTGCAGTTACCAACGTGCATACACAACAGGTCCCTATTTTCCTCCAAACATTGAATATTGTACGCTTCCTCCCATTTTTTGTCTGATGTCATTACTTTTTGTTGAGAATATATTTTAACAAGTTACAGAATCGACCTCCAAATTAGAATATTTCGACAGATTTCGTTGAGAAAAAGTTACACCCAAAGTTTGACCCCCTAAACCGTTAATTCACCTGTAGGCTTCTACCACAGAATATGTTAAAACCACAGACTGCAATACTTGCAGGGTTGCCAACTCTATTAAATATAATGTTATTAATAGTATACAAGTAAATGTACCACATATACTTGATAAAGATGAAGCTGGAATTAATTATTCTATTAATATTAATTATTCACGCTCGGTTTACGAGATCTTCCACCACAATAGACGTGTCCAATCCAATAACTTCTATACCATCCCACCATGAGATACCAAGCACGAGGCAATCATGAAGTGTTGTTTGTTCATTTCAGCTTCATCTTTAACGTAAATCTACTGTAGAAACTATAATAAAATCGTCTGGCAACACTTTACTACACCATACATAACCTCAATTTGCAAAAAAAATCTATGTGACAAATATCAATATAAAAATGTAAAGAAACCGATTTTTAACATTGTCAATTAAAAAAATATATTAAAAAAACTCACATTTATAACATTAAAATAGACATAAGACCAAGAGCTGTCATATGCTGAGTTTCAAATGGCAAAATGTCTAAGTTAAACTCAATTAGTTGAGCTGCTAAAATATATGGCTTGTTTATTTGCACGTCTTTTATGGTTGACTGCTTGGTGGCGTTAGCTGTTATAACTAAAATAATTTTTTTGTGCCTCGCGTCTTCAAAACAACTGTCAAAGTGTTCTAATCGGTCGGCAACGGACTATTAATAAATATATCAGCCTAAGTCGGAAAATGAATTCTAGAAATATTTATTATGTCAATTAAATTTTTGAGTTGACACCATTTGCTGTCATTGTCAACTGTCAGACATTTAACGGTTTGTATTGTATAATGCATAGACCTCCAAGCTTCTCCGCCGTAAGCCCCACAGAAGCCGTGAGTGACAATTTGTTGATGTGTCCTACGAAATGCCCGGATTTGGAGTTTGCTGACGAGCTTTTAAGAATCATTTTCTTGTTAATCATTTTAGTATGTATAAACAAAACTACCTAACATTGTATATGGTTTCAAACAGTTTAATATTTTCTTTTTAGAATAAATTTACCTTTAAAAGTTAGTTTTTTATAAACAATCATTGAACTAATTATATATACCCTAAACACATAACCTAAGGTCGCAAGATTTTTCCACATTTAAAACATGAAATAGTAATAAACAATAATAATTCCATTACACAGATTCTGTTTATATGTGCTAGAGTATCGATTTTATTAGAAAGCAACAATTTTATTTTTTCATAACGCAAATATTTTTTGAAATGTCAAAGCTAAATATTTTTTTAATAAACAAGAAATCTTGATCTCTTAAATTAAAAATCATTTAGTGTTACTAACGTTGCTAACATTAAAACATTATTAATACATTTTTTCAATAGAAAATGTATTTAATTTTTTTTACAGCGACACAAGAAATCTTGTGAATCACACGTCCGGAAACGCTTTTGCAAGTAGTCGTAGTTTGGACCCAAAATCACTCGCCTTGCAAAGTGTTTGTTTCCGGTCTTGTGATTCAAATAACTATTTATAAAAACGATAAAGTCAAAATCAAATATTTTAGAAACATTTTATTAAATTTCAAGTTGAATCTCTATTACAAATTTACATAATCTTTACCAGAAACATACGCCATTATTATGGCACAACTTTAGTGTGCATATACAGTCGCCCGCAAATTATAATTCACTAGAGAATTTTATAAGCAATTGTTTTTACTAAAAATACCACTTGCGTGAGACAGTTGTGTTTGGTTGGATGCATTGAACTTTAAAACGCTGACCCAGATAACTTTTCAACGATGATGATTTATAACTCTATAGGTTTATCGGGACTATTGAGTCCTTAATTTTTTATTTTAAGTTTTAGGGATTTAAACATTAAACTCAGGTTTAGAGGCTTGTTTTGCACCATCTAAAACGTTTTGTAAACTTTTCTCCTTTAGTTTTCAACAAAATTTAGCTCAAAATTACGTATATAAAAATGTATGTAAATACAAATAATTTGTATAAATAATATAACAGTGTAGTGATTATTGTATCAATTATCTTCTGTTAATTATTTACTGTATTAGCTAAACCTTACATTTTATGAAAATGAAATATTAAATAACAAATGTGTATTAGTCTCACTAAACAAACGTTATATGGCTATACTCAAAATGCTGCTTTTACAATCTTTTGTTACTGAACAATTCATCTAAAGTCTCAAAGAATCGAAAAAATTGCACTTGAATTCCACTTCTCAGTTCATCGTAATAGTAGAAGATCGCTTGCACAAGTGTGGACGGATATAGTCCAGCAGACCTTTCTTATCGACATTCCAGGAGAAACGTAAGGGATGCGAGGAAGATAATTAATTGGACACTCGTACGAATCAACCAAGAATCGGTTTACGTTTAATTTTTTTTTCTAAATAATGTTTTTTATTAAGCTGCTTGTATAAACGACAACAAATATGTTTAAACTTGTTTCTCTTTTCAATAGATTTATTTGAATATAAAATTAAAAGTAACAGTAAATCGTATTCACGATATAATTATTTTCTATTTTGCTTTAGATTATTATTAGGAATATAGAAAAAAAAAACTAAAAATACAATTTAAAAAAAAAAAACATGTGAGGGTTTCATGGTTTTGATTTTTTTTTTAAACAATAAAAAATCGTTGCTATTTTGCTATTTAGAAATTGTTTTGAACTAGTACTCTCATGAACCTCGTCCAGTACTTGATTTATAGGAACAGTTCAACTGAATAAAATCCGTTAAAAACTAAAGTTTACAAAACATTTTGTGCGTTGTTTAAATCCCTAAAAATTAAAATAAAAAGTTTATGACGACCATTAAAGCTTAGTTATAAATTATCATCGTTGAGAAGTCATCAACCACCCAAATTCTTAATTTGATTTATTATTTGTGTCTTTTGACGTCAATTTTTTTATGATAGTGCTTTGAACAATCTTGCAAATTTTGATTTTTGTAAAACTTTAATTTTAATTAACCCTGATTCACAAGGTACAAAAAAAAATTTGTTTCTAAAATTTTAAATTATTCATTTCTGTAAGCTAAATTTTTGGTTAAAATAAATAAAATATAATATATTTTTTAAAGATTAATAAAATTAAAATAAATTAATTGATTAATTCAATTTAAGTTGAAATAATTTAATTTATTTTTTTTATGCATAAAAAAAGCAACGGGCAATATGTACAGTTGCCCGCAAATTATAATTTACTAAGATAATTTCTAAAAAACAATTTTTAACTAAAAAACAGTTGTGTTTGGTTGGTTGGTGGTTGCAATGAACTTTAGGTTTATAGGGACTATAGAATCATAAATCTTTTTTTTTTTTTTAGGAATTTAAACGTTGCACTTAGATTTTAAGGCTTGTTTCGCACCATCCAAAACGTTTTGTAAACTTTTCTCTTTTAGTTTGCAACAAAAGAAGAGCCACATAAAAATTATTCTATTTGGACTTTAGACTACTATAACTCTGTTGCTTTGAGGACGGAGAGATTTTAAAATGAGTTAAACGTTAATATTTAAATGAAACGTTAGAGTTGATTTGTTGCTTGTTGTGCTCAACTAATGCCCGGTTTCACCAACGAGGAATAAATCGAGAAATAGTTATTCCATGAATAAAATTAATCTCGGAGTAAACTAAAGATAAATCTGTTTCCGTTTCACCAACGCATTTGCAAGCAGAGTTAGTTATTCCAGGAATAGCTGTGGCTCGAGGTACAAATTTGGGGTGACGAGACAAAAATCTAGGGAATTTATGTTTTCTATGTTTAAGTTGGCAGCCGTGTGTCAACATGTACCACCAGGGGGGTGAAGCCAAGATAGCGGAATTGGAAACGAAAAAAGTATGTGGGCCACTATATTGACGTGCGGCAAGGGGAAAGAAAAGTAGCCAATCAGAAATATGGATTTGAATTCAGCGCTAAAAGTAATATTGTTTGTCACGCCCTTCACTTTCGATTCACAACGTATTTTGTTGTTGTTGCATTTAGAGGTTATGTTGTTATACTTGTTTTTATGAAATTATATCAATTTTTGATGTTAATTGATAAAGCAAAATGAAAAATAGAATTAAAATTATAAATAAAATAGGTAAGCTCAGTTATTCCATGTAATATGCGTTTTAATAAGATTTTGTTTGTAGATTCCAATTGTGGGAGAATATTATTTATAGAATAGATGGGGGCTCAGAGAAAAGATGTGATTAGTTTGTGAGGATCACTTTGATGAATCTGGTTTTGTCAACAAGAGAAAGAAACGGTTAAATTTTGGTGCAGCTGTAGTGAAAGTTTTTATGGAGGATTTTGCTTTTGAGACTGAAAACTCTTCAGTTTAAAGCGAAGGAAAATAACTGTACTTTTTATTAACATTATAAGAGAGTAGTATCTCAGTTGGAGGCAAGAGAAAAAGACTCGTTGAATTTTAGAAGAAAATCGTAGGTGATTGGAATTAAACTTTTATTATATTTCCACGTATGTAGTGCATTTCAATTCAATTGGCATAAGAAGTGGCTGTGAGAATTCAAATTTTTGTTGGGGATTAATATGGACATTGGTTTAAATAATAAAAATCACTGTTTGGTAGTGATAGATTAGTGACAAAGCGAGTTACATTTTATGTGTTTTTAAGTACTTTTCACAGTACTTAAAACTAGAGTAACTGTATCTGTTTACTTTTAGTTGTTTTTGTTAAATAATTGTCTGTTTTGTTTGTATTTTAAGTTTGATTGCAATTTATTTCATTTTAATTTTAGAAGGTCATTTAAAATAATTAAAATTTATTAATTTTATTTGTTTGTTTTATATGACTATATTGTCAAATGGTTGTCTAATTGTTTATTTATTTTTGAACTTGGTTTAAGTTGTGTAATTAAGTAGTTTAAATAGTTTTAATAAATAATATATCAAAATGTAAAATGTCTTAGTTTTGGTTTATTTAAATTAATCATATTTTGGTTGTTGTGAAATCAAATTAGAATTGTTTGATTTAACTTTATAATTAAAACATGTGTTTTAATTATGAAGTTAAGTTAAACACTTTTATTTTGATCTCACAACACCAATTCAATGGGAAAAAAGGCAACAAAATAAGTGGCGGGTACATTTAAATTCGCCCGCCACTAATTTAGTTTGCCACAAAATCGCTGTAAGCGCTGGCTGTCGTTTTCGTTGCCAACCATTAGCATAGAATGTTTCATTTCTTATAATGAGTGTTCTGTGTGTACCACAATGAACGTTATTTAACCTAACTTTGTGCGTGTGTGTTGATCGCAGCAGTGTTCTCAATAAAAATAGACAAAAAACGGGAAAGAGCAAGAAATTATTCTGAAGAGGATAAGGAAAACCTGTTAAATGTGGTCGAAGGGTTTACCCACGTCCTAGAAAATCGGGGCTCTATAACAGCCAGTCGCGGACCGGTAGCAGATCCGCAATCCAATTAAAGTGGTTGTACAAGAGCCTCAAAAAAACCGCGAAAAAACATAAGGCCGACGAAAAGGTATGTTGAATCTTTTATCACTATTATTATTATTAGTGTATAATCATCAATCAGCATTAGTCACTATTTATTAGTATTATTATATTTATTTACATATTTTGTTTTGTAGGTAAAAGTCTACAGAACTGGCGGAGGGCCAATTGCTGAGCGCCCCACCGGTGAGAATAGAGACGGAGGTTCTAACTCCACCACCTAGGCCACCTCCTCTACCTGCAAGATTAAGTTTTATTAAAAGAAAAAATCTGGAAAAAGCTAAATAAAGTTGTGAGTCTTTGAAAAAAGACCAACTTGCGAAACAAATAGCAATTGTAAATTTAGAAAGTATGTAGTTTATGACATTAATAAATAAACATTACCTTGCAAATACGGTATTAATTAATGCTGTTCGTACAGCTATGTTGTTATTAACCACATCCTGTAAAACTTGAGCCGGTTGTTCAAATATTGGTACTCCAATAGCAGGTCGTCTAATGATGCATCATCAGCCATGTCGATAGCAATATTGTGCAACACAGCTGTTGCTACAATAATTGCTAAAGTTGTGTCAATATGCACTCTTATTCCCAACGACAGGGCACGGAAAATGTCAATTTTTTTGGTGATTACTCAAAATAATTATTGTAATTGACAATATTGAAAATGTGATGCACTTTGACACTGTCACTGTAGCAATATATTAGTATTATTTGATTTATTATTGTTAATTAATACGTCAAAAAATGACAAAGTTTAAAACGTCAATTAAAAATTACAAATGTTAGGTTAGAAATCTCGGAATAAAGATTTAACTCGCCGAATTTGGTGAGTTAAGTTATTCTCTGATTTATTCTATGAATAGCGCTATTTCTCGTTGGTGAAACGAAAACCATGAAATTTATCCCGAGAATAAAGTTAATCTCAGATTAAATAGTTATTCCTCGTTGGTGAAACCGGGCATAAGTGTAGTGTGGCTAAAAATGTAGGGTTGTGTTGCCGTGTCATAAGGTAAAACGTTTTGGAGCAAGTAAATTATGCGTGTTTTGATTTTTTTCAAATTTGTAGATGATGACGTCCCCTTATCCAAAGTACTGATGCAGATATCCTAATTTACATATAATACCGAGAACAAACAGTTTTTTCATTTTTCAAAACCCGAGACCATTTGTAATGCTTGGAAGCAGATTTTTTTTAACCTTTCGGTTGATGCATTCGCTTGAAGATTGCGTATTTGCGAAGACCATTTTGATGAATCGCAGATAACAAGAGGAAATAGAATTCGATTATCATCTGATGCTTTGCCAAAGTTGCAATAATTCTTAAATCTGCATGTTCTGATGTTTTATTACTTTTTAATACAATTTATTTATTTAGTTTGTTTATACATACTAAAATGTTATAACGAGAGTCAATGTTATTTTAATGTTCCTCGTTAATTCCAGGATTTTGTATTTGCTGGCGAGTGTACCTGATGGCACAGCACAAGGACTGTATAAAACAATTATAATTTTTTTTTGTAAAAAATAACATTGATTGAAAGAAAAACTCAATTGGTTTTGCTTCTGATGACGCTAGTGTTATGATGGGTGTGCATAATTCATTGTCTACAAAACTAAAAGATAATATTTCAGATTTATTCGTAATAAAATGTGCATGGTTCATGTTCAAATTATGCATGTGACAAATTGCTTGAAATCATTGAGACTCTTGCTGAAGATATTTTTACATATTTCTAACACAGCTAGAAACGTCAAACAGAGTTTACACAGTTTCAAAACTTTGTTGAAGAAAAACCACATAAATTGCTACAACCATCCTAAACACGATGGCTATCTTTACATTCAGTGGTTAAGAGTATTTTTAATGCTTTAACATTATATTTTAATCAAAAAGCTACTGCGGCTGAAAAGATCGTAAATCAATTAAGAGATCCCTCAGTAATACTGTATTATCAGATTTTAGATCTGTACTTCCATTTTTCAACAATCTAAATCTTGAAATGCAATCAGAATCAGTTAAAATAAATACACAATATAGAAATGTCAAAAGTGTTTTACGAACTTTTCTAGACTGTTTCCTTAAGCCAGATTATTTAAGAAATAAACCATTAGAAAATACTGAATTCAGAAATTCTTACAACTTCATGGAAATAGAGAATTTGTACTTAGGTGCTAAAATTTCTGTTGCAGTAACAAACATTACTCATGGATTAACTAATGTAGAATTGTTAAATTTTATAGCTTCTTTGGCAACTGAATTTCCAAATTTAATTTTAACAGATGAATTGAATAGTCTTGACGAGGAATGGCGACCTTTGAGAAACATTGATATGCCTGACTCGGCAGGATTAAATATTAATGACTTTTGGCAAGAATATCAAAACTGAATTTTGATCTTTTTGGTTTGCTTTATTCAAGTGCAACCGTTGAGAGGGTTTTCTCTCAGGTAAATTTAAATAAAACTAAAATTCCTAACAAGCTGTCACCTGAAACACTGACTGCAATTTTGCACACCAAACAATTACTAAGAAATAAAGCTTGCTTCAATTTTCTAATTGAAAAAAAATTGCTTACAAAAACGGATAAATCCATTTACGAAAAATAGACGACGTGTTTCTCATGTTCTTTTGCTATATGTCATGTGGAATATGGAATTAGGCTAGGGTATTTAGAAAATATAATTATGCTAAGTTTTAGTTGAGAATTTTTTATACCTGTAATTGTATCTTGATATTATTAAAACTTTTTTAATGTTTCCATTAAACATTTTTGTTGCTATTTTTTGTTATGTTTACACTTTGCAAGACCTTTCGCTGTGTCCATACAAAACCCTATCTTTGATAGAATGTAATCTGTAATGCTAACGGCCGGTAACATTCTAGTGGCGCCACCTTAAAATCGGCTTAAAGGGCTTCGGAACTATTCGGTCGTATTCGGTCTCAATCGTTTACCGCTTCTCTTTTAATATTGAAAGAAAAAATTCTTTATCAAAAATATATATAATTATATTGACAAAAGTACTATAAAAAATAGTGCGTTAGCTAGATGTTAACACACCATTAACAATAATACAATACACAAAACAATATAATGCTATAATAGAGTTCGTTTTTGTAAACAATAGCCCATAACAGCAATGATTTACTACGCCCTCGACATTTATTTGTAAATGTCGGGGGGTTAAATCTAAAGGAAAAAAGTGTTTACAAAAACGAACAAATTATAATATAGCCATACAGATATGCTAAGTAAAAAAGCCATAAAAATAAAGTAGTTATCAGACATAATGACTCTAACACTTGAACAGCAATTGACACTTTAATGTTTTTCAACTTTCATTACCGTGAAATTCGGTCAACTTCCGCAGTGCGCTAAATTCGTACTATGGTGCCCATCTACTTCAAACACATAATCGTGTGGTTCCACACTTTTCTGCGTATCACAAACAAGTGCATCTAATTTATTTGTTCCTTGATCGCATACGGATGATACAACCGTCAACCAAGCTGCGTTTACGTTCCATAATTACATCAACAGTAATTGGTTTTAGCGTAAGGGCTTTCATTTAACAAGTAATTTGCAAGTAGTTGGTTCCAATTTTTAAAAGTGTTTCGTAGGCCTACAAACATATAAACTACATAAGTTTTGAAACTTTTCGATTTATTATACCTATTACCAGAACATGATTAACTATCCTTAGATAGATCTTTCGTGTCGAAGTATTATAAAACCCTTAATGTGCAGATTATACTGCAAATGGAGTTCTATCGACATCTCATCAAATAGTAACGTGCAGTATGTGGTATTTTTGTTCATTTTGTTTACAGCACCTTTAACTGGTAAGGAGAATTCTTGTTGTCAACATTTTTTGTAATGTTATTCTTCCATCACAAAAATCGGTCTCCGAAGGTCACACATCAGCGTCTCTAAAATTTGTTCCCATCGCTGCATTTTTGGTCTTGCCAAAACTCCAAATAGCGTATATCACAAACATAACTACATTTGTTATCATGTAATATTTTATTACTATAAAATATTAATTTTAATTAATATTTTTGCAAATAAATGCAAATGGCTGCGGCTTTTCCGATATAGTATGTCAGCTGTCGATTGTCAGTCTGCAAATTGACAAGTGACACATTTATACTAGGACTCCTGAATTCTGACGTCACAGTCTTAAAATCAACATGCAAAAATGGCAAAAGCAGGTAAAAGTTATTTACCTAACGACTTTGGAAAATAACCGATTCGACTTGAGCATTTTGTTTTCAAGACGGCTGACAAGAGTTCTGCATTAGTGCGCATAAAAGCTGTTTTTTTCCGAAAAAGTTAGGTACAATTTTATTTCTAATTATATACACAATATTTGTTTCAAACCTTCTACCATATATTCGGCAACAAAGTATAAACACAAGTGCGGGACAATCGTATAATTTCATTAGAAACAATCGGAAAACACCGATCTTTCATTGCGATGAGTGCAAAAAAGAAATCTATGGCTGTGTCCATAGATAACATATAGCTACGCTATAGAAGCATAAGTAATATTACCCAATCAGAACATCCTAAACCAGTTAAGCCAAAAGCAACAAAGTTGACAAGCGATACGTCACTTTTGACAATGACAACAAACCTACTCTATGCACGTACACAAACCACAGAAGAAAAAAAAACAGACTACTTAAGTGATGACGTATGAAGTTATTTTTTTTTACATACAAAAGTTATGTTGCGTCATAAAAACAATAAGATTGTTAACAACAAATTGTTTGTGACAGTGCAGGATACGTAAAACAATTAGTAAAAAATGTTAAAAAAGCTAACCTCGTATGCAACTTTTATTTCTTTTTTGCACTCATCGCTATGAAAGATCGGTGTTTTCCGATTGTTTCTAATGAAATAATACGATTGTCCCGCACTTTTGTTTATACTTTGTTGCCAAATATATGGTAGAAGGTTTGAAACAAATATTGTGTATATAATTAGAAAAAAAATTGTACCTAACTTTTTCGGAAAAAAACAGCTTTTATGCGCACTAAAGCAGAACTCCTGTCAGCCGTCTTGCAAACAAAATGCTCAAGTCAAATCGGTTATTTTCCAAAGTCGTTAAGTAAATAACTTTTATCTGCTTTTGCCATTTTTGCATGTTGATTTTGAGACTGTGACGTCAGAATCAAGTAGTCTAATATAAATGTGTCACTTGTCAATTTGCAGACTGACAGTTGACAACTGACATGGTAACATACTATATCAGAAAAGGCGCAGCCATTTGCATTTTTTTGCAAATATATTAATTAAAATTTTGCGAAAGTCTGTATTGTCGCCATTGATAACAAATGTAGTTATGTTTGTGTTATACGCTATTTGGAGTTTTGGCAAGACCAAAATTGCAGCGATGGGAAAAAATTTTAGAGACGCTGATGTGTGACCTTCGGAGACCGATTTTTGTGATGGAAGATTAACATTACAAAAAATGTTGACAACAAGAATTCTTCTTACCACTTCAAACTGCTGTAAACAAAATGAACAAAAATACCACATACTGCACGTTACTATTTGATGAGATGTCGATAGAACTCCATTTGCAGTATAATCTGCACATTGGGGGGTTTATAGATCTTCGACACGAAAGATCTACCTAAAGATAGCTAATCATGTTCTGGTAATAGGTATAATGAATCGAAAAGTTTCAAAACTTATGTAGTTTATATGTTTGTAGGCCTACGAGACACTTAAAAATTGGAACCAACTACTTGCATATTACTTGTTAAATGAAAGCCTTTACGCTAAAAACAATTACTGTTGATGTAATTATGGATCGTAAACGCAGCTTGGTTGACGGTTGTATCATCCGTATGCGATCAAGGAACAAATAAATTAGATGCACTTGTTTGTAATACGCAGAAAAGTGTGGATTATGTGTTTGGAGTAGATGGGCACCATATTACGAATTTAGCGCACTGCTGAAGTTGACCGAATTTCACGGTAATGAAAGTTGTAAAAAATTAAAGTGTCAATTGCTTTTCAAGTGTTAGAGTCATTATGTCTGATAACTACTTTATTTTTATGGCTTTTTTACTTAGCATATCTGTATGGCTATATTATATTTTGTTCGTTTTTGTAAACACTTCTTTCCTTTAGATTTAACCCCCCGACATTTACAAATAAATGTCGAGGGCGTAGTGAATCATTGTTGTTATGGGCTATTGTTTACAAAAACGAACTCTATTATAGCATTATATTGTTTTGTGTATTGTATTATTGTTAATGGTGTGTTAACATCTAGCTAACGCACTATTTTTTATTGTACTTTTGTCATGATATATTTATTTTTGATAAACTATTTTTTTTTTCAATATTAAATAAGAAGCAGTAAACGATTGAGACCGAATACGACCAAATGGTTCCGAAGCCCTTTAAGCCGATTTTAAGGTGGCGCCACTAGAATGTTACCGGCCGTTAGCATTACAGATTACATTCTATCGAAGATAGGGTTTTGTATGGCTGTGTCTTTCAGCAGCCGGATTCTGAATGGTTTCGACTTTTCCGAGATTGAGCGATTCTCATTGCCTTCGTCTCGTCAGAGTTTCGTCTCGCAGGTCACGTGCTTTCGACTGGAAACGTCAGTTCCAGACGGGACCGAAGTAGGTATCGAGTTAGCCGTAGAATATCTCTATCGCTCTCGATTTGGTAGTTTATCTCTTTCTACCGGTTTGAAAATATCGCGAGAGCTTTGGCGCCAACGAAGATCATAAAACATCTGCGAAGCAAAAGTGGAATATTTTTTCCGTCGAAGACCGTTTTCAGAGGATTTTGCAGGTAAAAAGTAATAAAACATGTGCAAATTAAATTTCTTTATTCTTGGCGGTCAGTTTTCTGAAAACTTGGCAAGAAGAAAGAAGCACCCTGCAAATTACATTCATTTTGCAAGTTTTTTAATCAAGTTTATCATGTAAGTATACTTAATATTTTCAATAATTAATTGTTTTGCTAGTTCTTAAAAAAAGATTACTTTTTACACAATAATTATAAAATATGTTTTAGGGCGACATTTAAAGTGAAAGATGCTCACTGGGAGATTTTCCTTGATTTTTGCGAACAGTATCCTGATTTCGCAACAGGTAAATTGAATTGCTCCAACGGTCGACAAAAATATAAAAAGTTGTGAGGCGAATTAGCAACTACATTAAATTCTGCTGGATATGGTGAGAAATCAGTAGAAAAATGGCAAAAAGTGAGATTAAAGTTCAAACAAATAAACATAAGCTGCATTTGATAGACGTACTTTTATTGTTTTAGACGTGGAGTGATTATAAATGCTCATTAAAGAAAAAAGCGGCCGAAGAGCGACGAGCACAAATCGCCACAGGTGGGGGCCCTGCTGATGAAAAAATAAGTTTGTCAGAACAGGAGCTGCGCTTTTTGAGAATTTTAGGCGCAACTTTTTATAAAGGGTGTGATGTACCAGAACGTGGTGTAAGAAATTAATCTCTTTAAAATTACAAAACAAAATTTATTATTTTATTTGCAGCTGGGACTTTTAAATAGAGAGTTCATGGAACGAAAAGAAACTGCCGAAGCGGGACCTTCTGGATTGGGAGCGAATGGTCGATTGGGAACCCCGGGGTCAAAGCATAAGTTGCTGGACGTGGAAGAAAACGACCACAACTATTCATTTAATACACCCAGCGGCAATTGTAAAAAAATGAAGAGGGACGAAGATCCAATCCAGCTTTACGCTGAAACTGTATCAGTGCTAAAAAGCATTCGGGATATGCTAGATATCAGATTGCAGGAAATCAATGAAAGCGTAAAAAATATAAATTGTAATTGCAATAAAAAATAATTATTATAGATTGTTGTTTTTTCATAATTTACATTTCAGACTAAAAACTAAGAATTAATAATGAAACAAATTTAAAATTTGCACAAAAAACCGACTTCAATATGATTTATTATTATTTTATTTATTGACTCAAATTGCTTGAATTAATTAAACAAATAAACTATTATTTATTTATATGCAATATTTATTAAACAAATTTAGGAAAACAGTTTAGAAGATGCAAACAATTTTTTCATCCACTTGACTCCCCCGGTGCATAATCTACTATTTTAATTTCTCACAAATTTTATGAAATGTCTAAAAAAACGATTAATAAGAATAACTCAAAAACTACTGGTCAGATTTTGATCAAATTTAAATGAAACCAAATCACCTTCCAAATAAAAGAAGAATCATCAAAGTCCGTTCACCCAGAAAAAAGTTTAGGTAACACAAAAAAAATACAGTCGAGTTGAGAACATCTTTTTTTTCGACAGGTTAAAAAGTTATAAAAATTACAAAAAATAGCGATGTACAATTTCTTGTCGAACCGCCCTCCCCTCATTTAGTGGATTTACAATTTCATTATTGTTTATGTTGATCGCTTCAATTATTGGTTCCATGGCCTCTCCTGCCAAAGCAATATTATTGGTAATACAAATATTATGTAGAACACTGCAGGCATTTGTTAAGCTTCCAACAAAATTTGGAGAATATCTGGCTGTCCGCTCTTTTAAAAGACATCGGAACCTCATTTTCAACAAGCCAATGCACCTCTCCACACAATTTCGAGCACTTATATGTGCCCTGTTATACCTAGACTCAGGTGAACCTTCTTCAGCATTTAGGAAAGGAGTCATAAGATAAGGCTCCTGTGGATAGCCAGAGTCTCCAAGAAGCCAAAATCCTCTATCACCACCAATGTACAATGTATTCAACAATTCCTTCACTTGCGATTGTCGCCATATAAAGGAATCGTGAGTAGAGCCTGGATAATTTGCATTCACATTCAATATTTTTAAATCACTGTCACAAATAATTTGCACATTAAGGGAATGAAACCCTTTTCTATTAATAAAATTATGTTCCTCCTCGTTCGGCTTCAAAATAGCAATATGTGTCCCATATACCACTCCAACAACGCCAGGAAAATTGAATCTGTTCATAAACGCCGCTTTTTTTGCGTTTAATTCTCTTCTAGTTTGCGGGAAAACGATTGCCTCGTTTGCTAAAAACGTGTCAATCGCTGCCGTAACCTGATGAATAGACCTAAAATCAATTAAAGTGTCATTCTTTGTCATCATGTATCCTTCTATTTGTAATTTACCTGCAAACCGACGTCTGACTTAATCCTAAATGAAAAGCCTCCCCTACACTTCTTTGGTAGCCTCCTGTGGCATAAAAACGTAGAGCCGCCAAAACTTTCGTTGGAACACTAATACCAGATCTGTACTTTGGTATATCTAAGTGTGGTATTAGCTGTTCAATTAAATTTTGTGTCAAGATTTTGGTCAAGCGGAATAGCTCAATAAATCTTTCTTCGGGGAGGTCAAAAGGCTCACTATTATCGCGAAGAAGTCGTCGTTGAATACAAAATCTCCGCCCTGCCTCCTGTTCTTGACGGCGCCTTAAAAAATGATCTACAATGGGCAGCATATTGTTTGATTGAATAGATTAGAAAAAAACTGAAAAAACTACGATACGGCACGAGATACGAATAAAATTTAAAACGAGAAAGATGGAGCGTAGAAGATCACAATGATCAGCTGATGTTGGCACCAACTGCTGCCGAGTACCGCCGACTGGCGCCGACCAATGACGCTACGATCGGCTACGACGATAGCCAACTCGAAAGTGCTTTAGAATACCAAAAAACGATGCGAGTTCCTCTTTCGAGTCACACCTTCGAGCAACCTTCGACTCGCTCGCTATCGGCAAGAATTTCAGAATCCCCTTGCAGTCTTTCCTAACTGAAAAAACGCTATTGCTACACATTTTGACAATTTTGACATCAACTTTGACATATGACAGTTGGTGGGGCATTTCTAGGGGGATTTGAAGTTAAGATCAAGGGCACGAAGTATAGATACCAGGAGTCCGAACGTAATGTTGAAAAAATGGTCGCAATTTAGGGGACAGACTTTTCGCCGGTAGAGCGCGCCACTTTTCAAGAAGGTACTCGTTTAAATCCTTACGCGGGAAGTTTTGCTGCTATTGACAGCTCTGGCTGGCATCTAATATTTCAAACATTGTGTCAATCTTTACTGTTTTTGTCCCAACCACCATTAACACAACTTCCTCTAAGCTTTTAATTAAATTAAATAATTTTTCACTAGGATAAATCAATGCACCTTTATCCATAAGTTCTATAAATTTATCACGAGCCGTCACTACTCTTGACTGCATAGACTCTGTGCAGTCAAAGCATTTGGAAAACCGATAAAAATATAACATTTTTTAAATATTATTATTTAAAAACTACACTAATGTAATGATCAATTATTTATTGAAATAAAATTTTAAATATTATTTTGAGGTTACTCACTTTTGGTGCTTTGAATAAAGCCACTTTTCCTAAATGCTCACTTGCCTTTCGGCCACTAAGACAACCATCAACGGCACTGCACTTTCCCATTTTTTTATAAAAATGATTCTAATAAAATAAATTAATATTTTTATATTTAATTTAATTTATTTTTTTACATTGACGTTAGCCGGTCCGTATTTACGTGTAATAATAATAATAGTATCGATCGGTACCTCCTGGCCCTCGCTCAGCGTGTGGCAAAAAAGAGAACTATCATCGGGTCGATTATTTGTGACCATAAATAATGTGAAAAATCCTATACCGTTCGGACTCCTGGTATCTATACTTCGTGATCAAGGGATTTCGCAAAACTCTATCTGGCAACTTAATTACTCTCGTCGTGTGCCGTGACGCAAAGCGTCGAGGTAAACTTTATTTCGAGACAGAAATAACATGCAACATTCCTTGACGGAATGTTGCATTTTTGCGTTTATACTTTTTTACCTACAATTACTCATAATATCCCTTTTTAATTCAATACATATATTTCCTTTTTAATTTAATATAACTATTTTGACTTATTTGAAAAATTAAAACAATTAAAGGTTATGCAATTATATGGGATGCGCTTCATAATGGTACAAGTAGGCTAGGTTTTTTTTTTATAAGTATTTAAGTAGGCTAGGTTTTTTTAGCCGAGAGCGGGAAGATGCACATTACCTACCTTCTACAGGTCTGTTATTATTATTCAATTACAATACTCATTGAGGGAAAACAGTATTACTGTGACATTTGGTCGATGATAATTGATGTATTTCGAAAGTATTGGACATAACATTATCAAAATATCTCATAAAACAGTTTCATATCTGGTAATGGTTTTCTTAAATTGTTGTTAATTTTCAATAATTATTTTGTTGAAGAAACGTAATTATTAACATTTGCAATTAATAGTCAATTATTTTTTTGATTTCAAAACTTGAAACGTTTGTAACTCCCGGACATTATCTCTCATATAAAATGAATTGATATTATTTAATTTCTATCAGGTAAAATGTACACGACAATCATAATAAATTTACTTCCATTTTCTAGCTATTAACATGTGAAGCACAAACATGTCGCCGGAACATTTTTTAGGCTTGTTTGATGTATTGATTTGTTCCGTAAATAGCTATTGTTTTAAAAAAAAATTAGTGTTATTTCAGTGAACAAAATAAAAATTATTAATTAAACACAAGCCATTTTGCGCAAGTCCAATGCCTACCAGTATTTTAGCTTTTTTGTCTGTCACGTTTGCCTTACCAATCACTATCGGCTGCGTATGCTTCAATAGACTTTCTCTATTCACAGTTTGCTATTAGTTCTATGGTGTCTTGTGTGATAGTGTGTGGTTATGTTATGTTTAAGTTTGCCGTGTTAATGGCCAGAGACAGGGGGCGAAGGCTTCGGTTTCGAGAGCGGGATCAAGCAGTGTAAGTGTTTTAAAACGATATTTTTCATCTATTGCGAGCAATATTGGTGTTTATATTAAATTTGTTCATTTAGATCTAAATTTGTAAATGTTTTCTAATTTGCTCATTTTCAACTGAAAATGAAATTAAAATGGGCTTAACTACGCCGGGTCGTCGAGATTAATCCCAATATTGCTTAAACAACACAAGTGACTTTTTGAAAGTTTTTAGGAAACGAAAAAAACGTTTCAATCTTAGAAAAAAATAGAAAAACAGGTTTTATTAGCAAACATCTTTAATATCACATTTGTTTACATTATAGAAATTTATATTATCTTCTTAAACTCAACAGTAACACTCTAATTTTTTTAAAAAATTCTGACTTACGGTCTTTCTGCAATATGTACATGGAAAAATTCAACTCTGATAAGACATGAAAAATATTTTTCAATTACTATGCTAAAGTAGAAGCATTTTTTTTATGCTTTTTGGTCTTGCTAGAGTTGATTATAGACTCATAAGAAGGCTTATTTTTTGCATCTACCCATTGCAGTCATGTTTTTAGATGTTGAACTTTTCTTTCTAGTATTGTTTGTACGCCCTGCTCTCCCTCACTTCAGTCCACTGGATTTTTATTCTTGCATTTTAATCCTTCGACTCTAGATTTTCGAATCACATTTTGCTTATAAAGTTGGTCATAACAAACCCTTTCTTGGCGTTTCTGAGGAGCCATTTGGTAATAACAATAACTAATAATTATTTTGAAATAATTAACATTATTAACCCGGCGACAGTGTGGTGTTTTTTTACAGAGGACCTGTGTTGTGGGGTATTACATACCCCAAAATTATGTTTAAAAAAATTTGTTTTTAACATTTTTTTTTGAATATCTTATATTAATTTCATTGCTGAATTCATAATAAACAAAAAAAACATGTTTTTATTTTATAACAATTTATTATCAAAATCTGCTAAAAAAATCACAAAAAGTTGTATTTTTAGCAAAAAATTAAATAATCTTATTTTGTAGCAATTTTATAAAAAATGTATTCAAAGTTAAAAAAAGAACGTATAACTTTCTCTAATAACAAGGACGGCACTTTAAAATAGCCAAAACTGCAACTGATTTCATCCACTAGCGGCCGAGTGACAGCTATCACAATATACAACAGAATGTTCTAAGCGAACAGCTTTTTTGCACTTTACACACCTGTAAAATGTTTTTCTGTCCGTCTTTTTTGAGCAAAATTCACATCTTTTGGACACTTTTTGGCGTTTACTTGTTGATCCATTACCATCCAGTTCATTTTTTTCTCTGTGTGCTTGTAATTCCCGTGGAAGTCTGTTGTAATAATGTAATAGGTTGAAGGGAAACACATGCTGGTACCAATGAAGATGATTTATTTGTGATTAATCTATGCTACACTACTATGCCTATAACTGCGACTACATCTCCGACTCTTCGACTGCCCTGGACGCTACATGCGTCGCCTTATATTAAGGTGCCATTTGCGTCATTGCATTGACGCAATTGCACCGCACAATAATTATAAAATGCTTAATTGCTAAGGAAGCATCCGTTCTTTCGCAATAGTTCATTCGTTCATTCATACGGTCATCCAACTATCAATTCATCCCTTATGCGTCTATATATCCTTACACTGTTATTGGAGGCCCTGATTTCTTTATGTTCACACAACAGCTGGATTGCTAATGTTTTTAAAAACTGTCTTCTTTTCATCTGAAAGTTACCAGTATTTAGCTGAAATATTACTCTTGCGTTTATACCAGCACAATTGAGAATTGCATAAAAAAGTGTAAGTGTCCATCTTTTACTGTTGCGGGATACATCGTAGGAAGCCGATAGTTCATCAATCACGTCTACGCCACTTTTTGTCCTATTATAAAAAGTAATTATGTCCGGTTTTTTCTTATCGGCAGTAGTTTCGTCAATATCTGGAGCATGATGCCAGGTAGACATAAGCAGAACAACCTTATTTTTTCTGGGTACATAAGATACCAAAGTGATATCTTTTTGAAAACCAAATTTAGACGAATATTCGGGTCTATTCTTCGTTGCAACAAAGCTCTCGGGTATTTGACGTTTATTTTTTCTAACCGTTCCAACGGACGTAATTTGATGTTGTCTTAGGAGTGTCAGCATTAGTTCATAACTGGTGAACCAGTTGTCGAAAGTGACATTTCGTTTTGACCCTGAGATTGGAGCTATAAGTCTAAGAACAACATCGTCTGGTTTATTGCTCAATTGAAATGGTCCTTCAGGTTGTCGGCCAACGTACAGTTCTAAGTTGAGAACAAAATATGATTTTGCATCGACAAGTGCAAAAATTTTCAAACCATAACGTGCTGGTTTGTTAGGCATGTATTGGCGAAAAGCGCAGCGCCCTCTAAATGCCTCTAACTTTTCGTCAACGGTAAGATATTCACTTGGAGTAAATGAATTCTGGCTATTCTCGACGAATTTTTCAAAAAATGCTTTTACTGCTGTCATTTTGTCAATTTTTTTTCTTTCTTCGCGATTATTTATGTTGTCAAAGCGTAAACAATACAGTAAAAAAATAAATCTTTGCAGCGACATTGTTTCTCTGAATAAAGTTATTCCAGTCCCATCAGTCGACCAGAGCTCTTCAAGATTTAGTCTAGAACTTTTAAACACTCCTGCTAAATAAAGAAGTCCTATCAAAGCTTTTATTTCTTGTGTGTTAGTAATCTTTACAACGTACTGATGTTTTTTATCATACAAAACCGCTTTTTGGCGTATTTTTATGTTGGTCCACTTCACGATGTCCTCTAACATAGCACACGTTATAAACTGATTGAAACATTCAATTGGTGTTTTCGCTTTCTTCGCAGTCCTTTTTACGCCTGGTAGGTGTGTAATGATATTTTCCGATCGTGTGCGAACATTTCTAGGAAAATGTTGTAAAGCCCATTTAGTACCATCCCTGCTTCTATAAGTTCGCGAAGGATTTTCTGCGTTTAGAATTTCAACAGCATCTTCTTGGTTGATGTTACTTGCATCCTCTTTATTCTCAACGTTATTATTACTAGCATTTACATCTATATTTTGAATTTCAACTGTCTTGTTTTGGTTGATGTTATCTGCATCTTCCTCGCTGTCAGAATTATGGTCACTATTATTCACAAAGTCAAATTCGCCTTCACTTTCAGTGCCAAGAGGATCTTCGGATTCTTCAACTTCTTTCCAAAGTTCTAGTAATTGCGCTTGCTCTCGTTTATAATCTCCGGCCATAGCTGAAATTGCGAAACATATTTTATAACAATATTTCTTAGATTTATAGACTTGAGACCTCATAAAAAATAAAACAAAATGCAAAAATGAGACTAACGCAGCTTCAGGAAACATAGAAGGTAAGGTACTGAGGGCGCCAGTGCAGTATCTGCATGTTATGTTAAATGGCGCGCATTTTAAAACGTCTGGGGTATATAATACCCCACCACACTGTCGCCGGGTTAATAACAAACTGTCACTCGCCTACATCCAGCTACTACTAAATTAGTATAATGAACTTTATGACGCTGTATAGTGTAGAAACAACCAAAAGTCAGTCCATGAGTTGTTTTTACACTACACAAACTGTTTCCTACGTATAGGTTTCTCCCATAAGCGATATGCTCACTTAAGTTAATTTAACACTAAACAATGCAGAACTCTCAAAGTAATAGAAAGCATGTGAACACTCAATTTGGTCAAAAAGTGACTTAACTTGTTTTAGCAATATCTAATTTCAAATGTAGTGAACAAGTGCTTTTCAAAACTTGGGAAAATTGTGGTTTTGAACTATATGAAATAGTCTTTTTTTTGTGAGCAACAAAAAGGTAAGTGTTCCTTTAATTTTATTGAAGGTTTAGTTAGGTACACAAGTGGTATAATTATTATTATACAGAGTGATAAAAAAAAACAAAACAAGAGTGCTATCGCCTCTTGTTTTATCGAAACGTTTGTGGATATATATTAAGGCACTACAGTGATAAACTTGTTGATAATTAATAACCATCCGGTCCGGATATCTATCTTGAAATTCTTCAATGCAAGAGGATGTAAAAGACGTCCGTTCTTTCGCAATAGTTCATTCGTTCATTCATACGGTCATCCAACTATCAATTCATCCCTTATGCGTCTATATACCCTTACACTCCAATAGCTGCAAAATTTTCTTTTTTCTCTAGCATCAAATCTATTTCGATCTTTTACCACTTTCTCTCTTACTTTCACTTCTATTTGCCCTCTTTTTTTATTCCACCTGTCGCACGCATAGACCGTGTGCTCTGCGGTATCATTCTTGCTGTCACAGTACATGCAACTTGCCTCTGTCATTTTCCCAAATCTCATCAGATACTCGCCAAAACATCCATGCCCCGTGAGCACTTGTGTCAGAAAGTAATCAACTTCCCCGTGCTCACGGCCAACCCATTTCCTTATATCTCTTATCAATTCTCTCGTCCATACTCCCTTGCTGCTCACATCCCATCTCTGTTGCCAGAGACGAAGCGTTTCTTCTTTTTTATTCCTCATTCTTTCATCTTCTCCTGTTTCTTTCTTTTTCTCTCATACTCTAATTCTCTCCTCGGCCAGTAAGTCAATTGGAACTATTCCAGCGACCACTGACAATGCTTTATTCGAAACTGTGCGATATGCATCACACACTCTGATCAACATGCATCTTTGCACTCTCATCATTCTTTCCTTGTATACATTCACCCGAGACGCTTCTTTCCACACTTGCACTCTATATAGCATCACAGAGTGCACAACCGAACACAAAACTCTTTCAGCACTGCCTTTGCCCTCTTCTCGATGTTCTCTGCTTGAGCTGTTACTTTTAGGTTTTGCTGTAAGAATACTCCTAGGTATCTTACGCTCTCGGAGGTTTGCAGAGTCACTTCGCCCATTTGGGTTTCGATCCTCTGTAGCTTTCTCCTTCCTGTCAACAGTACACTTTCGCTATTTTTCGGCGCCAAGGCGAGTCCGTTTTCAGTCATTCATTCTATCACTTTTCTCACGCTCTCATTTGCTTTTTTTTTCACCATTTATTCCTCTCTTTCCACCGCCACTATTGCCAAGTCATCAGCATATCGGATTAGAGTAACTCCCCCGGGCATGCGTAGCCTTAGCACTCTGTCATAATATATGTTCCACAGTATCGGCCCTAGTACCGATCCCTGTGGGACACCTGCACTCATTTCCATCATGCTTCCATCTTCTGGCACTACACTCCTTCCATTCAAGTAACTCCCAGTCATACGGACCAAGTACGGGGACACCCGCCTGCGCACTAGTTCTCTGACTGCGCCCTGCCACGGCACAGAGTTAAACGCATTTTTCACGTCCAGACTCACCAGCACGCAGTAACTACGAGTGCCCCACGTTTCCTGGTTGGCGCCAAGCGCTAATTCTTTTACCCTCATCACTGCATCTGTGGTGGACTTTCCTCTCCTAAAACTATATTGTTCACGGGAAAGTCCACCTCTACTTTCAACCTCTTCCATGATTCTTTTACCAATCATTCTGTCCAAGAGTTTATCAATCACGCTTAGCAGGCACAACGATCTATATTTCATTTTTGCTCCATCCGCTTTCGCTTCTTTCCCAATCATCCCCAGCCTACCGGTCTTCCACACACTAGGAAACTTTAGTTGATCTAAACATCCGTTCATCACTTTCAGACATACTTCCTCGCACTCAGTCGCAAACATCTTTCCAATCTCCGGAGGTATCCCATCCAAACCCGGTGCCTTGCCAAGCCGCATTCTTTTGGCTGCTTTTGCCAGTTCTTATTTTGTAAGTTTTTTTGTCTGTTCTACGGCCGGTAGAACACCCCATTCGGCAAACTTACTCTCTCATTCGACCTTTTCATGTTGGGGAAAAAGCTTGCTCACTTCCTCTCTCATATCATTCCCGCACAGCGTTTCATATTCATTCCTAGTCTTTTCATTACTACCTGGTATCCTTAACCCCATACATTCCTGTCGACTTCCTCACACATTTTATGCCAAGCTTTTTTTTTGAGTTTTTAATTGCAGTTTTCATCTCCTTCTTTGCCTTATTGTAGTCTTCAATGGCTTGATCTTTTCTTTGGCTGTCTTCTCTTTTGTTTTCTCTGATCATTTTTCTTCCGCACTTTAAGCAGTTTCGTCTTATGTTGCCTATTTTTTTGTTCTACCAGTGCACAGGTTTTTTCCTTTCACCTTTAGTCTGTTTTTTAAATACCTCCTCACACACATTCTGCAGCTTATTCACACACTACCTGTTCAACTCCGTTCATTCTTTTTTCTATAATTTTTCTTGCTGCTTCCAGGCCTTTTTTACTCACTTTTTATCTTTTTTTTTAGCCATCTTCATCATTTCCTTCCATTCGTCGATTCCCTACATTACATATGATACACGGGTGGCCGCTCAGGTTTTCTTCGTCTAGCACTCTCCATCCACTCACCTCAGGGGCAATGCTTTCAGTTCCCAGGGTCAGATCGATATGAGATCGCTGGGCACCTTTCATGAACGTAGGTTTGCTGTCCGTATTCAGCACAATTATTTCGCTCCCATTCAGCCAGTCTTTCAGCAGCCATCCTCTAATGTCATTCAGGATAGGTGACCCCCACGCCGGTGATTTTGCATTGAAGTCACCACCTACTATCACTCTACTATTTCTCTCACTATCCATTACTTCGCTCACATTATCTAGCAGTGCCGCTAATTCCTCCAGGGTTTCATTCGGAAAGGCGTTGCACTGGTACAAGGTCTATTTATCAAATCTCATCCACACAAAAACCGGCTCCTCTTCCATACCCAAGGCACCTGATTCTGACATCGCATACTCTTACTGCCACTTTTCTTTTTATCTACTATCCATCCACTTCCTTCTTCACACACTCTTCTAACATTCGGTTCCGAACTTGCAATCACATTTACCCCTTTATCTACCGCTATCTTCCATACCGCATTTTTTTCCTTTCTTTACTTCTTCTCTATAAATTGGGCATGCTCTAGATTCCGCTCTGTGACCTTTGACTTTGCACACATAACAACCTACTTTTTCCTCCTTGCACTCTTTTGCTAGATGTTCTTTTTCTCCACATTTTAAACACTCATCTCTTGCTTCTTCTTTGCATTCCCTAGCTACGTGCCCAAAATCTAGACACTTGAATCATCTTTTGGGTTTTGAGTTTATTTCTACTCGGCAGCTCACCCATCCTACTTTTATCCTGCTCATTTTTTCTAAGCTCCTTGCATTCTCAGCCGGTAGAGTAACGACCGCGATTTTGTCTCGTCTCTTCTCCTCTTCTCATACTATGCAGCGCCTTGACTTCGCATTCGCTTTCTTTTCACCCACTTTCTTTACAGATCACCTCTTTTACTTCCTCCCTCGATACTACGGCATTCAAGTTTTTTACCACCACTTCTTCATTATCTCTCATTTTTCGCAGACTTTTCACTTTACTTTTTCTCATTTGTCTTACTGCTTCTAGTCGTTCTATAATTTTTTCTTCATTCTCCTCTTTCTTCACTCTCACAATCATGTCTCCTCGTCTAGTTTTTGTAATTCCCCTTACATCCACTTCTTCCATATTTACATCCTTCTTTAGCTCTCTCAGCATTTCCGCGTACGTTGTACCTTCTTTTCTTTCCACAACTACACTTTTTTTTTCTTTCTTTCTTTTTATTTTATTTAGGCTTTTTTTTTTCGCCATTAAGCATAACGCCACTCCAAAGCCGGTTTCCCACTATGCGCATTTTTCATTTTTCTTGTAGCCTATTTGTTCGCTTTTCTCCAGCATACGACGTTTAGTTTTTTTATTTCGTTTTCTTTACACGCTTTTTTGGCTTTCTCAAGCATTTTATACAGCATCTCCTCCGATCCTTCCATTCCTACATCCATACACTTTAGCACTACTGCTTTCGCCTTTGTTTCGACTTTTTTTTTTCTATTTCTCCCCACCGTCTTATCACACTCCTGCTGCTTACTATTGCTATTTCTCCTTCTCTAATTGTTTCGTCTTTTATCGCTCCTAGTACTGCTGGACTGAAATCTATTTCTCTCTCCTTGTTTTTTGTTCCGGTTCCCATAACTATCACCATTATATCTTCTTCTTGTATCTCATCTATACTTTTTGCTAGCCTCATCTTTACCATACATGCTTCCTCCGGCCATTCCTCTTTTGCTAGCTTCTTATAGTCTTTGAAAGTCATTTTTTTTATCTTTTTCTTAATGCTTTGGGCTCTTATAGTCCCTTCCTCGCATTGGGTTGCTACACTTATTGTTATAAAGTTTGTCTTTGTCCTTTCCACTTCTTCTTTAAATTTTTTTATTTCCTTTTCTTGCCTTCATATTTTCTTTTGCATTTGGCTTATTTGCTCTTTATAAGCTTTTCTTTCAGCTATCCAGTCCGTTTCTTTATTTCTGTGCTCAGTCTCTTGCTTTTTCCTTTTCTTCTCCTCCAACTTCTGGGTTTTTTCGCTTTCAAACATCTTTTTTCATTCGTTGGGAGATCATTTCTCTTTTATCTTTGTTCCTCTTGCAGCTTCTTTTTCTGCATTCTTTTTTTTGGTTCAGTTTGGTCATTTCGTAAACCCTGTCCTTTTGCCCATCTTGTTGTAGTTGAAATATAGCCGAAGACTCCAGATTTTAGTCTTGGGACTCAGCCATTATTTCAACTTCTGCATTTATTGCTGCTCCTAATTGCGCCTTTTCTGTTTTTGGAGGCGTTCTACAAATTGAGTCCCTCCGTCTAAACACTTTACTTCTTTCCTCTTCTTTGGGGGGGGGGGGGACATTTCCTCATTTAAATGAGGACATTTAAATTATGTAACTGAAGGTCGCTAGTAGATTAGGATTGTGCAATATCTGAAGACTAGTTTTCTATGATACGGATTGTTATCGAATGGCTAATTAGCCTAATTAATTAAATTCGATTATTATTTCTATTATTAATGAATCGCGACTGCCTCTCTAAATTAACACCGTAAACGGATGAAACAGAGAGGCACCGATTAAAAGGGAATGATATCTAGACAATCCGGCAAGGCATTTGAATGTAGATTTAATTAGTATTAAGTTGTAAATAATATTAGCATTATATCTAGATTAATTATTAGTTAAGAGCATAAAGTTTAGATTTAGAAAATGAGAAATATTCATATTCACTACGTTCGATGTGAACTCGTTGGAAGCTGGGCTGTGACTGGCTGGTCGAGGAAGGGTGCATTCCTTTTATATGGCCGCAGCCCCTAAAGTTCAAATTCACGATTAATTCGGGTCAAATCAAACGTAGCGAAATGAAAATTAAACCAAAAGATGCGCTATTTTGTCGCGCATCTAAAAACACCATACTTATTATTATTAATGTCTAATAAATAAATCAAATTTGGGAAACCCGCTCAGTCTAGACAGACTCTATTGTTTGAGCGTGGTTTTCCCAAATCTTTGCAATATAAACCCTGGGTCCAACGGGATGTCGGCAGTTGCTTTCGAGCTTTTAAAACGTTATCCTGTGAGTTATTTGAATAAACCTGTGCTCTAGTTAATTAAAATTTGTTTTACTTTTATTTAAAAAACTACAGGACAGGGAATTAATTATTAATTATTAACCCTGAATGATGACAGGATCATGATTGTCTCATAGATACTCATCAAGCGACTTTTATCTAACTTTCAATAACATTTTTCAATTAGTTTTAAAACTCATATGCCATTCTTATGACTGCAATTACTGTTAGAAATTGTTTATGCATAATCTCAAAATGCAAAATTTCTTATCTTCCGTCTGCGTCATCGGTTTGTCTGTTCCAGTAAAGGCGGGTAGGTTTTTCCAAGAAAACATAGTTTTAAATATCTGGAGTTCTTCACGATTAGTTTAGTGTTTATGTTTAAACTTTGAAAGGTGCAGCAGTTACACAGTGCTTTATTGTATTAATTAGTAAATGAGTTTCATTCGGCTAGCAAAAAAATTATGGGAAGTAAAAATAAGAAACTGGGACTCACCCAAAGTCGCAAAAATTAAAGATTGATGACAAAACTATGGTAAAAGAAGTTTGTTTTTCACTTGTAGAGTATTTCACTTACGTAGAGTAGTCTAGTCAACAATTGCTTTTTAAGTCAAAAATTTTTCCAATTCTTGGAATTTGTAGAATGAGGTGTCATTCGATTCGGAATGGCATCTATGTAGATAGTTTTTGAGAAAATTCTATAGCCGGTCAAAAATTGCAACAGTTATAAAACAATTAAATGAAAAAAAAAGGGGTTTGGTTCTTTGCCAATATCTCCAAAACTATTTGAGATGATTTAAATTTGAAAAAAAATTCGAGAAGGGGAAATTTATTGAATAAATTGTAAAAAATGTTCTAACTTTCAAAACAGTAGGACTAATATTTATAATTTTTGCCAGAGGGTTGAAAATACGCCGGAAAACGGATAAAAAATTGTTTGAATCTTTTTTCAAATTTGAGTTGTTTGGACCTAAAAAGCACTTTTTCTTGAAGACTGATGATTTTGAATATTCTTCAATTAGTAACCATTCAACTGAATTATAAAATCACATAACTTACTCGTAAGATTCTTATGTGCTTATGAGATTTTTATTGGGTAATGGAATTTGTGTTTGTTATATAGTCCTACACTACTTGTGAAGTATTAAAGCTTTTAATCTGTGATTTCACTTGTCAGTTGATTTTTGTTTTGAATAAAATTACATAAGAAATCATCTATGTTTCTTTGATTAGCATTATAATGCTATGAGCATTTGACTTGCAGCTGAACCAATGTTATATTAGGCAAAGCTAATCTTTTCTTAAAGTCAGTTAATGTTCAAAGGTAATAACTTATTTACGATTTGTTACGGATTGGCGAAAACAGCAAATTCAGTTTGTTTCTTTTAGTTTCAGTAACCATTGATATGAAGGCGACATCGTGGTTCCTCTTGTAAGTGGTTGGTAACTCAACGAATGACTTCAGGTATTTATAGCTAAACTTTAGCATAGAGGTTGTGGACTTGATTAAATATATAAATCATTGTTATTAAAAAAAAACATTTACGTCACATAATCATTGGTTTCTTTAAACATATTGCAATATTCTTACTCTGATAGTAACTAAATTTTAAACACATATTTTTATAGCTATTTGATAATTATATCCCCGTAGTAAATATTTAAAAAAATCTCAGATTTAATGTAGACATGTAGACATTTGTATAATTATAATTATAGAAATTGTATAATTATAATTATACAAATTGAATCAATTTTGTAATAAAAAGCTTCATATCCATCTTCACAACAACTGACTTTTTCACAAAAAGTTGTTCACTCAAAATCTTGAATTTTAGTTAGCAAATGTTAGAAAATCCGGAAAATCTGCTTTTATTTAAAAAATTTCTCTCTAGAAAAATGTTTTTTTAAAACATTTTACACAAAGTTGTTCTAAAGACATTTTGTTAAAAAAACGGGTAGAAACATTAATTAGAATTGTTACATTTCATTAGTTTCAGATGATTAGACTTTGAGGTTTCCGTTTACACATAAAAATTCTACAAATTTTGTTTTTCTTAGATTAAATAAAAAGCATATCTAAAGACTTGATTAGATTTTTTTTCTTTGGTTTTTTTTGGCTAGTATTATTAATAAATCTAAGAAATGGACGGAGATAAATAAAACGGATGAGGTTTTATTTGTCACACATGAAAAATGAAGAAAAATGTTATCTGATGATTGAAACACCTCATCGTTATTATATTTTTTTATTAAATTCACATATAATGTCATTAGCAAAATATTACATTTATTCTCTAATACAATAGCTTTCAGCATTATTATAAGTATTACATATACATTTAATTATTTCTAATACAGACACGTTATTATTACGATATATTTAATATGCTGTTTCTAAGATATTTTTATAAATATTCAAAAAATCAAGTTTATATATAATGTCAAGCTTTTTATGTAGTAATATGTATATATGGGATATTCCATGCCAAATCGACTACTTTTAAACCTTACCCCTTTAGATTTTGCTGAAAATTTTTTATCTTTTTCTACTCGATGAAAGACGTTTTTCAGAATTTTTTCAAATTTTTTTATCCAACCCAAAAAAAGTTATGAAGCTTTAAAAAAAAATGGCTCTTTTATTTTGAAATAGCCATAACTCTCTCGAAAATTGACCTTTCGGGACTTTTTATTTTTCAAAATTTTTGTTTTTAATTGAATTTTTTGGAAAAAAAATAAAAAATATTTAACATGATCGCTTCTATGAAATAATCGCGTTTTTTGTATAAGATCGTTATTTTTTCGAAGTTTGTCGTTCTAAATTTTTTTTTTTTTTTTTTCAAAAAAAACTTTAATTAATTTTACAATTATCCCCGTGTATCCCAGAGAGGGCCGATTTTTTTTTCAATTTTTTTTATTTAGTTTTTTTTTCATAAATATTATTTATATCACATAATTAATGTAATTATATGATTTTAAGGTATTATTTTCTCCATATATTGTCCGAATTTACCATTATAATGACTAGGATTAATGATTGATGCAGTTAACATTTAATGACTTAAAAATCATGCAACAAATTATTTATTAATTTCTTCTTTGGCGTTTAAATATTTTACAAATTCTGTATTCGTTCGAGTTAAAAAAGTTTTTAACGCACAAACAACCATTTTTGTCGGGAATTACACAGTGTAATTGTTGAGTTCCTACAATAGGTTTTGTTTTCAAAAATCGTTCATTTAAATCATCAACTGCTGTATTATAATCCTCTTCTGATGAAAAGTTGACGATAATATTTGGCAAGTTGTCCGAATCAGAAGCCTATTCAAAAAGTCCTACAGGTGTCGTTATTTGTTTATCAATCGCGAGTTGGAGACTTGCTCTTGCTGCAAGTCGTTTGAGGATACCACCAATACCATCACACGGGCCTTTGCCATGGGCAGTCGCAAAAAAATGCCATTCAGCAGGAATATCCAAATCATCTTCATGATAATATAAATTCACAAAGTTTTTAAATTGTTGAGGAGCCCCATCAGAAAAATAATAAATCTTGTTACAACGTTCAGGAAGACTTTTTACATAATCAGTAATTATTTTGATGAAAACATGAACAGCAACAGCATCGTGATTATTACAATCTGAAATAATTACTAAACTTTTATGTTCAAGTTTGTCACCAACTTTATAATAAATAACGACCGGAAAAATTGTTGCCTGACTTTTGTTCCAGTGAAAACCAGATGCTGCATTTTGTACGACAAACGCATAGTTCTCTGCAAAATCACAAATAATAACAAATTCATTCGGTTTCAGTGTTTCTTTCAATGTTTTTAAAAAGCTGGCTTGTTCTTTAGCGATGAATGAGTGAGGCAGAAGAGTTTTTACTTCGCTACAATATTCTTCAACAAATTCTTCCGTAGGCTTAGTCAAAGTTTCTAAACTGCTTCTTGGTTTTGTTATCCAATATTTATACGTAACATTTTCAATTTCGTCATTTTCAAAACATGACAATAAAATGTTACTCAACTTATCTATCCCAGGACAGTTTTCACACCCACCCAAATAACATTTAGACGATGGAGTTTCACATATAATGATGCTTAAGCAATCGCTGTAGTGTTTTATGGGCTTATCTGTATTTTTGGTAAGAGAATGAACATTTGCACCTAAAATAAAAGTAATTTAGTTAAATAAAAATTCACGCATTCATAATTAGTAATAAATTTGATAATTACCAAGCATCATCAACTTAACGTTTTGATGGATTGTACATACACAGATGGTGTGTGTTCCACTTGTCCCTGCCAACACACAATGTTTCGGTCGCAAAGAAGCAAATTTCGAAAATCCAATTTTCTCTGCAGCGTTTAATTCCCGAAAAGATTGGTATAATTCTTTCAAGTTAGACAAGACAAGTCTTTTTTGGACGTGGACTCGATTACCATCATCACTTCGAACTGAAACAAAGTCTTATACCAAAGTCTCATACCGGGCATCGGAGCACTATACTCATCATCGTTATAAAAGTTTTCAACTTTTACTTTCACTTCATCGGTCATTATCCTCCCTATAAAAAAAATATCAAGTGATTAAGTCTTAAGTTATATACCATAAATTACTTAAACCATAAATTTTATATTATTTATACCTAATTTCGATTCGGGTGTTGAAAGTAGACTTTTTTCTTCAACCAACTTTTTTGCTACTCATGACAAGTGTCTTGATGTATTCATAGTTTCGCAAATACGCCTTTCACTTCATTTTTCAGGTAATAATGTTAAGATTTGTATTTTTAAAGATTTTTCCGTTTCGTTATCATTAAATTTGTCATGCAGCATTTTAATTAAAGAGCGAAAATTTTCACCATCATCATCGATCGGTTCTCCCTCGATAGAAGAGAGTAAAAGCTTTTTTAAGCTATCAGATATTTAATTTATTTTGTTGTTCAGAAAATAATAATCATTTAATTTTTTTAATGGAATTGGTGATTGATTTAACAGTTGTAAAGCGTGATTTATTGCAGGTAATTGAGTTGCAACGCTAACTTGGGATGCCGAGCTTGATTGTGAATCATTGGGTTCGCTATTAAACGACATAGAACCTTTAAAAAAAACAATAAAACATGTCATTGCTAGAAATGTACAGAATAAACGTATAAATAATTTGAAAAACTTACGTAATTATAACGGAAGATCTGTGGCAGTCATGTGACTGTCATTATCAGTCTCACTATTGTTTTCATTACTGTCACTAGAGTTATCTTCATGGTCACTTTCATCAACATTAGGATCATCACTAGTAGTTGTTAGTTTCTTAACGATATTCGTAGCTTCTTTCCGACATGAAGTACATAATAAATAATAATCACCTAATCCTAACGTTGTTCTCATAATTTCAGTCGCTGGACGCAAACCAAATCTTTTGAAATGGGGCTTCAAATCAAAAGGATTACAACACCGACTGCGTTGTTTACTTGATGCCATAATGTGGAGATCAAATTATCTCAATAAATGTAGATTGGTACAATCAAAATAATAAACACCCTCAAAAAGAATAGATCAGGAAAATGTTCATAAACTAGAGATTTTTTTTACTTAACAAACGTAATGGCAAAAATATTTTATTCAACTCTATGAAGCACAAAAGATTTATAGGTTATGTTTTAGATCTCAATATAAAAGAGCCGTATATATTTCATAAATTAGAACATACTCTAGTAAACTGGCTGTAGGTAAGCCTGTAATTAACATGCCCGAGGTTATCGATCGTATTGACGTATTAAAATTTAAATCTTAATCGTTGTAATGATAAATTCGGACAATATATGGAGAATATAATACCTTAAAATTATATAATTACATTAATTATGTTATATAAATAATATTTATGAAAAAAAAAATTTCTGCATTTTTAAAATGTAGAAAATTTTTTTACAACTAAATAAAAAATATAGAAAAAAAAATCGGCCCTCTCTGGGATACACGGGGATAATTGTAGAATTGATTGAAGTTTTTTTTGAGAAAAAAAAAATTAAAACGACGAACTTCGAAAAATAACGATTTTATACAAAAAACGCGATTATTTCATAGAAGCGATCATGTTAAATTTTTTTTATTTTTTTTTTCAAAAAATTCAATTAAAAACAAAAATTTTGAAATAAAAAAACGTCCCGAAAGGTCAATTTTTGAGAGAGTTATGGCTATTTGAAAATAAAAGAACCATTTTTTTGAAAGCTTTATAACTTTTTTTGGGTTGGATAAAAAAATTTGAACAAATTCTGAAAAACGTCTTTCATCGAGTAGAAAAAGATAAAAAATTTTAAGCGAATTCTAAAGGGGTAAGGTTCAAAAGTGGTCGATTTGGCATGGAATACCCTATATCCAAACGTAAAAGTTTAAATACATCATGTTTCAATATAAAAAAAATATTTTTTTACAAATATTTATTCCATTATAAACTTTATATATAATAAAGTTTTCTTCAATGTTGATAGTTTGATTTGTTTTTAAAAAATCTTTTTTATCTTTATATTTTTCAAACAAAACGGATATTGCACTGACAAAGTTATGCCACTCGAACACATTAGAAGAAATGCGTTCATTGGAATCATTAGTCATTCGAATTGATAGTTCAAAATTTCTGACGATCTTTACCCTACTTCTAGAACAATGTTTTCTAAATAGAAACAACTATTTAAAATTAATTGTTTCTCTTCGTTGATAGCATCTTTATATCTATCCAATTGTCTACATAAATCGGAATCATATTCCACATCTACTCCCGACTTGATTGACATCTTATAGAATTCTACTACTAGAGATAATTGTTACAATTTATTTGATTTAATAATCCAAGAATTTGATTGGTTGTTAGAGCCAATCAAATTTTGTTAAATTTGGTTTTTAGGTTTTTTTCAAACTTTTTCTACAGGATATACATTGGGAACTTTAGTTTTTTGAAATAGTTTTTTCTTATAGAAACCACTTTTGATTGGAACACCTTCTAAATCTTCTAGTAAATATGTTGAAGGATTTGTTATTTGTATTTTAAAAATCTTAAATACGTTGAAAAATTAAAGTTGGGATGTAGTATCATATGTTCAATGTTTGGATAGAGTGGAGCTGCTGGTTCTGTTTGTAATAGTTCCAGTTCCTTGAGTTCGATGGAAACGACTTCTCTCTTCTTTCTTCCGCAACGAATTCAATTAAATTAAATTAAAGTTTTTTTTTTAT